>BSBK01000402.1:0-344054 GCA_027943335.1 Chamaecyparis obtusa | reverse complement strand
AAATTAGAAAAGTATTGTTTAGGGGAGAATTGTTGTAATTGATCCAAGTTCAAACATAATTTGATATTTTTAATGCACAACAAACTTACTCTATATATCCCAATCTACAATTCGAAAGTTTAGTGATCATCCTTTCCTATACCCTTCAAAGTCTCTTAATGTCAAAGTTCAAGGTATACATTTATTTATTAGTTAATTTTTTAAATCTAATAAGACAAATATTTCTTAACATGATTAATTTACCTAAGTTATTTTTATCATTATTATGAATTAGAACAGTAAGCCTTAACATTCCTTTATACTAGGTGTTTTAGTAGATTTGGGTTTGATATATTTATGCATATAATTACAAATATATGAATATCTTCTAAGAAAACTAAAGATGATTTTTCTCTCCTTCATAAAGGACACATGTTTTAAAATTTTTGTTGTACAATTTGGAAAATGTAAAATAAAAATAAATGCCTATTGTTTCTTGTCTATCTAAGTTTGACACTAGTCATATTTTACAACATAATAAAAACTAGAAGTCGCACAATTTTTTGTGTGCAATGGTGAGCCAATAGGAGATTTTCTTTTTTACTAAAAAATGCTAAAAATATCTAAAGCATGGAAAGAGGCATTTCATTTGCAGGCATGTTTTTCCTCATAAAACACCTCCATTAAAAAAAAATTGTTTAGTAATAATAGGATGTTAAGATATTGTTATCATTATTTATTTTTATTTTTTTTGAGTCGAACACATTGGCCATATTTCATGAGTAGTGGTTGACAACAACCCGTATGTCATGAGAATGAATGGAAATCTTAGTACTCATTATATCTATGTGATGCTCATAGATGTGAAGCATTGTGACTTCCTATGAGGTCACCCATCTCAATACTACTCTAGCTCAAGCGCACTTAACTCTGGAGTTGTTTCCATGGTTGTGCCAACTATGCTTGTAACCCCATTTGAAAAACCTTCTATGTAAATTAAATGGATACCCTATTCAAATATATTAAACAACAATAATACCTTTTTTAGAAAATGCAACGTTTTCCTCCTAGAGCTATCATTAATGTATATTTGTGATGACTATAAAAAAATTAATCCATAGTTGACACTTTTTGATAATATTTTTGCTAGGGCATGAGAGGTAAAGCATCATACAATAACATTCATCTAGTGACACCAAACCTATTGGGTGGCATGCTAGTGGTGGCACCTCAAAGCATTGGTAGGTGTGTAATTACATATACAACATTCTTAGATTTAGTTTTTCATGTCACACCGATTTGCAATTTATAGAAGAATTTTGATAGTTGTATTATATTCTATCATATTTTTACATGATAAAATGTGGACATGACATCATTGTACTATATGAGTTTTATCTATTTTTCATATCTTCCCACTTACCTCATTCTTATTTTAAGTAATTAAATCAGTCGATAATATTTTGTAAATATATTATGAGATTAAAAAATGTTCCCTTTATTTTCAAAGAAATCTCTAGGATTATTTCAAATAATCCTCACTTTTTAAGTGTACTCTATATAAAATCCTTTATTATAGCTACCACAATTTCAAGTATTTTATGTTTAGGTTTGTGTCATATTGAAACTACATATATATAGATAGGGGAAAACGTTAGGGATTAATCCAAGTTCAAACATAATTTGATATTGATAATCCACAACAAGTTTAATATATATATCACAAGCTTCAATTGCAAACTTCGGTGACAATCCTTTTATATACCCTTCGAAGTCTCTTAATGTCAAACTTAAAGGTATCCATTTATTTATTAATTAATTTTTTAAATCTAATAAGATACATGTTTTTTTTTTTTTTTATCATGCTCTACTTAGGGGGCAGTACCCTTTCTATTAATTAAAAGAGACTTACATAGAGAATCATATCCACATCCACATAACCAAAATGGATTAGTGGGCTAAAAGCATTAAACCTTGCCCCTATCTCTAACAGACTCGCTCCAATTTCTGATGAAAAAGATCTTCGTTGGCATTGAGATAGGCTTCAAAATTGGCCAAGTTGTAACACTTGACACTCAACTTATACATGGACCATGCTTTCTTCATTTTGGTCTTTTTCCCTTCCGCTTCCAAATAGAAGTATCCCAGCAAACAACCGCTCAAAAGCTATTGGTCTATCTCCTCCAACGCTTCTGCCACTTCTAAGTATATGTCTTCAGACACTATCATTCGCACAACTCCTAGCACAAACAACAGATCTCCTAAAGTCTGTGAGAACTGTTGAAAGAGGTCCCCGATTAGCCTTCCATCGTGCACATGCCCATTGGCCTAGAAATCTCCTCCCAGGATAGTGATTAATGCCATCTAGTCCTTCTCCTTTGCCTTGGTGAAAATCCTCCTCCTTTGTTCTTCTGAAGTTTCTACCAAAGACTCCACCTTGTCGCAATAGCATCGAATGCCCATAACTATCACCATTGTGTGTGTTTCAGTCTGGCCTGATGAGAGCTTAAAAAGACCAAGGACACTTCCAAAAACTCTGCTAAGAATATATGAATCTTGTTGTGCATTCGTGTATGCTCTCACAAGTCTGTAAAAGAAACACTATAGAAACATTACAATCTCTACAAAGTTCATGTGCGCCGATAGAAATTAGCTCTTCTGCCTATACCGCTCGATCCTTTCTCTATCCCACCCCTGTCCTTTCCATAGGGAACCAATCCTTATCTAAAAGGGATTGTAGTTCTTCTGCAACCAAATTGTCCTTGTCAAATTCCCAGTCCTCTTGTCTATCAATGCCCATATTCACCAACTTATCTACCGCTTGATTGCCTTCCCTAAACACATGTTGAATTTGATAATATTTGAGGCCCTTCATATGTTCCTTCAAAAGAGGAAACCATTTGGCTAGCCTCTAATTACAAAAATCCAATTTGGACACCCCATTTAGAATGATTAAAGAGTCACCTTCAATTGCCACTTTTCTGATCCCCTTATGTAGGCACCACGATATCCCTGTCTCCATGGACGCTATTTCTATTTCATTGTTAGTAGTAATTCCTAGATACCTCAAAATTCCTCCAAGAACCTCCCCCTTCACATCTCTAACAATCATCCCAATACCACTAATCCCCGGGTTGCCTCGACATGCTTCGTTGAAATTTAGTTTAACCTAGCCATTCAAAGGGGCTAGCCATCGAACCTCTGTTCTGTCTTTTTTGACTTTGAGGATGTGATCTCCTCTATGCTTAAAACTCTAGATGTCCCATTTGGATATATAATTATACTTCCTCCCCATACACCTATTGTTTACCACCTCTTCTATTACTAGTTGGACATTAGCCTTCAAACGATCTTCCTCTAAAGACTCTTCATTGAAGATCCTTTGATTACGCTCCTTCCAAATATGCAAGACCAACATCAAAGGGCTAACCAGCCATAGAAGCCCCCACTTAGAAATGATTTTTTCCGCAGGCCAAGCTGATAATAAATCTTTGAGAGTACATTCCTAGCCACAAACCATTGCAACTTACTCAACAACCATTCCTAAATGCCTCTGGCAAATGGACACCCAAAGAGAAGATGATCTATTGTTTCTTCTTGGAGTTTACACATTATGCACCAATTTGGGTAATAAGATACATGTTTCTTAACATGATCAATTTATCTAAGTTAATTTTATCATTAATCTAAAGTTAAACAGTGAGACTTAACAATTTTTTAAACTAGGTGTGTTAGTTATTTCTTGTTTTTGATATTTATGCATATAATTAGAAATATATGAATATATAATAATAAAAATTTAGATGGTGTTTCTCTCCTTGACCAAGGACACATGTTTTAAAATTATCATTGTACAACTCAAAAAAAAAAATTAAATTAATGCCTAATGTTTCTCCTTTATCTAAAGTTTGACACTAATCATATCTTCTAACATAATAAAAACTAGTTGTCACACACTTTTGTGTGTGCAACAGTTTGTCAATAGGAGATTTAATTTTTCCCTAAAAAAATGATGAAAATATCTAGAGAATGAAAAAGAGCCATTTTCCTTGCACGCATGTTTTTCTCATAAAACACCTCCATTCATAATTGTTTTTGTCAATAATGATAAGAAGTTATGATATTGCTATAAGAGTTTAACTTCATGTAGTTTTTTGAGTTAAACTCATTGCTTAGGTTTCATGAGTAGGGGTTTGCAAGAGCCCATATCTTGTGAGAATGAATGAAACACTTAACACTCATTACATCTACATGATGCTCATAGATGTGAAGCATTAGGACTTCCAAGGAGGTCACCCATCCTAATACTAATTTGGCTTAAGCGCACTTAACTATGAAATTTCCTCCATGGTTAAGACTTCTTTTCTTGCAACCCCATTTGCAAAACTAATGCAAGAGCATCCTGGGTGTAAGAGCAATCTTGCATCACCCAAAAATATTTTTGTTTTTGTATTCAATAAGGGCTATCTTGTGCAGAGTTGCTATTTATGGAAACTTGCTATTTTTAGTAAATTGGTCTTACGATCTCAGAATGTTCTAATTTTACATATGGAGGTTCATCTCAGTCATATCAGCCTGCCAGCAAAGTTTCATGGCTAGATCAGGTCTAGTTTTGAAGATATTGAAGATTTTTGGTATTGGCAACAGGGTACAGAAACTTCGAACTTAGTTTTGAAGGCTTTAGAGGCCCCGGATGAGGTTGAAAATTTAGGTGATGGGTGCTTTGTGTTGGTCAAACCTATAGAGTGCTTCGTGTCATTTCCAGAATGGGGTTATAATAGCCAATCGGGTCAACGGGTGATGACTTATGGTCTTCAGAAGTTGGGTCACCTGAAATGGCGGAAAATAATTTTTCTTCAAAATTTCTGTTTGGGTTTCAAAACTCATTTTGAGCTGACTTTGATGTAATAAATTGTAAAATAAAATAATTCTAAGTTTGGTCAGCCCTAAGGGCTAAATTTCTAGAACCTTCTCAGGCGGTGGAAATTGCGTATATAAAGAAGGCCCGTAGTGCTGTCTAGGGCAGTTTTGGGCAGTAGATTTGAGTATTGATTCGAGGCTTTGTCCTACAGAATATTGTAAGGGAATGCCCATGTGGCTTTGCATATTGTAATTCTAAAAGTTTGTAATTCCACATTTGTGGAGATAATAAGAAGCCAATTTTCTGTTCTTGCATATTATTGTTGTTGTTTCTCTATTTCTGTTATGTGTTTGTGGTATTAAGGGGAGCACCCTTCATCAAGTGGTATCAGAGTAGGAGTTCTTGAGTGTGTAAATAGATCACCGACTGTGAGGTAGTTTGCACTAGGACCGTGGTTAGGGTTTCAGTGCGCATTGCAAAAATGCCTCCACGAAGAGAACGTGGTGGAAGAGCTGGTGCTGTGACACCTGAGGTTAGAGAGATACAGAGACAAGTGGGAGCATTGCAAGAAGAGATTTGTAGAGGAATGAATCGTAATGTTAGAGATGAAAGCGAAGATGAAGCCGAAGAAGAATATCAAGAAGGAGAAGCTGAAATTATGAACCAGGAAGAAGAAAGACTTTTTTGGCCGATTTTCAGGATTGGGAAAAGACCTAAGATTTAGATTCCTACATTTTCTAGAAATCTTAACCCAGAGGAATTGATCAATTGGATCAATGAATGTGAGAAATATTTTGAGTACAAAGATGTTGAGGATCCTGATAGGATCAAATTTGCGAAGGCCAGACTGAAAGGTCATGCGAAGATCTGGTGGAAAGAAATTCAATTGGAGTGAAATAGAAGAGGGAAAGATAAAATCACAAGATGAGATCGGATGGTGGATAAATTGAAGTGACAGTTCATTCCTGTTGATTATGAGCTTGACCTACTAAAGAAAATGCAAAGTTTGAAGCAAGCAAGAAGATCTGTTCAGGAGTATATAGAGGAGTTCTATCCACTCCTCATCAGAACAGGCCATGCAGAAGCTGATAAGGAGAAATTTGCCCAATACCTTAAGGGGTTAAGGCCAAGCATTCAGGAGGAGTTGAATCTAGTTCGAATGAACAGTATTGAGGAGGCATACTAGTTTTCCCTAAAAGTAGAGGAAAAGCTGAAGAAGAAGTTTGAGAGCAGACAAAATGGAAGAGGTCGTGGTGGAAGATCTGGTGGACGGTCATATGGTGGCCAAAATGAAGATACAAAAAAGAAGGATGAGGCTAGTAGCAATCAGAATCAGAGAGGAAATAATTCTAATCATTTCCAGGATCAGAGTAATAGAGATCAAAGAGGAAGAGGAAGAGGACAAGGATCTGGAAGAGGAGGCTTCCGTGGAACATGTTTTCACTGTGGAGAAGAAGGCCATAGGACATTTGAATGTCCTCAGTGCCAAGGTAGAGCAGACAGAAGAAATGAAGGCCAGGCCAGAGTTGCACATGTAGATGAAGATGCTAGATCATCAAATTCTAAAGATGCCGAAAGAGGAGAAACGCTAATTAACAGAAGAGTCTTGCTGAGTGGTGAGAATGAACCTGAACAAAGGAGGAGCCTGTTTCGCACTAAATGCAAGTGTGAGGGTAAATGTTGTGATGTGATTATCGATAATGGAAGCACTGACAATTTGGTGTCAGAAGAGATGGTGACAAAGTTGAAGCTCAAGAGACAGAAACACCCACATCCATATTGGATTGCCTGGGTGCAAGATGACCACAAGGTCATGGTCAGTGAACAGTGCCTGGTAAAGTTCAAGATCGACGGGTACCAAGATGAGGTACTATGTGATATCATCTCTATGGATGCATGTCATATGTTGTTGGGTAGACCGTGGTAGTTTGACAGATGTGCTATACACGATGGTCATGCGAATACCTATTCCCTGACAAAGGATGGAGTGCGACATAAGCTAAATCCATTGAAGGAGACCGAAGAAAAGGTATGTGGCAATGCAAGAATAACATTTGTTAATGGAAGAAAATTCTTAGATGGTATGAGGCATGAGCATGTGTGTTTTGCTTTAATTCCAAAAGTTGGTAAAGAAGAAGTAGAGAATGTACCTGTAGAGGTTGCAGATTTGTTGAATGAATTTCAAGATATTGTATCTGATAATGTACCTGATGGATTACCACCGGTAAGAAAGATCAGTCATCAGATGGATTTGATTCCAAGAGCCAGTTTGCCAAACAAGGCAGCACATAGAATGACACTAGCAGAAAGTGACAAGTTGAACAGACAAGTACATGAGTTATTGCAGAAGGGGTTGATTCGAGAGAGTCTGAGTCCCTGTGCTGTACCAGCAGTATTAGCACCAAAGAAGAATGGAGAGTGGAGGATGTGTACAAATTCCATAGCAATAAACAAGATCACAATCAAGTATAGGTTTCCATTGCCACGAATGGATGATATTATGGATTGTTTGAGTGGGGCTGTGTATTTTTCAAAGATAGATCTGAAGAGTGGATATCACCAGATTCAGATCAGAGAAGGAGATGAATGGAAGACCACCTTCAAGACAAAGAAAGGACTGTATGAGTGGTTAGTCATGCCTTTTGGGCTAACCAATGCACCGAGCACTTTTATGCGGCTCATGAACGAGGTTCTGAAAGAATTTCTGGGTAAGTTTGTCATTGTTTACCTAGATGATATTTTGATTTTTAGCAAGACATTGGAGGAACATACGATGCATATTCGTATGGTGTTTGAGAAGTTGAGAGATGAGAAATTATTGATTAATTTGAAGAAGTGCAGTTTTGTGAAGAAAGAGTTAGTGTATTTGGGATTTGTAGTTTCAGCAGAAGGTCTAAAAATGGACCCAAAGAAGGTACAGGCTATCCTTGAATGGCCTACTCCAAGGAGTCCTACTGAGGTAATATCTTTTCATAGTTTGGCTAGCTTTTACAGAAAGTTTATCAGAAATTTTAGCAGTATTTGTGGACCCTTGATTGAAACAATGAGAGGGGATAGAAAAGAGTTTAAGTGGACTAATGGGGTAGAAAAGAGTTTTCAATTGTTGAAACAAAAAGTTACAGAACAACCTGTTTTAGCACTTCCAAATTTTAATAAGGTGTTTCAAGTAGATTGTGATGCTAGTGGTACTGCAATAGGAGCTGTTATGAGCCAAGAAGGTAAACATGTTGCTTATTTCAGTGAGAAGTTAAACGATGCCAAGAGAAAATATTATGTCTATGATCAGGAATTTTATGCTATAGTTCAGGCATTAAAGAAGTGGAGACATTATCTGCTTCCTAAAGAGTTTGTTTTGTATACTGATCATCAAGCGTTGCAATATTTGAATAGTCAAGGAAAGTTGAATCAGAGGCATTTGAAATGGGTTGAGTTTTTGCAGAGTTATACATTTGTTTTGAAACATAGGAGTGGAAAGTCTAATAGGGTTGCGGATGCTCTTAGCAGAAGGCAACTATTCCTGACAAAGATGCAGATTGAAGTGGTTGGGTTCAAGGAACTCAAGAATTTGTACCCAGAGGATCTTGATTTTGGTGAAGCTTGGAAAGCTTCTACAGAACCTGTTACTCTAGACATGACGAAATGGATGGATTTTATCATCCAAGATGATATGCTATTCAGAGGGAGTCAGTTGTGCATTCCATGAAGTTCTATGAGGTAGAATCTCATCAAGGAGAAGCATAGTGGAGGATTGGCTGGACATTTTGGTCCTGATAAAACCCTTGCTTTGGTTGGTTAGAATTATTATTGGCCACAATTGTAGCAAGATGTGAAGAAGTTTGTATAGAGTTGCAGAGTATGTCAGATGGTGAAAGGAGTGAAGTAGAATACAGGGTTGTATCAGCCATTACCTATACCAGAGAAGCCTTGGGAGGATATTAGTATAGACTTTGTTCTTAGTTTACCGAGGACACAGCGGGGACATGATTCAATTTTTGTAGTAGTTGATAGATTTTCAAAGACGGAAAATTTCATTCTTTGCAAGAAGACTAATGATGTTGTTCATGTAGCAGAATTGTTTTTCAGAGAAGTGGTGAGACTACATGGTTTGCCAAAGACCATAGTTTCAGATCGAGATACTAAGTTTGTTAGATATTTCTGGTGGACATTGTGGAAGAAGTTGAAGACAGATTTGAAGTTCAGTTCATCACATCATCCACAAACTGATGGATAGATAGAGGTGGTGAATAGAAGTTTGGGAAATCTGCTGAGATGTATGGTTGGAGATAAGCCAACAGGATGGGATTTGATTTTACCACAAGCAAAATTTGCATAGAATAATTCTGTCAACAAGAGCACTGGTAAATCACCATTCCAGATTATATATGGAAGTAGTCCAAGAAATGCATCTGAATTGAGAAAGAAAGATAAAGGAGAAATAAATAGTGCTGAAGCTGAGGATTTTGCAGAACATTTGAAGAACATCCATGAGGAGGTGAGGAAGCATATTACCAAGAGGAATGCGCAGTATAAGGCTAAGGCAGATGAGAAAATGAGGCATAAAGAATTTCAAGTTGGCGATGAAGTCATGGTTCATTTGCGGAAGGAGTGATTTCCGGTTGGTACATATAACAAGCTAAAAATGAAGAAGTTTGGAGCATGTAAGATCTTGAAGAAGCATGATTCAGGAAATGCATATGAAGTAGAATTACCTAGTGAGCTGAATATTTCACTAATGTTTAACATTTCAGATTTGACAGAGTATCACGAAGGAGGTGTTGAAGATGAGGTTGCAGCAGCACAGTGGAGTATTCCAGCAACTTGTTCAGATATCAAGGAGATTGAAGACATAGTGGACAGTCGTGTTGGCAGAAGCACAAGGAACAAGACATATGAAGAGTATTTGGTCAAATGGAAAGGATGACCTATTGAAGATTCATCATGGCTAACAAAGGAGGAGGTTAACTGTCTTGGTTTTCCTCTACACACCTGAGTCATGATAGGGTCACTTCTCAAATTACCCTGGGTGTCTGATGCAGGAGCATCCTGGGTGTAAGAGCAATCTTGCATCACCCAAAAATATTTCTATTTTTGTATTCAATAAGGGCTATCTTGTGCAGAGTTGTTATTTATGGAAACTTGTTATTTTTAGTAAGTTGGTCTTACGATCTCGAAATGTTCTAATTTTACATATGGAGGTTCATCTCAGTCATATCAGCCTGCCAGCAAAGTTTCATGGCTAGATCAGGTCTAGTTTTGAAGATATTGAAGATTTTTGGTATTGGCAGCAGGGTACAGAAACTTCAAACTCAATTTTGAAGGCTTTAGAGGCCCCGAATGAGGTTGAAAATTTGGGTGACAGGCACTTTGCACCAATCAAGCCTGCAGAGCGCTTTGTGGCGTTTCCAGAATGGGGCTATAATAGCCAATCGGGTCAACAGGTGATGACTTATGATCTTCAGAAGTTGGGTCACCTGAAATGGCGGAAAATAATTTTTCTTCAAAATTTCTGTTTGGGTTTCAAAACTCATTTTGAGTTGACTTTGATGTAATAAATTATAAAATAAAATAATTCTAAGTTTGGTCGGCCTTAAGGGCTAAATTTCTAGAACCTTCTCGGGTGGTGAAAATTGCCTATATAAAGAAGGCCCGTAGTGTTGTCTAGGGAAGTTCTGGGTAGTAGATCTAGGTATTGATTTGAGACTTTGTCCTACAGAATATTGTAAGGGAATGCCCATGTGGCTTTGCATATTGTAATTCTAAAAGTTTGTAATTCCACATTTGTGGAAATAATAAGAAGCCAATTATCTATTCTTGCATATTATTGTTGTTGTTTCTCTATTTCTGTTATGTGTTTGTGGTATTAAGGGGAGCACCCTTCATCAAAAACCTTGAGCAAGTGTTGTGCCTTATGAACCATTCATCAAAAATCCCCTTGAGCTCAATAATTCATAAGTAAGCACAACACTTTTCAAAGGTTTTGTAAATGGGGTTGCAAGTAGAGTGGACATAGCCATGGAGGAAACTTTGTAGTTCAATGTGCTTGAGATAGAGTAACTATATTGGGATGGTTGACCTCCTGGGAAGTCCAAGTGCTTCACCTCTATGAGTATTACGTAGATGAAATTAGTACTAAGTGTTCCATTTACTCTTATGAGATTTTTTTTTCTTGTGAACTAATACTCATGAAGCATGGGTCAATGATTTTGACTCAAAAAAATTACACAATTGAATCCTGATAGCAATATCATAATTTGACTTGCTATGGAAAATATCTCCTACTTATCAAATGATAGGAAGTGTTTGATGAAATGAGGAGCCCTACAACTATTTAAAATAATAATTTTATATAAAAATACATTATATTATAATGCTTATGTTAAAATTTGATGCCCCATAAAGAGTGAATTATGATGAGGAAAAGTTTGTGGTAAACCCTTACAATATATACAATGAGCTCATTTTTCAATATCACCAACAATTTCATTTTGACTAGATAAGAATTAAAATGGAGGATGATATAGCAGGGAGTTATGATAATTCACAAAAGGTTAACAATACAGATGGTGTTCATGAGTTGCTTATTGATGATGTATAAGATTTTCCACTGCTAGAGGATGATTTTAGAGAAGTAGGCAAAATCAACAACGAGGTTGGATAGTGTTTATTAATCTTTATTGATAATTTGAACGCTAAATTAAATATACCAATTATTGTATATAAAGATTATATCTTGAAATATTTAAAATAATAAATAAAGAATTATCTTTTGTATTAATTAAAGAGCTAAGAAATTTATAATTAATAATCATAATATCTGCAAATATTTAAATAATAAATAAAAAATCATCTTTAACAAATTTTATTAGCTTTAAAACTTAAAAATTAAATATATTTAAATAAATATGGTAAAAAATTCTTTTAATTTAAATAAAAATTAACAAAATAATATCTTCAAATTCCTAAAAGAAAATAAAAAATTTATCCTTCAAATTTTTAAAATAATAACTAATTTTTTTAATTAATTAAGAAAATATTAAAATTATAAATAAAATAAATTTAAATTGGGAAAAATAAATTAAGATAGTTATAATGAAAAAAACAAGAAAAAAAAAGTGGAAAAACATGTATATAATAAGATACCATCTAATTCAAAAGCATGATCCAATGAAATTGACAATTTTTGGACAGAAAAATATTTTGTAAAAGAGCAAACTCCCTCAAATAGCCTATTTGCGAAATTATATAATATTTTTTCCTATCTCTAAACAAGTTTATAATTCTTTATTCAGTGGAATATTCAGTCATTCTAGTGCCTCTATCTCATACTAAAGACTTAAAATATTCTATACACAAAAATTTAAAAACCATTTTTTGAGTTTAAACCAAGATCATAATATTTTACTAATACTATGTATAGCAAGAACCGTAATTGTCTTGTTCTGAGTTCATGTCTGAATTGCGAGTACACTAAAGGCTTGTAACATCAAGGATTGTTGTCATGTACAAGCTCCTCTCGTGCCCAGATTTTCGTCTCCATTGGAAATGGTGTGAAAAAACCAATTAACATTAAAGAAGCCAATTGAAATACGATCTCTCCAACCTTTGTAAACAACACGATGCTCTGCGTTGCGGCATCACCAATTACTCCACGCCTGCACTTGTCCTTAGTATTTGTCATCGACGAATGATAAATATCGTTAATGATAATTTGAAGAGAGAAATCTTCGTGCCTTGAAGGAATCCCCAAGATTGACAACAAATGAATAAGAGAGATCTTTGACATTAAACCACTTGCTTTCCGGAGATCGAGGTCAAGCCCTTCTGCATTGTCTTCGTAAAGTATTGTGACGCACCCGGTATCTGCATGAGAATTCAAAATTTCTTCCCCGATATTCTTTTGGTACGATGAATACTCGTTTATCCATATTCTTGATGTGCACTTTTCAAAGTCAGAGTTGTAGAGTGCCTTGGTATCCAACCCCGAGCAAGCAAGAATTATTCTTGTGAGTGTTTTCGTAAGAATTGAAATGCACAAATCGTAGGTTACCATCGTCTCGCTGCAAGAAAAACCATACAGGAATTGAAATAGTAAGACAGAGGCTCATAGGATTGCTCTAGAGGAAGGAAAACAGGACATGATAAACATACCGGAAAGTTGATTTCCTTCCGGCCATATCTTTAAACACATTTTATTTAGAGACACTCATTGCAACACAATTACATGAAGGGGATTAAAGATAATTTTTGAGACAATTATTGAGTTGATTGTTTTAATTTGAGAGAAAACACAAGTTGTCTATTGTCTCAAGTATTATCGTAAATCAAGTGTCTTTAATTATTGTCTTTATTCATTGTTTCTTAAAGACAATGTAAAACTGAAGTACTTTTGTCTCTTTAGAGACAATTTCACTTTTGTCCCTCTAGAGACAATATTTCTTTGGTCATACCTATTGTCTCTAGAAAGACAATATGTTTTTAAATCTTAACTATAGTCTCTCTAGAAACAATGTGAACAAATCTAATAAAAAAATAATAATTTATTTTCAATATTTTTTAAAATATAATTTTTAATTTCAATGTTACCAAATAGCATTCACTATAATTATTTCCTATATTTTATTCTTGCAAAAACACTCAACAAAGTAGAATAAACAAACTTCACTAGAAATTTAAAATACCATTTTATTATATTTATTATCAATCTTGTCTTACAAAATGATTGCGAGTTACAACACAACAAAAGGAGCATAGCATGGATATGACATTAAACATTACTGAATATTGACACTAATTTCCCATGCACTATTGACATTGATTTTCCAAACATTGCAACCTTATTATTAACTATTTAAAAACTCCTTCATACTATACATTTCCACCAAGTTCGGTGTTGTAGCATGAAAGTTCCTTAATTTAACTACTTTTTTTTAAGAAGACACCCAAAAGTGTTTCATTTTCAACATGTTGGAGTTGTAGTGGTTTTAGCATGCAATATCAAGAAAATACCACTTGTAGATGTAATTGTCCATCAATATTTTTCATCCGAACAAGAAGTATATCGTATTCATCATGTTTCTCCAATAGCCTGAGAGAAAGAAAAAAGAATTGTAAGAATACAACATAACTAATAAAATGATGCTTCTCATTTATGCAAAACTTATCAATAGAGAAAACAATTTGTGGACAACAGTACAGAACATGCAAATCACTCAAAAAACACTCTTTCCCTAAACTTCAAAACAACTTACATTATTATTTCTCAAGGGCCTTTACATCAAACATTACCTCTTTATGCTTGATGTCTAGCTTATTGGCTTATGAATAAGACTAGAAGAATTAAATCACCTCATATAACTAGCCATCTCTTCTAAATTAAGATCTACACAAAAATTACCATGACTTAAATAAAAACTATAATAAAAATTATGGTGACATTTAAATAGCCAAAGGTTTCTTTTAGAGATCCCTTATTTGGCAATTTTTTAAGGCAATTCCTTATCTTCACAATCCATCAAATAGCACTAGGGCTCTTCAAATTCATAGCACCATTAGGTCAGAATATGATCAATCATTTGTCTTAGTTCTTGTGTTTGTTCTTCGAGGATTTGTGACTTATTGAGTTATAGGTACAACCTTCCAAGTCCTTCACTTAATGGAGACTCACCATTTCATAGACCAATTTCCAAATGTCCTAGGTGGTTGATCACATGATGAAACACAAATGTCATGATCCTATTCAATACAAAACCCTTGCACCCATTTGAAGGACATCTCATTCTCATTCTCTATCACCCTGATTAACACTTACTTTTGGACTGTGCACATACATCTTCAAAGTGTGATCTATTATTAAAAGGTAGAACCCTAACAACTTATTTCCATTTCAAGATGCTAATGTACTTTTAATATAACATTTACTAGGATTCCAAATTTGATGACAAAGTGAAGGGTAATGGTATTAAAAAAAATCAAATTTCTTGAATATATCATCCTTGTTTGACAGTAGAACAAAAGTATGAGTAATTAGGCAGAGACAATTCAACTAGAAAATATTGATCATTGTTAACATGGGAAAGTAGGGTCACTATACACAAACTTGAGAACTCCAAACATAGTCATAGGATAGTGAATGTGTATCTTATAGAATAGTGGTGTCAATTATGACTGTGATTGTATGGAAACATAGATAGTTGACAGTCACCTTCATCACAATGAATTAAAATAGTTAAGTAAATCTCTCTCCCAAACCAAAGGGAAGTTCACTTGAATCCTCTATATCCCAATTAAACTTCATGAAAATAAAGAAACTAAAATCATAATGGTTGCTGAAGAAAAGTATACAATGACAGTCCTAGATTACAAGATAGTTGGACAAAGATAAATAAGACTAGAGTCTCCAGGGAACTTCCTTACCATGTCATCCAAAGGGCCATTTACATTTTTATTATTCTTTTCTCACTCCTAAAATGCTTGGGTAGTTCAAACTTAAATGTAACCAATAAAAATAATTGAATTTGTTGTTACACTCATAAAGGTAAGCTAACACGGTCAACCAAAAGAAAAGAGAGAAAATATTATCAATGGTGTCAAATGAAGATAAAAAATGTGAAGGTGGGATAATATTTTCTGGTATTTACCGTTATAAAATAGAATTGAGTTACGTAGGCTGTGAAGAAATTATGAGTTCACTAGATCTTATACGGTTCCACTAGGGTACCATTTAGGAATTTATGTGTTGATTGAGTCCGAGAGGCTTTTCCTGATATATGGAGGAAATACTAAACTAGAGACAACAAGAAGATCAAAAAAGATGTGTTAAGGTTTTTCCTTTTCTAAATTCAACTAGAGTAAGAGTCATCTATGATTCCAAGCACACAATGGATTTCATTGGTGTGGCATCCATAGTAATCAAACCTAGAGGTCAAATTCTTTTGATGAATTATGGAATGTAAGCTCTAGGGATAAGTTTGAAAGAATTAGCTCAAACAAAATAAATAATGAAGTTCCTCCATGGGAGCACTACACTAGAAACTTCTCTATACCTAGTTGTAGAGAAAAAATATTAAGAAGAAATAAGTAGAGTTGTAACTTTTAAAGTAGAACTTGAAAGCCTTATAGTTGAAAGAAAAAGGATTGACGATGCAAGTATCTAGTCTGAGTCAGTTTGTATCCAACCTAGCACTTGGGCACTATTGAACATAGAGAAGGAGAAAATAAAATACTTTTAGACAAGGCTATAGGAAGTTTAGAATAATATAATAGGGATTGGGTGACCCCACAATAGTGGGTTACACTTTTTTAGACATGCTGATATATGTTGAAATTACACATTTGCAATAAAACATGATTATTTACTCCTTAAGAGGCTCTATTTGAAGGAATTAATTATAAATAGTTAGATCAAATCCTCTTAGATAAAAAAAAAACAAAAAACATTGATATAGCATCTATACTCCTCATTCATACTTGCAATGGAGTCTCCTTCGTACCTATTAAAATGCTGACAAAAAATCACTTTGACTTTATCTTTTGGGAGAACAAATGAATCCATTTGACAAACCTATCTATGTAGTAAGGTACTAATGAGAAAAAACTTTTCAATGATTATAATGTTAATATATATTAAGTTTATTATGACTTTATATTTTTACTTTTACTAAACATAGATATTTCATTGTATGTCTACCTCTATGTTTGATGCTTATGGAAAAATAGTAAATGAGAGAAAAAAAAATAATAAAAAAATCTATGCCCTAGGTATTTAAGTTCTCTTTCTATAAAAATTAAAAAAAATGAAATTGGATAAATACACGACAAGTTATAAGCGATGTAGTCAAGGTATGTCAAAATTACTATTTAGTCAACTTCAAACGTTAATAAAATATGAAATAATCACGATAATTTCATCAAACCAATTGCGTGCCCTCCATATGAATGTTGCAAAACTAATTTTGAAAGAATCACATTGATATCTATTTTAGAAATAAAAATTATGCTCTATAAAAACAATGTAACTCTTTGAAAATGACGTTTTCAGTAACATACAAGTTTTCATGGGAGAAAGAAAAAATATTCAAATAAATTCAAAAATATAAATAAAAAATATATTTAGAATCTAGATATAAAATCCTAAAAGTCTCTAATTTTCTTCATCTTCTTATTTGAAATGGTTTAACGATAATATGCGTCTGAATCTAAATTTTTTTTCAAAATGTAGAGTTCAGTGTCCGTTCAAGCAAAAAAGTGTAACCCACTATTGTGGGTTCACCCGATTCAAACAATAAATTGTGGTGCTCATAGCTAAATAGGATGAAGTAAAATAGAAAGCCATCATATTAAAATTAAGGGTGGACGAGTTTAGGCAATAGGCCAATGAAACAAGATCAAGATTAATAGTTTCGGTTGGACTATGCTTAGTGGGGTTGTGGTGGTGGTGTTTAATGTTTTTGAGCGGGTCACTAAGATGGTGAAACTTAAATAATTTTAACCAAAGTTATAAACTCAAATAGTCTAAAATTCAAACCACATAAGTGAATATCTTCTTGAGAATATTTAGGCAAACCATGAGAAAAGAATGTTTTAACAACAAACATAAAGATTATCTTCAAGTTCAAGGAGTCATGAAGATTTCAAAAAACAATATATTCTAGTAACTTGTTATTACATACTTGGTTTTTAAATTCAACATTATATTCCATCCATCCTCTTCTTTTGCGCCCTCTTTCTATGAGGCACTATTCTAATTACGGGTGTAGTGTGTCCATCATATTGAACATCCTCTTCATTATTATTTTTCTCAACTTGTTGAAATTCAAGGATGGTTTGATGTTCAGGTTCTAGAATGATAGTTGAATCATTTTGTGCAATAAATAATTGATCATTTTCCTCTAGCTCATGATCTTAATTCTCACCACCTGATGAGTTTGATTATTGGGCTTCCTACACAACACAATTTAACTTATTAAACTAACATAATAATTGTAATTGGATTATTGAATAACTAATTGAATATTATAAAGAACTTACCTTATTTTCATGACCAGTGACTAATATCTCCCCTCAATCTAGCATGTGTCATCTAAGGCCTTGGGAACCATGTAGTTAAGTGAATTTTAGGTCCTCCTCTGAAGCTTCCTTTATAAATTGGTTAACCTACATAAATAAATATAACCAAATTTATAAGGTATAGTGACTCATAAGATACATTCATCTCACAAGTTTGACATGACTTTTTTTATGAAAAAGAAAATACTAAACATGGATATATGCACTTACCAAGCCACCATGAATATTATTGTACCCACCAAATTCCAATTTAGGTGATCCAATACTTAATATCCTAGGTTGGGTTTCTTTTGTTGTGTCTTGAAGGCTCTTTTAGATCATCCTCATGCAAATGGTTTATAATTTAGATTATTCTATACTTTTCTCTTAAATTTGGCATCTTTTATGAGTTCATCCCATGTTGCTTGGTCTATGATCCAAGCTATACATGGATAACTCAAGTCTTTTGTTAGCTTGGACCTCAAAATATCTCATTTAGAATAAATTTATTTTGATGCAATATCCACAATATTTTCCTTATCAAAACTAAGATCTCCAAATGTTGTTATAACATCTTTTAAAAGTTCATCTTTCTTAGCATTTCCTTGCTTCATCCAATCTATTTTAATGGTATTACAAAAAGAATTCTCTACATGATGATAAATAAAGTGAAATAATTTCATACCCATTTCATCCTTCAAGACATCACCTTCTGAGGAGAGCAAGATTGTCACCTTGTGTGTCCCTTTTGTAGTCACGAAGGAAACAGTCAAAGTCTTAGGTGTTGAGGTAGACTCCCCTATAGGTACATCAATTTATTTTTCATTTTCTTCCTGTAGTTACATTAAGATTGTGAAATTGTTAGAAATCCAACCAAAATATGAAAATATTTTAATTTTTAAATTAATTATCTTAAACGTTGAAAATATGAAACTAACAAAATGAATAAATAACTTATAAATTAAAGATATTTTGATCTACAGTACTGAAACAAGTTGTGGTTCATGCTTAAATTAATTAAATGGTATTCATCTAATTCAAGAAATTCCAAGTACAATTATGATAGAATTAAACTAAGAATGTATTGAAAATAACAGTGTAAATACTCTTGTTGATATCCACCTATATGCTCCTGCTAAAATTGTGGTTGTTGTGTCTAATGCACAAAAGGGCCATTTACATTTTTATAGTAGTGTGAGCCTTTATGGTCCTTTGCACAAGGATAAACATTAGTGCACCATTATGTTTGTTTTTGTAAAAGTTTCCAAAACTGGTTCAGTGCATGAGGTTTGATATATTCTCTGAGTTTCTATTTGTTAAGATATCATTTGTGCAAAACTAAAACAAAATATTCTATCAAACTAAATTTTTTCATTAATGAAAACATGAAGAATCTATAGATAAAGTATTTACTTTAGTTGTGTAACAGCAGACCACTCTATTAAGTTTAGAACAAAAAATACATGTTGATTAAAGTTAGTGTCCAAAGTGTTTGAAATAATGCCTAAGTAGAATTATTGGTTATTTCTAGATTTAATGAACTTACAAGTGTTTGATAAAATGCTCAGGCTATGACTTGTTAGTTGTGATATAATGCCTAAGTTGTAGAAACTCACCTGGCAAAAAAGATGAGCCTGGATTATTGCAATGATTGCACACCCATTTTGATTGGATGATCTCTCATTTTGATTTTGCCTGATTCTATAGATTGGTTTGAAAGGTGAACAATTGAATCTTTATTTAGAGAGTGGAGTAGGAAATGCACAATGTGAAAAAGTTTGTAGTTATTCTACGTGCTAGTAGAAAACTTTCTCTTACCAGTAATCAAATCATCTGTCACATTACTAATCAAATTCCTTCTTGTGAATACATGGTCCTTCTCTTCATGAATCAATCATTTTTCCTATATTTCACTCTCTCTATTCTCTAGTTCCACTCATTAGGAAAGCCTCAAATATATTTTTTTAAACAGAGACACACACCATGACATTATTTTCACATAATATCTGTCATTGTATATCCCTACATTCATTCTCTGCAAATCACTTATAGCCCATTGATTAGTTTAAATAAGCATATAAACTGTATTTGTTCCTATAAGCAATTTTGAACTGTTGAAGAAACCACATAAACCAAATCGGTAGTATGTCCTTTTAATTCATGATGTAGTTCTTTTTTAAACATCAATTTCAATGAATTGATTTTGGATTAACCATCAATCCAAGTTAATGTTTCAAATTACAAATCAATCTTTGTAAACAGATTGATACATAAATCTTTGGATATTCAAATCGGTCTTTTAATTTATAAGAACATCGATCCATAATACATGGGTTCTTTTAATCCTTCATTAATTTATGAGAACTGATATCTTTCCCATCATTTAATTGGGTTTGATATATTGAGTTTTATTCAACAAACTAGTTTATTTGAATTGGTTAAAGTAAAAATGTACTTTTCTTTGATAGACAAAATCAGTTGTTAATACTGATATCTTCTTAAGGAATACTTTATTCAAATTGATCTTTATTCAAATCGATTTTAACAAGTCATCTTTTACTTCAACAAACTGATATCAGTTAAGCAAAAACCATAATTTTCTTAGTAAACCAAAATGGTTTTGAAGCACGTAACAATCATCTTTGTAATCTATTGTATAAACCATCAAAGAAGTGAATGGGGTACACAACTAATATAGTTTCTTATATCTCCTCTTAAAGATCCAAAACAAATCAATTTCCCGAAAAAGCTTTTCAAAAAAATGATGACCTTTAAAACAAATCAATTTTCAACAATTTTTTTGATAAACTAATTCTTGATTTAGATTGGTTTCTAACAGCATCAATACTTTATATTTTTTGTCTCTTAAAAACCAATTCGCAAATCTGTATAAATAAACTTTATAATGCATACCATTTCCAATTTGAAATGATGCTTTTTAAAGGAATGTTGATCAGATTTCCCATGAAGGAAATTGATTTTTATCAGCTTGTCATTTGTTTATGAAAACAATGATTTGTAAAGGAATGTCATTTATCATAATGATCTACAAAATGATTTAATAAAAATTTAAATATTGAATTGATTAACTTTTCAACAAGGCTGATCCAAGTTAGTTACTAAGTTGATTCCCTTCTAGAAAATTTGTGTGCTCTTACTTAATGAATGATTTAATTGTGATTATCAATTTTTTGTTTTCTGAAAAAAGGTTTCATCTAACACAATCTATTGTCCATTAATATTGTCATTCCTATAGCTATTTAGTTTCAAATCAGAGTTCTTGTTGCCTAGATGACAAGAACTGACTTCTGCATATGTAAAATGAAAAACATTATGAAGATCAACTTGATGTAATTCAAACAATTCATTAAGACCATTCCTTGTAATTTGATAAACACCATATGTCCATATTTCAATATGTTCTACAATTTTTAACATATTGTACAACCTTAACCGAGACTGACAATCTTTTGACATCAATGAGAAACACTATGAAAGTCAACAAAGTGAAAATAAAAGCTATATGAGATTCTTATTAAACCTCCATAATCTAAAGGGTGAAGGTAAGTTCATACTTGTTTAGATTTCCAAAATGAAAGATATGATTGAAGCTACAACTTCATCCTAATATAAATTCAAGTGCAAGACTCTAATATAAATTAGTTATATTTATCATTAAAATAATTAAATTATACTTATAAACTTTATGTAAAGGATAAAAGATACATTAATTTTAAATCAAGGAATGTATTCATAATTATTTGTAAGGTGAAATTTTCTATTGAAAGAAGAATATATGACATCATCAATTCAGAAGGAAAAAATAGCAAAATACAAAAAGTATCAACAGAATCTAGTTGTAACAACACACTAAAAAGATACAAAGGGTACGAAAACACTAAAAGCTTCACAAATTACATATACGTAGTCACCTAAAATAACACTACAGAAAAATGAACATTTGACCAGCAAAAAAAGTTCAAGTTAACAATAGAATATTATAGACAAGAATCACTATTTGTGGTAGTTGCTAGACAAATCAAGCATCATCCCTATTTGAGTCTTTAATATATCTATCAATATTATTAGATGATTCTAGTTGCATCAATAGTCTCAAATTTTTGTTTGAGGGTGAAACCTTATCCTTGAGCCAAATTCCAAGATCTTTTACCTACACCCTGATATCATCATTATTATTTTTATTTTTAAAGAGGTGATTGTTTATGCCATTTGGATTAAGAGGCCATAGAAAATTATTTGGATTTAAATCTCATGTGGAGAAAAGGAATTTGATAGAGAAACCTAACATCTAAAATTCCAAATGTGTTTCTATTATTGTGATATGACAAGAGCTTGATATAGTTTTATGGACAACTAAGGATCCTTGAAGAGAAACTTTCTAAGATAAGGAAGAGTGGAAAAGATTATGGGAGGAACAAATAATTCATTCCATTATGGTTTTGAATCTTCATAAATGCAACCTCATAGGGTTTGATGGTGGGAGATTTAGGGGTTTTCAGGTTGGGAGGAAAATGCATAGTATTAGGGTATGTGCAAGATCATGAGGGGCCAAACTATGCCCTTAAGTGGCAATGAAAAATCAGCAAATCAGGGTTAGCCAACTTGACGTGAGAATTTCAACTAGCTATGAACCTAATATCAAAAAGTTGTAAGAATAGAATCTATAGAAAATTGAATGTAGTTTCTAAACTACTAGGCCTTTTTTGAGAAAAAGTTAGTATCATTGGTGAAAAGTATAGATTTCAATGCAGCAGTACAAAAATTTCAGGAAAAAATAAGAAGTAGGTGTATGTCTGACCACCTTAATCATAATCAAATGATAATATTTTATTATAAGATTTTATATATAAGTAGTAGACTCATGCACGGATGTGATGCATATTTTTTTTGTAATTTTATTCCAAAAAAATAATTAATTATGAATTATCTGCTACAACATTTTCAAAATAAAAAAACTCTCATGTCTAACCACCTTAACTCATTCAAAACTTGACAAAATTCAAATTTTTATTTATTTTTCCTTATAGTAGGTGAAGCATAGAATGTGACGCATTTTTTGGACTTCAAAAATGTTATACCATTTGAAAGTTATAGTCATTTTTCAATCAGTATATAAATCAGCACTTTAGAGGTAGCTCAATTAGAAAATAACTAATAATTGCTTACTGAATTCAAAATTTGACAGCAATTATATCGATAGAAAGCTGATAATCTCCTTAAGATACCCTTTTCATTTTATCAAATTTGGGTGAAAAAAAAGTCGTCAGCGACATTGTCAAAGTTTTGAACTGACATCGCCACTATTTTGCCCCTCATGATCTTTCACATACCCATTACAGAGGTTTGTAATATATTTTATTTATTTTTCTCTATTATTTTTTTTGTCACAAATTTTGCAACCTTCTTTAAACTTGGCATCTCCCAAATCTAGCCAAAGACGCATTTCCTATAGAGGAGAACTAATTTTTTTCCTACACATTTTTCTGTTAACTTGTTGATGTTAACACATATTACAAGAGATCTAGGTAATATTGTTATTCTTGTCTAATATTTCTTTGGCTTCTTTCGAAGTGTTGGGTACTACTTGCAAAGCTTGAATATATTTTTTGGCATTGTCTCTTTTGGTAGACTAGTTACTCTGTCTATCATTTATTTGAAAAAATGTTTGAGTATATGGCTGATTTGTTTAATGAGTAAATTATAGATGGTTTTGTGGTGGGTTGTGGCTTGTGTCAATATAATTATTGGACTCTCTCTTTTTGTGAAGGTATGCAAAATTGTTAATGATTGATATTGATGTTTGCTAATGTATAGACATTTCTTCAGCATTATGCATGTTGGATGTCCAAGTTTTAAATTGATACTCAATTAGTGTCCATTATTTTTCTTCTTTCAATTCATTGTCTTTGAAGTATCCAAGCATACATTGTGATAACTTTTTGAAATTTGTTACAACAAGAGTCAATGGATTTTTAGTGTGGACGGTAGGGGGTAGAGTGTAGCTTGATTAGTAAGGGTGTGAGTGTGTATTACTCAAAATAAGATCATTACTCCTTGGAGTGTCACTGTTTCTAGGTAGCTTCATCATCATGTTTCTTTCTACTAACATAATCTTAGATTAGAGATATCAACTTTTTACAATCTATAATATATATTTTTGCTAAGACAACAATTTGATTGTCAAAATTTTCTTAGAGATCAGTTTCCTACAATCTATAATATATTTATATGTTGTTAAATTTAGTTGTGTTTATTTATTTTGTATCATGTTGCTGATCACTCTTCTTATCTACCATCAAGATGGTACGAGATGTTATAAGGGTAGAGAGATTAGATAATTGAGTATAATTCAAAATAATGGTGCAAAAGATACACAATCAAATAGAGAAACAAGACAAAGAAAACTCTTAGTTTTATTGCTTGTCTAGTTGTGGCGATGTCTGTCTTTTTTATTGGTCTACTATTAGATTGTTGGTATTCATTTTCTACAGTCCATACTAAAATAATTAAAATGCATCTAGATTTTTCATATATTTTTTTCATGAATTTTTAAACTACACTCAATGACCCATCTTTGGAAAAAGGAGGATAAACATCTACCTCTTCCTTCATTGAATATGATTTCAAATGTGCATACATTAAACATAAAAAGAGCCTAGAAGTAATCTTATAGTCAGCAGTTGATTGGATTAATGATGTGCTAGTTTAGATCCAAAAAAAAAAGTTAGACGAGCAAGATTTTCAAGATCAGAAAAATTTAAATTGTAGAGCTGATCTTGCTTTTCATTACTTTTTCTTGATGGCCTTAAATCAGGGTTATTTCATTGATACTATTAATCAAAAAATTTCACCTCATTAACAAGGGTTGCTAACGAATTCAAAGTTGAAAGAAATGATTAGGATCTAGCACAGAAAATGTTATTTAGTATACTGAATTCAAGATTTAGGAGTTAAACACATTAAATTTTCACAATCCATAAAGATAGATATATATTTAACTATGACCAACTAAAATATGTTTTGAGTTGTTTTTTCTATCCGAAAAAGTTTTTTAACTGTGAGAAACTAAAATATGAATTTTCACAATCCTACAGCTTTTTGGAGTGGATTGCATTATCCATCATAACTTTTTTGCCAGCCAACTAAATAGTTTTGAAACAGAACTTCCAGTTCATGAACTTGGTATGTTAGAAAATGATAGAAAATCATAGTAGTTTGTTAGGAAATATTATAAAATATTTACAAAACATTAGAAACCATAGTAGAAATGTTAGAAAATATTAGAAAATATTATGATCTTATAGAAATTATTAGAAATATTTATTTTTAAATTGCTTTAAAAGTTAGTAAATAATAGGAATCTCTCTCTCTCTCTCTCACACACACACACACACACACACACACACAATTATGTACATATGTTTTAGAGTTACATGTATAAATGTTATTCATGTAGAGTTAGATGTTAAAATATTATCCTATGAGGACCAAGCCTTAGTACATCTTAGTATCCTTTAAAACACTTAGAGGACCTAACTATTACACATTATGACCCTTTAGGACCCCTATTGCGACATCCAAGGACCCTTTAAGATCATTAGTACACCCTAGGTTCTTTTAGGACCCCAATTCTGACAAAACTCTTTAATAACCCTTATAATCCTTAAGACCTAGAATATGACCATTTAAGACCTAATAGGACCCCTTATGACTTAATAAGACTGGACTTAAGACATAATAGGACTAATATGACCTATTAAAACTAATTAGTACATCCTAGGACCCTTAAGACATAATACTTACTTGACCTAATAGGACCTATTAATGCCAATTAGTACATGCAAGGACCCTTTAGTACTATTAGTACACTCTAGGTTCCTTTAGAACCCTTATTGTGACATAAAACTCTTTAAGAACCCTTACGATCCTGAAGACCTAGAATATGACCACTTAAGACCTAATAGGACCCCTTAAGACCTAATTTAGGACTTTAATATAACCTATTAAAAATAATTTTTACGTCCTAGGACCCTTAAGACCTAATAAGACAACTTACTTGACCTAATAGGACCTATTAATACCATTTAGTACATCCAAGGACCCTTTAGGACTATTAGTACACTCTAGGTTCCTTTAGGACTCCTATTGTGACATAAAACTCTTTAAGAACCCTTAGGATCCTTAAGACCTAGAATATGACCACTTAAGACCTAAGAGAAGCCCTTATGACCTAATTTAGGACTTTAATAAAACCTATTAAAACCAATTAGAACATCCTAGGACCCTTAAGACCTAAAAAGACCACTTATTTTACCTAATAGGACCTATTAATACCAATTAGTACATACAAGGACCCTTTAGGACCCCTATTGTGACATAACACTCTTTAATAACCTTGAGGATCCTTAAGACCTAAAATATGATCACTTAATACGTAATAGGACCCTTTAAGACCTATTTAGTTTAATATAACCTATTAAAAAAAATTAGTACATCCTAGGACCCTTAAGACCTAATAAGACCACTTACTTGACCTAATAGGACCTATTAATACCAATTAGTACATCCAATAACCCTTTAGGACTATTAGTACACCATAGGTTCCTTTAGGACCCCTATTGTGACATAAAACTTTTTAAGAACCCTTAGGATCCTTAAGACCTAAAATAGGACCACTTAAGACCTAATATGACCCTAGAAGACTTAATAAGACTGGACTTAAGACCTAATAGGACTAATATGACCTATTAAAATCAATTAGTTCATCCTAGGACCCTTAAGACCTAATAAGACCAATTAATTGACCTAATAGGACCTATTAGTATCAATTAGAATATCCAAGGACCCTTTAGGACTATTAGTACACTCTAAGTTCCTTTGGGAGCCCTATTGTGAAATAAAACTCTATAAGAACCCTTAGGATCCTTAAGACCTAGAATATGACCACTTAAGACCTAATTTAGGACTTTAATATAACCTGTTAAAACCAATTAGTACATCCTAGGACCCTTAACACCTAATTATACCACTTACATGACCTAATAGGACCTATTAATACCAATTAGTACATCCAAGAACCTTTTAGGACTATTAGTACACCATAGGTTCCTTTAGGACCCCTATTTTGACATAAAACTTTTTAAGAACCCTTAGGATCCTTAAGACCTAGAATATGACCACTTCAGACCTAATAAGACCCCTTAAGACTTAGTAAGTTTGGACTTAAGACCTAATAGGACTAATATGACCAATTAAAATCAATTAGTACATCCTAGGACCCTTAAGACCTAATAAGAAGATATAATTGACCTAATAGGATGTATTAATGCAAATTAGTACATTTAAAGACCCTTTAGGACTATTAGTACACTCTAGTATTGTAAATTTAAATATAATTTTAATTATTCATATATTTATTTCTATTTTACACCCAATTATAACATGTAATCAAGTACTTAATTTTTAACACTTAGCTTTCACATGTTACATATAGATGGTCACTCAAGATATACCAGGCCAAACTATACCACCTCAGGATGCACCTTGCAATCCTAACTTAGCGACTATTTTTTAGACTACTGAGATAAGATGGCTTGACTTACAGAGTCCATCTGTACATCTCTGCTAGATGGCATATACAGAGATACTTGTATAACTATATTGAATATGCTGGAGGAGATGACTGCCAGATTGAGATCCCACTCTTCTTTCACGCCTCAGGTTGTTGATAGTATTTTTTGAGAGTTCAGAGCTGAGGTATTGGGTGATGTTTCCTTGGAGATAGTTCAGAGCCATATCCCTAAGGAAATAATCAAATGAGATGTTTTCCCATTTTATGAGGGGAATCCCAAGGTGAGGGCATATCAGGTTACATAGTGTGAGATTCTTCAGATTGCATGCATGATATACCCTTATTTTCTTGTAGCACATGGTCATTATCCAAATAAAGACTAGATTCCTTTAAATTTTCCACAACAATTATATGCTATGTTTTGTTTGGGACTCAGGTTAAACTATTTAGATCTTTCTAGATATTATGGTTAGGGGCGTGGTAGAGTTATAGACTGTGATCGGTATCATAAGGTTGATCAAGTTGTACGTTCTCATAGATAGTTGGTTGGGAAGAGGACTTCGGCAATGGTACCGACAATGGCTACTACTACAAATAGAGTGGTCATTGCTTCTTAGAGGGGAGAAGCTGACAGGATAGGGGAGATTTCATCTTCAACATCCTCCATCACTTTTTATACAGTGGGCAAATATATTTTAACTAGACAGAGTCAAGCTAGATTGTCTTCTGAGGCTTCATCTAGTACTATTGTATGGGTCAGTGATGAGGCATATAGAGCTGTAGGTATTCCTCCATCTGGAGAGATACGAGTGCTTTCTAGACATCCTAGTCATTTAGATGTGGCACTTTACTTTTTGGAGGATCTCTTGTAGTCATATTCTTATATTGCTGACATGAAAATGATCTGAGTACAGTCAGTCAGAGATATCATTAGACTTGCATGGGGTCTTGTACTTTCACCAACATAGGACACACCATCTAATTAGACACAACATAGTTCACAACACTCTATAGAGTGCTCTACACCCACAGATCAGTCTGCAGCTATAGAGCTAGGTATACGGGTTGGAAATTTACACAAAAAATGAGGGCTTAGATACATTTGATGAGAAGTTGCGCAGGTTGAGCCAGGTGGACATTGGCACTGATGTTGGATCATTTATGGATTTATTCTTGCATCCTGGTGGTTCAGGCTCTACATCACTCCCATCTTAGCTACACACACCCCTACACTCTTCATTACTAGAGAGGTTCAGGATTGAAGGTGGTGTGGGTGATGCGGTTTTTGTTGATGATATGATGATTTAACACTCTAATGATCCTCCTGCTCTTAAGACCCAGGTATATAAAGTTTTATTTTCTCCTTTCTAGGATTTTTAGTAAAAAATTAATTTTAGATTTATGTATTGATGTTTGTTTAATGTATAATATTTTGCAGGCACAATTAGCAGAACACATTACCTCTAGTGTGAGCTCGGAGCATCTTCATATTAGAGATTCATTAGATGTAACACCTACTAGGGGTTATGTAAGTTTTAAATATATGTAGGTTTAAGCATGCATGTGTACACTTGTAACATGTATTTACATATTTCAAGTACTTTACATAATATATATTATGCACATGTATATAACCAACTATTGTACTAAATTTATAGGGGTCAGTTGCTACTTCACAGCCAAAGGATGATCATGACACTCGGTCAGAGCACATTATCTCTAGTGTGGGCTTAGAGAATCTTCATAGGAGAGATTCAGCAGATGTGACACCTACTAGTGGTCAGGTAAGTTTTAAAAATATGTAAGTTTAAACATGCATTTATAATATTTTAAGTATTTTACATTATTATTATATACATGCATTTATATTCATAGGGATCATTTTCTTCCTCATAGTGAGAGATTCTTGTGGTAGTCAGTCAGAGGGTCACTTTATTCACATGTGCCTAGATTACTCCCTAGTTTAGGACATGTAACACATATCTTTGATTGGAGACTCATTATATATGTCATTATTATATGTTTGATATTTTTACTTTATGATTCGAGACATATATTTATATGCTATCCAGTCGTCTAGTCATATAGATGATTTATGATGGTTTCATTTGATTAGATAATATGGTTTGATTAGATGATTTGATTAGATGGTTTTATTTGATTAGATGATAATAAGATTTGATTAGATGGTTTCATTTGGTTAGATGATATGATTTTATTAGATGGTTTCATTTGATAAGATGATATGATTTGATGATATGATTTGATTAGATAATTTCATTTCATTAGATTAGATGGTTTCATTTGATTAGATTTGATTAGATGGATGTAGAATTAATATCATAAAAAATAATAGGTTAATACATGTAACTAATGGACAATAAGTATTCTAACTAATAAGAAATGTTAAGGGGAGGTCTTAAGGGGATGTCTTAAGGGGATCTAGAATTAATATCATAAAAAATAACAAGTTAATACATGTAACTAGGGTATGTGAAGGATCATGGTATGCCAAAAAGTGGCGATGTGAAAAAGAGGTCATGATTGATAGACTCTTTGAAAAATAGCTATAACTTTCAAACAATATAACATTTTTGAATTATGAAATATACATCACATTCTATGCTTCACCTAATACAATAATAATAAACAATTCTTTGAATTTGTTGAATTTTAGACTAAGTTAAGATGGGCAGACACGAGATTTTTTATATTCAGAAAAATTTATAGAAGAAAAACCACAATTTATTATTTACTTAGAAAAAAAAATACAAAACAATATACATCACATCTAGACACGAGCCTACTACTTTTATCAAGAATCTTATAAAAAAATATTATCACTTGATTTTTTTAATGTGGTCAGACATACACCTACTTGTTATCTTTCTATTCCTGATTAATAGACTTATTGAAAAATAGCTATAACTTTCAAACTGTATAACATTTTGGAAATCCAAAACATGTATCACATTCTATTTTTTTCCTACTACAAGAAAAATTTAAAAACATTTTGATTTGATAAAGTTTAGACTAAGTTAACGTAGTCAGACATGAGAGTTTTTATATTCTAGAAAAGTTGTAGAAGAAAAATCATAATTAATTATTTACTTGGAAAAAAATTACAACAAAATATGTGTCACATTGAAAAATGAGTCTACTACTTATATTTGGATTCTTGTAAACAAAAATTATCATTTGATTGTGTTTAAGGTGGTCAAACATACACCTACTTATTTTTTTTCCTAAAATTTTTGTACTACTACATTGAAAATTTTGAAATTTTCAACATATAGAATAATTATTTTTGAAAAAAGGTCTAGTATCTTAGAAACTAAATTCAATTTTCTACAAATTCTCTTATAACATATTTTTGATATAATATTTATAACTTGTGCAAATTTTTATGTCAACTTTCCTAAACCTAATTTTTTGAATTTTCATTGCCACTTAAGGGCCTAGTTTGGCATACCATGATCCTGCACATACCCACTAATGGACAATAACTATTCTAACTAATAAGCAATCTTAAAGGGAGGTCTTAAGGGAATATACAATTAATATCATAAAAATTAACAAGTTTTTGATTGCAGGAAAAAAATGGTTTTAGGGGGGACTCAAATCCCCTTACAAGTTAAGCCCAAAAGATTATAGCATTAAACATTTTGAAAAGAAATAGGACTAGGAACTAGTCCGCCAAATCTAGAGCCAGCAAAAAACTAGAAACCAAAAACGCCACCAGTAACATAGAAAACCTAAAAACAAAGAAACACCGAGACAAGGGGACAAGGGAACCTAGGAAAACTCCTTGCAAGTTTCCTTCGCTTCCTTCTTTGCCTTCAAAATCTTCTTGATGGAAGCATTGAAGTTAGAAAGCTCGAGGATCATGTCTTGGATATTTTTCCTTTTAGATGATCGAGTGCATTTTTTAGGACCCTCGTCACTTGCATCCTCATTGTCATCCTCATGTTTCTTGGTAGGGGAACAAACATCCATCTTCGCTTTGATTGACATGAAACACTCCATAGCAAAGCCCATGAACAAGTTGTTGTCCTGCATATGCTTCTTCAATGCGTTCTCTGGGTTATCAATTGCGCTTGTTCAAGTGTCTCAAAATTATCAAATTTAGCCAATATTTCTCTTGCTATCATATTCATTGATCTCTTATTAGCAAGACTTAAGGGTTGAGCATTAGCAAGTGATCTCAAATTCTCCACACCCATTGTAAGTAAAGATCTAAGTTTCTATAATTAATATTTCTCTTTACATTTTGAGCTAAATTTAAAAGTTCATCCATACAAGTAGGAGCACGTGAAATTGACCCTTCTCCAACATCAATTGCACGAGCTTTTGTAGGGAGTGATCCTGACTCTTCTTCAAGTTTCAATTCTTCGACTTGACTTGACCTTCCTGCTTCAGCTTGTCTTTCACCTTCTTTAGTTGAATCTTTTTATCCTTCATCTACAAGAGAAATGTGAAGAATATGAGATGCTTCTTGTTCATTTGGAAAACATTATTGGAAAATCACACCTACATGTGGTCATTCTACATATGACACGTTGAAGGGATTACAACTCTAACATGTTCAAAATTAAACATTTCCTTATGCTTGTCTTCATAAAAATATGTAGTTAAATCAAGGGTTTTTGTGCTACACCATTAAACTTGGTGGACATGTGTGTATGGAGCACTTTGGGCCAGTATCGGTACTTAACTATGAGGCTATAGTGCTAGAGAAATCAATGTCAAATTTCAATAATGATTATGTCATATCTGTGCTATATTTTTTTAGTTATGGAGGAATTCCCACAGCATTTTGTAAAATACACAACATTGGAAATAATTACAATTAATATGGTATATGTAGCAAGTTAGTGTGTTTATATGCTACTTTGTTGAGTGTTTTGTAAGAAATAAAATATAAAAAATAATTATAGTGAATATTGTATATTTTCTTTTTGGAAGTATTAAATGTTGAAAACCATAGTAAAAGAATATTTAAAATAAATTTTATTTTTTTCATACATTTTTTCATATTGTCTTTGGAGAGACGATAGGTGGATTTAAACACATATTGTCTCTCTAGAGACAATAGTTGAGACTAAAGAAATATTGTCTCTAAAGAGACAAAATTACTTTTGTTGCATATTGTCTTATAGAGACATTTTTTTAAGACATACTTTAAGACACCTGATTAAAAATGATATTTGAGACATTACACAACTTTTTTTTATCTCAAAAAATGTCTTTAAACCCCTCTATGTAGCAGTAGTGTCGAGCTATTAATGGAATAATAAGCATCTCTAATAATTATGGGAAGAAGAGAGAAAGTTTCATACCTTGAGTGAGTCCCCCAGGTTGACGATAAATGAATGAGAGAGAGGTTTGACGTTGAGCCACTTGCCCTCCTTAGATCCAATCTGAAGGCCTGCCGAATCATCTTGGTAAAGTATTCTGAGGCAACCCAGGTCTGTATGATATATCATTGTCTCCTCCCTGATATTTTTTTGGTGTGATGAATGCCCATTTACTCGCAACCTTGATGTGTACTTTTTGAAGTGAGGGTGATAGAGGTCATTCGAAATATCTAACCTGAGGCTTGCAAGAATTATTTTTGTGATATTTTGCGCAAGATTTGAGACACAACAAGCGTACATTATAAACATCATCTAACTACAAAACAGACCATAATGGAGTTCAAATAGTAGACATATGCTAATACGATAGCTTCAAAGGATAGAAATTAGGAAACGAATGGCATATCGGAAACATAGATTCCCTTCTGGCCATATCTTTCAACACATTTGTTTTAAAGATTCCGATTTCGAGGGTTCAACAAGATCGAATGTCTCATGGTTAAGGAGTTAGATGATAACTGTCCAATGGACTAGAAGTTGTGGCTCTTTCTTTAACCTCGGTTGGCATGGACAATAAACCTCTGCTAACATTCTGAACATTATCCAGAAGCTCTTTTGAAATTCCATGGTTGACAAGATGGAAAAGGCCCCATTCTGTGTAGGCCTTTCTTAGTTTGTCGAGCATCAGATGATCTTGAAGGTGGCTCAGCTCATCACCATCCAAATGTTCTGGAAATTTAGAGAAGTCAATTATGGGAAGATGAACTTCAGATACAATGGCTCGAAGGGGAAATTGTAGCGAGGATGTCCTAATTATTTTCGCTTCGATATCAGAATAGAAGAATCTCAAGAGTTTTGTCCCTCCGTATTCATGCTTTACTACTTTTTAATACTCTTCTCTGAAAATGGCATGTTAAGGCCTATCTTTGATGTATCACTGAAAGGAATCATGCGATAGGCTAGAGAAACAAATGTGAGATCGACGAACAGATATATCCAAAGTAATTGCTTGAACATTGCAGGAAAGTCAAAGCTGAATAAAACATCATTAAGGAGCCCATGGTTTGTCAGCTCTATTGTAATAATGGATGGTTTATCATGATTGTAGATAACTTTTTGTATCAGTTAACATCATTTGAATCATTGAACTATCCAACGATCTAACCATTTTCTTTGTTATTCACCATTTGGCACTGTCTTCTTGCCATGCATTTTACCAGCTATTCTTATTTAAAGTCTCTTTAATATTTCATAATTTATTGTGCTACTAATACTTTTTCCCTTTGTGGTATATTAAAGTGATCATTTTCTCTAATGTCCAACAAACTTAGGTGCAAGTCAATGACGTTGGACTTGAAGTTGGCCATCTCTAAAAGCTGGCTATTTCTAATAACTATTGGATTGCTAGGCGTCTTATGAACTGTAGTCTGAGTTATACCGGACTCCAGTTCTCGTCTAAGGCATTGATATGGATGCAACCTCTCATCCCAATGAAATTGGAAAATTTGTAGAGATAACATTTTTTTCTTTCAAATTATCGTATGTGGATGGCCCAATCTTTTTTCTTTGTCATCTCTAAGGCAAGAATTTTGTTTACAAGACACTATCATGCTCTCATTGGCGAAGAGAACAATGAAGAAGCTAGCCTTGATAATACTGGAAGGGAAGCATGATGATGAAGACCTCCTTCTACAACTTGACATAGCCATAATGATGAAGACCTCCTTCTACAACTTGACATAGCCATAATTACATATAGATATTTTTCAGGTTTCCATCTTATATTCTTCTTTTTTAAACAAATTTTACTATTTAAATTTCATTTATGTAAAATTTAATAAGAAATATTCATTTTGAAATAAAAAAAAATTTATAAAAATAATTTTAAGTTTTAAATGTTTCCTCACTTTAAATAACAATAGTTCTTTCACCCCAATAACACTAACTGATAAGAATTTAAAAATAAAAACGACTAGCTCTATAACATGGGCCGTTCAAATGTACCAACCAAATCGATGGAGAATTTAGTGATTTAACGCTTTATTCTTGAATATGTTAAAATCATTATACACGATTCTCTTGAGGAATAAAAATCATCATTTCACACTACAAACAAAAGTAAAATAGTGAAAAACATTGGAAGGTCGTGACCATAGAATCGTTCTTCTTTCTACAAAGACTTGGAACTATGGGCTCCATTATATGATCATAGCCCACTCGCCCTCCTCTTCAAGCCTCTATCCACTAACTTACAATCCGGCCCACTTAAAATAGACGCAAGTGAGCAAATTTGGAGTGGTACCATGGAAATTTCATCGACGACTATGCAAGAAGTCTGTATTATTCCATTTATTATTGCTACAATTTTCAAGTCAGATGGTCCATAGTTCCCCTCAAAAATCAGCGGATTGGTATGAAATAGCTTGGCTAAAGATGGATTTATTGGCCATAACTATCACCAAAACAAAAAACTGTTAAACAATATTGCAATAGGGGAGACAACCTAGTAGCCAGCAAGGCTAACTTTGCGTACCTAGAACTTCTAAACAGTAAGTCATGTTTTAGTATGTTTTTCAGTGTATCTTCATATGTGAGTTAATAACTTAAAGGTAAGGTTTCGGCTTCTAGACACTCACGGATCTCTCTATAGATATCGTCGAACACCAAGTGGTCAAAAAATAGCATTTTCAAACTGCCACCTTGATACCCTCTAAAAAAGATAAAAAATCTAAAAATGGTAGACTATAGAATTGACTATTGTGTTATCATTTATGAAATTTTTTTTAATAGTAATAACTGAAAGATAAACATAACTAAATGATCATAATTATTAAACCCTAACAATTATTAGATCACTTCCCCTAAAATAAAAATAAATATAAACCATTGACGAAATCCGCCTCAATGACTACAAAATTTATGGCCCATGGACCACAATAGCAAGAATACAAGCGACAAAATTCGAAAATATCACTTTCACGAGGTGCTGTGTCATGTTGATCGATCCATTATGTTTTTTTCATAACTGCTATATGCGTAAATACACTGTGGCGGACAGCCATCTTGACGTAGCATCCAGACAAATAATCCACGAACGCCACTTAAAAAAATACTACTAATTACTAAACTAATGTGGTCGACGTCGATGAAAAAAAATTAATTCATTTTAGACGAAAGACTGCTTATCGACAAAGTAGAAATGAGTTAATTTGGCCTAAGATCCAATCATAAGAGTTAATATGTCAATCTCGCCAATTATTTTCCTATACGACATCCGATTTGATTATTCTTTGGAGAGCCATTAAATAAATTTGTAGTGAGGATCGGTTTGAAAGCTTTGCTATGGCTCGCCAATACATATATTCTACATTCATCTTAATAATTCTCTCAAGATTTAGTGATCTGAAAAAAGCTATTAAGAATAGAGGCATTTAAAATTCAAGCTAGGATTTCTGATTTTGGGTTTTTCATCATTCACCATGGCTTTGTCGCTGCAAAAAGAACTCGACATCCCCGTGGTTGACATTTCACAGATTCCATTGGACTGCGAAGAAGAAGGACTAAACAAGCTACAACATCATACCATAGTGTCCGCAGTGAGAGAAGCCTGCAAGGAATTGGGATTCTTCCGTGTGGTAAACACCGGAATCCCAACAGATCTTCTCCGGAATGTAGAAAGTGTTATCCACGAACTCTATGCGATGCCCGCAGAGGCTAAAGAGAGAGCCGTCACTTCAAACCCCGTTCAGAGCTACATGCGTTCGTTATCACAGGAGACCTTCTGCCTTATGAAAATGCCGCATTCAGATTCTCTTCAGCAATTGATCTACAAAATATGGCCAGAAAAGGGAAATCCAAAGTTCTGGTAAGTTGAGATCCACACCTTTTCTAACTCTATCACTAGTTTTGATTTAATTGAGTTGTAGTATATTTTATGGCAGCGAAACGATTGGAAGATATACACTTGCCATGGCAGATCTACAACAGAAGATCAGCAAACTCATCATTGCGAGCCTCGGATTGGACGTGACAACTTTCTACAATTCTGATTTCGAAGACTGTGAAGCTTACATGCGTATAAGCCACTCCTCCTCCAATGGAAAGTTCACAGAAGACGAAGGAGCTCTGTTCAAACATACTGACCTAGCTTGCTTTACAATCCTTTACCAGAACAATGAAGGCCTTCAGATTCGGACAAAGGAAGGAAAGTGGTTAAATGTTAAGCCTGTGCCTTCTTCCTTTGTTATCAACGTAGCCGACTCTCTGCAGGTCTGAATCCCGTAACTTCTTCCTTTGTTAGCTGTAATTTATTTACGATCCTTATTAACATGAATATTTTTTTGTGGGTACAGGCGTGGACGAACCGCAGATTCCGCAGCGCAGAGCACCGGGTTGTTTTCAGAGGGTGGACGGATCGGCTATCTATTGCCTGGTTTGTACACTTTCCTTATGATAAAGAAATTTGGGCTCCAGCAGAGTTTGTGGACGACAATAATCCACGACATTACAGGCCTTTTACCTTCTCCCAGTTCAAGCAATATTTCGATAAAAAATTCCGCCCTAGAGGTATCAATCTTCTGAATTTGATTGACAGTTACGCGGGCATACACATTGTTTGATAATTGAAACTCTGAATAAAATTGTATGACATGTATTTCCATTGATGTCATGTCATAAAATTAAATATAGTGTCTTCTGATTGTTCTCTGGCAGTAGTTAAAATTTGTTCTTGATTATTGAACAGTTTAATGGATAAGAAAGGTCCTACGGTTAAGATATCTTACTGCTATACAGAGAGAGTATATCCGATGCAAATTTAACATAATTTAAATAGAATACATTACGATCTATTAAATGTTATTTCAAATTTTATTATTATTTAAATTTGAATTAAGATAATCAAAGTATTTAATTTTTTTATTGAATTGAAACATCTTTTATTATAACTTCTTGTTTTCATTAAAAACAAATTAAATTATTTGTGTATGTGTATTTACATATACATATATGTATCCATACATACTTATAAAATCATATACATATATATCTTACATCTAACATACATACATAATATTTTTAATTTTTATATTTAAAATTAATTTTTTCTTATAATGATTTCAAACAATTGATTGACCAATGTTTATTATCTGTTATTTAGATTTTTTATTAATAATTTATTTTTTAAAAGAAATTTATAATCAATATTATATTTTATGTGGATTGTTTATAAATATTTCATGTATCATATATAAGTGACAAAATTGTATGAAAAATTATCGAATTCAAACTTATACACCTTTAAGTGAGAATCTTCTAGAAATGGTTACAATATTTTTGCTTCCATGCGGTCAATTATCTATAGCTTTTGGAATAAATAATATTTGACAAAAGATTTCAATTCTATTCTTGTAATTTTCTATCTAGTTCAATGAATTTGTGCTTTTGTAGGCTTGGAGCAATAGTATGTTGCTAGTTTATTTTGTTTAGTTTCCACAATATAAAAATTTTGATATCAAAGGGATTTTGTGAATGATGATAACCAACAATGCAATGTGCAATCTACCTTTACATAATTCAAAAAGTTTTTTATAAAGAAATTAGCATTAAAGAAGAAAGTTATTCAAACTTTATTGAATTCTATATAATTATTCAATAATTTTGTAATTATTCAATAATTTTGTATTAATTTGTTATCTTCTTTTATTTTTAGATTTATCATAATTCATTTAGCTCTCAATTATCCTTTTAAGCATCCAAGTTTAATTATTGTCATATTTCATTGATAATTCACAATATTATCTTACTATATAATTAGTTAATCATTAGTTAATTGCTATCAATATTGTATAATTATTTTTTTGATAGGAATAAGTAGTTAAGGGATTGCACTAGATTTATATAAAGTATTGAAGCTATTACATATAAAATATGATGCATATTTGGGGCACCACATTAACCCTAATTCCCTACTAACTAAAACCCCAAATCAACCTATTTTTTTAATAATAGATTGATATAATTACCGCTATAAGCCTCCAAGATACAAGAATGAAAAACTAAGCTTGCACGCAATGCTTGAACCCATTTGTTAGCTAGCAAATTAGTCTTTAATAATACTGACTCAAACCCTCACAAGCTTCTTTATTAACGAAGAGTTGAAAGAGTTTTCAATTAGATAAATCTCTAAATTGGCAAGTACATCTCCCCAAAATAGATGGGGTATGCTCTTAACTAGAGAGAAAAAGAGGCTTCAAATGAATGTTCATCACTATGGAGACATTCACAAATAGATATGTAATCAAAATAACGTAACTAATTACTATAGATGTGCCTCAATTGTCATGACCATAAAAACCAAAACATAGTGAAATGACCATAATTATTTCTACAAATGCACCTCCACAACCATGAAAATTACATGTCTAGTGTACCAACAAGTGATATATATCTATCAAATAACATGAATATAATAAAATAAAACAATGAATAGTGACTAACAAATTGCCTTATAATCACATATTCAAAAACATAGTTTGAGATCAATGACTGATTTATTCCAATCATCCCATATTCATCCATTCCACACTAAAGAACAATAGCAAAAATTAAATGAGAAACAATCATGACTCTAAATTTCAGTCTCACTTAGTTGTTACAACAACAGGGGGAATCTTGCCAAAGATTGTCGATCCTTTGCATAATGCTTAGAGAGATATAAATAGTCTATTCGCCTACCCAAGTGGTTACATAATAGTTCCTGAAAAATATTCCTAAAATAAATACCATTAAAATGGTGTCATAAAAGGAACTTAAACTTAACAAGAATCTTTAGCAGATGTCACTTGCCGTTTTCATTTCCTTCCTTGTCAATTGCAACATCTTCCTTGGCCTTCAGGTTTTCATGTGACTAATAGAAGGGAAGGGTGTTAATGGAGCTTTTCCAAAATATGAAGTTAATCTTTGAAAAACATAAGAGGATGCTTTAGATTTGACTTTTCTTCACTTTGCGATATCACAATAGTTTTTGAATCCAATACCACTTATCGGATTTTAAAAATGTCATTGTAATATTCTCAGGTATTGTAGGTGATCAAGTTAGAAACTGATAATAACTTCACATCCATTCATATTTCCTAAGGATATCAGGATTCTATGTTGTTTTGAGAATATTATTAAAACCTGACGATAGTCCAACACTCACAAAAATTGCTAATAGAAACCAATTTGTTCTTTGCTAAATTGAATGAGAAGAAAAAAATTATCATTTGATGGGAGACCGTAAAATTTTCTTCCACCATCTGTATTTTCACTATGCATATCTCATTTTTGAATTTCATAACCTTTCTTAAAAACCTATTTGTCTCACCAATGAAAGAGTCATCTGACCTTGGAATAATTAAATGTTATTTGGAGAGTGATCAGTTTTTCCAATGGAGAAGCTATGATGAAAATTTTCTAAATCTCATCTTCCACTTTGCAAATGTGATACAATCAAGGATGGTGGATCCAATTAAGGACAGTCCAAACCTTGCAGCCAACATGATAACACAATGGAATACTAAAAAAAACAACAACAATGTAATCATTTAAATCTGATTTTCATTAACATGATCAGCTGTAAGGCCTTCCGGACTAGGGCCAATTACAATAAGAAACAATTCTACAAGATCCAAATAGACCCAATATAATCTCATCTAGTTCAGGTCTAAAGACAATCAAAAGCTGATGGAAACCCTAAGATGGATCTAAACTTGAGCTCACAAGCCTCCAATCAATCTCCTTGTCTCCAAGTGTGCAACCACTAGCTCTTCAATTACAAACTATCAGATAACAATCTGATCTGCAAGATCATGCAAGATCTTTTCCACAACTTCACCAACTCCAGCTTTCAGAACCTCAGATTTGATTCGCTAAGCCTTCCAAGTCATGAACTTCTACGATCTCCTCATGCTCCTAAACATCTACCCAAACATCCTATAAATACTAGTCATCAGCCACAAGTCAGCTGGATGAAACCATTAACTCCCCCCAACAAATATTAAATTCAATACAAGTCAGCATCAAAATAGCCTTGCAAACATTTAATCCAACATGTTGGCCTGTAACAACAACTACCAACAATAAATGAACCAAGTCAGCCCAACAAATCACACAAAACTCCATTCGGTAAACCAAAACTACCGAGCAATAGTGAAATAATCGAACACACCAGGCATCACCAAGAACCAGTGTTGACTGAGCACCACAGGTACCCCCAAGTAACACTTTCATCGAGCGCCAGACATTACCGAGTTCCTTTAGCGATTGAGCTTCCTTTAATGACCGAGGCCATCGGTCAAGGCTGCAATCGAGTAACACCAACCAAAATAGAAACACCCTATGTAGTTTCACCAAGGACAAAGAATGCCCTTGCCTCAACCTTGGATGCCCCTGCATCAGACACCCCATGTTCGAAAAGATGTTCGAGTAAAAGCACAATCAAGTGTCACCTTTTAGGCTAACTTATCAGCACAGATAAATTTTAGTATTTCTAACTAAAAATTAATTTTGGTCAAACATATGGTCTAGCTAGATTCATTCTAGCTAAGTTGAATAAGTGATTTAACTTTTCCAATTGGAAATGTCTATTAAATGCATATTTTATACCACTTTGGGTCCAATTACCATAAAAATAAAATTATTTCAGAAAAGTGGCATTTCAATAACTCCTAATCTTTTTAATGACATTTTTTTAAAAATAAAAAAATATCCTTTTGTATAGATCAAAGTCAAGAATATCCTCATATAGATTTTATAGTGTTTTAATTAGACATAGTTTACTGTAATTAAAAAATATTGCAAGTAGGTATTTTAACAGTCAAGGAAATGTTGATTCGGAGAAAGAAAAAATAGTAAATCATATTAAATAAATTTGAAAAACATATGGTGCACTAGAGGAGAGAGTCCTCTTCAAGAATATATATTTCTTTTTTGAATGGGAAAGATTTGTTATGAAAAATATGTTGCGAGATGAAAACTGACGATTTCAATGAGTTGGAGTTTGTATTGTTATAAAAGAGAAAATATAAGTCCCAAACCAATTTTTATTTCTTCATGCACTAGCTATATATGTCATTTAGGACATAATTTTAAATTAGGGGAAAAAATGTTTATTTACATATATTTTTTTGGTGGGAACTAGACCCCTAATTTTTAGCATTTTTCAGCAACTAAAAAATCATCTTTAAAAATTACAAAAAGATATAAATTCTTATTGAAAAAAATTATTAAAAATATTAATCATAAACTTCATCCATTTTATCACATTTAACTAGTTTACATCATCTTCAAATTCCAAACATAAATGTCATTTTTATACTATTGAAGTTGAACAACTTTGATTTTGTTATTCTTCTCCTTTGTAAAAGGGTGACAACTTATTATGCTTTTACTCGTTCATATGTGAGAAGAACATCTTCCGGGATTCAGCACATAAACCCCGAACTGGTTCTTCACATACAAGTCCTCCACCGTTTTTGCTTGCATATTCTTCCATTTCAGCGTTCTCTATCTCTTCAAGTGTTTTCTTGATAACACATAGGTCGGTTCTCCATACTAATCATTCATTTTCTCTGGATCCACAATCTAAACTCAGCTACCAATACTAAGGCTTCCCCTACCAAGTGTTGCACCAAGTAAAGGCATCAGAGAAAACTTCATGTCATCCTTCTCAAGAGTAAACACATTCCTTAGATAGTGATACATAGTTGTGCAATCATATTTCCAAGGTCTACCGAGCAATATATCACAACTATTCATCTTCACAATGTTACATAACACAAGATCATTATACTGACTAATCTAAACATTGATCAAGCATAGTTCTCTTACTTCTAGAGCATGAACATCTTATAACCAGTCAATCCTATAAGGACAAGGATGCTTCATTCTATTCAACCCAAGTCTTTGAACCATGTCCTCAGCAACAAGGTTATCAATACTACCACTATCAACAATAACATCACAGAGTTTACCTCCAGACTTGCATCGGGTCCTAAATAAGTTACTCCTCTGACAAGGTTCCTCCTTTGTACCAAGCAATGTTCACCGAAGCAAAAAATTCTTAGATTTAGGTTCATTCTCATTCACCACAATAGTTCATTGGTCACCAAGCATCTTTTGTGTACACTCAAAAGAATGGTATCCTTCCTCTCCATAGTTCTAGAAAGTACCCTTAAAGATACCTCTACCTGTCTTCTTCTTCGGTTCAATAGGTTTATGTTCATCTTCTACATCAGTCAGTTTATCCTTCACCGAGTGATCAACCTTTTCCTTCCCTTGAGAATTACTATGTTGTTTCCTTTTCAACTTATCTTCTGCTTTCAGAGCATATTGATAAGCATCCTCAACAGAATCAATCTTCAGCATACCAGGCTCTTCCTGAATATTGAATCTTAGACCATTCACATACTAAGCTACCATTTCCTTGCCAAGCTCTTGGTGTCTAGATTGAATAGTAAGTTTGTAGAACTCCTCGATATAATCTTCCATAGATAGATCCTTCTATTTCAGATTCTACAACTTCTTAAACAATTCAAGCTCATAATCTGAAGGTATGAACTTAGCTTTCAACTTAGTCACCATCAACCTCCACCGATTGATCTTCATTTCACCTTCATCTTCTCTATCTATTTGTAGTCCCTTCCATCAAAGAGCAGCATGTCCCTTCAACTTTGTCCATGCTAATCTCACCTAGAGAGGATCTTCAATTTCTTCCAGCTCAAAGAAATCTTCAAGTTCACCAATCCAATCAATTAGATTGTCGGGCTTGAAAGTACCAGATAAAGTCAAAACTTCCATTCGGTAACCATTACTAAACCTAGCTCCAAATCTATGCAATTGAGCAGTTTTGTCTTCACTAGATCTATCCCTCCGGTCATCACCACTAGATCCATCAAGTTCAAATTCTTTAGCATCTTCCTCATAGCCATCCTCAGTACCAACATTATGAGGTATACTAGTAAAAGCTCTCATCATCTCGGCGACCATGTCATTCTTCCTCAATTCCATCTTAGATCTGAAATCTGATTTCACCTTCTCTGTGATCTGGGATTCAATAGTATCACAAAGATAAAAAATAACTCTAGGGTCCAATATTCTCAGAGGAATCCTTAAAGATATACAAAAACCCTCTGCAACAAACCCTCACTGACCACCTTGTGGCAATCTCCAAGTTGTGTACAAGTCAAATCTCAGCTTGCCACCTTGAACAAACAACAAGGGTAAGATCCACAAGTTTAGTGCTATCGATCTGCAATCTAGATCATACAATCTCTTCACCAACAAGATCAACTTCGCAAGATCAGCCTTGCTAGGTCAACCTTTTCTTCACAAGATCAACTATCATCTCTGATACCACGTGATGTAGTCAAGGATGGTGGATCTTGTTGACACTGAAAATTTCAAGTTCTAAATGAACGAAACGTCAGGGAAGTATGATCTTAAATTTTAGTTTTATATAATTTCCTTATATTAAAAAATTAAAATGAATAAAAAGGCATATATGTTTGTCATTATTTAATTGTCATGTATTAGGTAGTTAGTTATTTTATTTCAATTAACTTAATGCATGTTCATTTTAAAAAATAAAAATTATAAAAGATAATAATTAAAGTAATTAAGTGAAGAAAGGTGGCGAGAGGGAGTTGAACCCTCAACCTCTCAAGCCAACCTTTTTCCTATTGACCTAACCTCCTACCCCCTAACCAATTAGTCTATTTATTTTCTTCGAGAGGGTTAGGAAGAGACACTAATTTATCTATGTTTTCATGTGCAGGTGAGAAGCTAATACAACTTCTTACAGAGGGAGTAATCTTTTCCTTAATTACTTTTCAAGTTAAATAATGTAAATATTATTTTCCCATGTATTATTTATCTCCTCGATTTTAGGAAAAAAGAATGGGGAGAGGGAGTTGAAAACTTGACCTCTCAACCCATCCTTTTTCCTACCTAACTACCTGACTCTACCCTTACTGATTGACCTATGGTATTCCTTGAGAGTGTATGTATAAATAAAGATATTAATATTAGATTATTGAATTTCCTTTTAATAATTTAGAAATAAATTATTAGGAACATAAATGTGATTGATTTTCTTTTATACTATGTTATATATTTTATGAGACTTATATTTATTTCTAATGTTATTATTCTTTTAGGGTTTCATTTCAAAGTACCCTAAAAACCCTAAAGTGAAAAGTATATAAATATATTTATTTTCATAAAATTATTGTTGTCCATAGGGTTTAAAATATTATTAATTGCCATTAAATTTTTAGTTTCAAATACCTAAAAGTAACTTTTCATTGTACTCTCTTATAGTTTTAATTTTAAAAGGACAATCTATTAGGGTAAAGTGGGTATTAATGATTTTACCTTACTTTAATTTGATTTTAGCTTTTCATTTTGTAAATTAATTGATTTATTAATATGTACATTTTAGAGTTTTTATTTAGAAAGTGAGATTATTTTAGATTCCCAAAACTATATGTATTTTTTATATATAATGGTTGTAATATTATTTTACATTAGAAATATTTTGTAACATTAGGGTGATTATTTTGTAAAATCAATATACTTGCCCTATGTGGATTGTTTTGATATTTAGGGTAAATGCCCCCTCTTAAGGGTGAATTATAAAATTCTTTACCCTAATGTTTTTAATATTTCTATGTTACATTGCATTATGTTCGTAGATATATTTTGAAAATAAATATAAATGCATTATGTCTTATCTTGAAAATAAAAGTAAAATTTGAAACCTAATGTCATATTTTATTTAATGTTGTAAGTATTTTCTTATTAAAGAAATTTCTTATGTTTTGATAATTAATGTGGGCAACCTATGATTAATATTTAATATTTATTTATACTCCACTTTATTTATCGAATACATTTATATATTATGCATGAGTTTATTTTAATTAATAAATAAATGAAAGTGGTCTTTATAAAAGCATAATATATTATGAATATAATGATTTTGATTTTAGGTTTTATTAAAGGACTATCTAGTGTTGGGTGTTTTTGTGTAGGAACTAAAGGTCGGATTACTATGCACAAGCACCTAAAGTATAAATCAAATTAATTGTACAAGAAATATTTCCCTAAAAACCATTATTATGGCTTAATTTATATTTTAGGGTTAGTTGCCCGGATTAGGTCCTATGAAAGGGCATGTCTTTTCACAAAGAACCATTGGAAAATGTATTTATATTGATTCAATTTATAAAAAAGGGGACATGATGAAAAGATCATGGCAAAAAATTGGAAAGCTTTCCCAAATTATAGATTTGAACCTAATGTCCAAATTTTCAAGTGCAAATGACAGATAAGTGTTTATGCTTTGAGGTTATATAGCTTCTTATTTTTCAATTAGTTTTTTAGAATACTCTGTGAAACAGGGTATCCTACTGTGTTCTTTCTTTGATTCATTTGTTTATGGTTAATTTGTACAATTTGAATATCAATTGCAAGGTATGTGAACCTGTTGTTGTTCCTTTCGGGCACTTAATTTGGGTTAAAATCAATAGGACTAATTGTATAAACTATTTTGAATTCATGATTCAACGGAAGCCTATAGGCTGATGGTCTCTCTTTATAGGAGTGAGTTACCTTAAAACGATCTCTAACTATACATATGATTGAATTTAATCGACTCTATTCCCAATTTTGCATCAGGCACTGATCTCATTTCATTTAAAATTGTTCTTTGGTTCTTTCTATAGAGTTTACATATTTAAATCTGATATCTCTCTTTACAAAGCATTCAATTAGGTTTTAGTAATAATTTTAAGCTTTAGTTTAGATTTCAAGAACTTTAATTATTAGGAGATTATAGTTTTTTCCTCCAAGGATTGTTTACCCCTTTGGAAGGAATTATTGTTTTAGCTATGCATGCATTTTTGTAGCATAGGGCATTAGTGAATTCAGGCCTACCAACCTTGGCTCAAGTGAGTCAGAATTGTAGAGGCACTTGTTTATGCCTGTCAGTTGGCCTCAAAATGGTCTAGCATTTTTTAGCACCAACATGTCCAATTAAGGACAGTCCAAACCTTGCAGCCAGCAGAACAACACGGTGGAATACTCAATAACACAACAAAAAGTAATTGTTTAACTTTAATTTTTGTTAACATGCCTAGCTGTAAGGCCCTCCATGTTAGGGCCAATTACAATCAAAATTTTTTTTGCAAGATCCAAACAAATCTAATAAAATCTCAGCTAGTTCAACTCTGAAGATAATCAGAAGTTGATGGAAACCCTAAGGAAGATCTAAACTTGAGCTCGCAACCCTCCAAGAAATCTCCTTGTCTCCAAGTGTGCAACCACTAGCTCTACAATTACAAACTATTAGATAACAATTTGATCTAGAAGATCATGCAAGATCTTTTCCACAACTTCGCCAACTCCATCTTTCAGAACCTCAGATTTGATTCACTAAGCCTTCCAATTCATGAACTTCTATGATCTCTTGATGCTCCCAAACATCTACCGAAACATCCTATAAATACTAGTCATCAATCACAAGTCGGCTAGATGAAACCATTAACTCCCCCCAACAAATATTAAATTCAATATAAGTTAGCATCAAAATAGCCTTACAAACATTTAATCCAACATGTCAGCCTATAACAATAGCTACCAAAAATAAATGCACCAAGTTGGCCCAAAAAATCACATAGAACTCCAGTCAGTAAACCAGAACTACCGAGCGACAGTGAAATAACTGAGCTCCCCAGGCATCACCGAGCACTAGTGTCGACCGAGCACCACAGACATCATGGAGTAACACTTTCACCAAGCACTAGAGATTACTAAGTTCCTTCACTGACTGAGCTTCCTTCAATGACCGAGGCCATCAATCAAGGCTGCAACTGAGTAACACTAGCCAAAATAAAAACACCCTATGCAATTTCACCGAGGACAAAGAATGCCCCTACCTCAACTTTGGATGCCCCTGCATCAAAATGTCAGAGACCAACCTTCATGAGTTCTCACTTTCAATATTTCAAGAATTTCACTTTCCCCATTCACTTTTTGATAAAAATGCACTTCAAACATCCCTTTCCTAAATAAAGGAGTTTCACGTAGGTAATAAGTCTTTTCATCATTCACCAATTGAGAATCTACTAAGTTAACTTCTTTTATCATCTTTCAATCTTCTTATGAATTCACATAGTGTAGGTCCTAGAATCTCATTAATGTTTCATAAATTCTACCACCAATCTTCTTTTCCACCACATTTAGCACTCTAGACATCAATTTCCTACAATAGAACACTTAGTGTTTCTTTGAATTTTAAACTTTCCACTAATATATCAAATTCTGATGAGACTTAGGACTAAAAGTATGAAGACTGACTTGACCATACATGACAAACCATTTTCTTGACATCCCTACAAGAGCCTATTTCCTAGAATTTTGATAGGCATCTTTATCTCAAAATCCTAATAGTGGGAAGACTTGGAAAATTTGTAAATGTTGGCAATTTTAAAATAGGGGTCACAAATTGGGAAATGACTAGCTCTAATTGGGGATGAATTTTTCTTCCATGAAGATGAGAACTATGGTATCTCTAGCAAAGACTAGTGTCTACAATCCATTGGGAAACTAAATCAGAGAGAAAGAGTACATGGAGTTTCTTTGCAAGTGGGTGGTGGTGAATATGGTACAAGAAAAAAGAAACAACTCAAAACTCCCTACATCCTATAAAAAACCAAAGTTTTTTATTTAAAACTATATATATGGGTTTAGACCACTTACTTGAGGAAAGCCTCAGATTAATTATACAAAACCATTCACAAATTGAGAGAAATATGAGCCCTCATGTAGAAATGGATTGTGACTAGAAAATTTTATCAAGAATAGTGGCCACATAGAGAACTCTTCCTCGGGGAACTAAAAGCCCATGCTACCATTAATTTTTTTTAGGAAATCCACCTCAGTCATGCACAAGTTATCTTTGTTCCTTCCTTCATGAATCTCTTAATGTTCTTTGGTAAAATATTATAACTATCAGATTCCTGTTGTGATACTCCCTCCTTGAGTTCGTTAGTATATTCTAAAAATATGTAAATAGCTACACAACAGACATCATTTGTAGATGAAGAATTGTCTTCAATAGTGCCATTTTCAACATATATATTTACTTAGCATTCTTCATCCATGTAGATAGATACCTAAAATTTTAATTTTTCATAAGATGAATCTTCATCAATTTCATCATTGTATATTTGATCTACCACTAGACTATTCATATCAATGCAAAATGGTGCAGTCTTTTCAACTTCAACTTCTTCAAGAACATTCAAATTTTGAGAAAGAAAAATATTCTCACCATTGGTTCCCTCTCAATATCTTGCAAAATTTTTAATAAAGAGGGATGAATCTCTTGAAGCTGAAACTGCATACCACCATAAAATCTTTTCAAGAAATCAGTTTGCACTAGCTCAATCACATTATTTCTTTGAGAAGAAAAATCATCATCATCACTTTTGTTGTCATCTCCACTAATCGTAGGAGTAGAAAAATATGGTCCTCATTGGGACCAACCCATGATGCAAGATTCATAAATAGAGTTGCCAACCTTTGTTCTAGGGAGGAAACCTTTATATTTTCTAAGGAGAATGAAAGCACCATCTCTTAAAACTTTCCCTAGTGGAGTCACCAAAAATATGTTAGTTAACATATTGGTCTTTAACAATATTGACTTAAACCCTCACAAGAATTCTCTATTAATGAATAGTAGAAAGACCATTCAATTAGCTCAATCTCTGAATTGAAAGGCATATCTCACTGAAATAGATATTCAATGAATATTTTTTTGTTGTTTTTCAGTAAGATGGAGTATGCTCTTGACCATAGAATTGAAGAGGCTTCAAATGAATGTCCATCACTATTATACATTTAGGAATAGATATATAATAAAAATAATATTACTAATTACTATGATTGTGCCTAAATTATCACGACCATGAAAACAAAAACATAGTGAAATCATAATAATTATTTCTACAAATGCACCACCCAGACCATGAAAATTACATGTGTGGTGTATGCAAAAGTGACATAAATCTATCAAAAATCATGAATATAACAGAAGAAAATAATAAATAGTGTCTCATAGATCACCTTATAATAACAGATTCAAAAACACAATCATCCCATATTCACCCATTCCACAGTAAAGAACAATAATACAAATTTAATGAGAAACAACCATGACTCAAAATTTGAGTCTCACTCAATTGTCACAGCAACAGGGGACATTATGGACAAAGATTGTCAATCATTTGCAGAATTCTTAAAGAGATATAATTAGTTCATTCATCTACCCAAGAGGTTACATAACAGTTCTTTAAAAATATTCCTAAAATAAATTCCATTAAATAGATATCATAAAAGGAGCTAAAACTATACAAGAATCCTCAACAAATGTCATGTGGCTGTTTCATTTCCTTCCTTGTAAATTGCAACATCTTTTGTGGCCTTCAAGTTTTCACGTGGCTAATAGAATCAAAGGGTGTTGATGGAGCCTTTCCAAAATCTAAAGTCCATCTTTGAAAAATACAAGAGGATGGTTTAGATTTGACTTTTCTTCACTTTCGAATGTCACCAAACTTTGTACATCTGATACCACTTATCAAGTTTGAAATATGTCACAGTAATATTATCAAGTATTATTGGTGGTCATGTTAGACTCTAGTAATAACTTCACATCCATCCATATTTCCAAATGCTATTGGGATTCTATGTTATTTCAAGAACATTTTTGGAACTCGGTGACAGTCTAGCACTCACCAAAATTCCCCATAGAAAGAAATTTTTTCTTTGCTGACTTGAGTGGAAAGAAAATTTGTATCATTTGATGGTAGACCATAAAATATTCTCCCACTATCAATATTTTCTCTATGCATGTCTCATTTCTGAATCTGATAACCTTTCTTATAAATCTATGGGTCGAACCAATGAAAGATTCATTGGACATTGGAACAATAAAATGTTATTTGGAAAGAGGTTGTGTCTATCGATGGAGAAACTATGATGAAAATTTTATGAACCCTATCTTCCACTTCAAAAATGTCATAGACCAACCTTCATGAGTTCCCACTTTTGATATTTCAATAATTACACTTTCCCCCTTCACTTTTTGATGGATGCATACTTCGAACGTCTCTTTCCCAAAACTAGTGAGTTTTGCCAAGGTAATAAGTCTTTTCATCATTCACCAATCAAGAATCTATTGATTTAAATTCTTATGTCATTTTTCAATCTACCCATGACTTCACACACTATGGGTCCTAGCATCTCTTCAGAGTTTTAGGAATTCTACCACTAGGCTTCCATTTCTACCACCTTCAGAACTATGGGCATCATTTTTTTGCAATAAAACACTTAGTGTTTCTTTGAATTTCAAACTTTCCTCTAATATGTCAGATTCCAATAAGACTCAAGAATAAATTGATGAAGACTAACTTGACCATACACGAGCATCCTTTTTCTTGACATCCCAATAGGAGCCTATTTCCTAGACTTCTGACAAGAATCTATTTCTCAAAATACCAACAATGAGAGGACTTGGAAAATTTGTAAATATTGGATATTTTAAAATAGGGGTAAAAAATTGGGCAACACCATTAACAATCCCAAAAATAGAACAAAAGACGCATTTTAGTCATCTTAATGTATAGAAAACTAAAATAAAATACCTACAACCACTGATAAGGCTAAAATATAGAAATGTAAAGAAGTTGATGAAAGTAGCTAATAATGATAAAAGTAGAGAAAAAGGAAGGTTTTAAACAACTTGAGAAAGATTCCCAACATTGGTGACCTACCAAAGTAGGTGTTATATTGCTATGGATAGTAGGTGTGATACTCCAATGATAATTTTTGGTTTGCAAATTTAAACAATGAGTGCACAACTTGCACATGTCTTCATGTGGAACATGTTTCATGACTAAAAATAATCCACTAGGTTAACAATTCAGACAAAAATAGTGACTAGGAAACTAAGCTAAAGTAAAAGCTCAGGTTGATATTTTGATTCTACTAAAGAGATGGTGTTGTGTGATATGGAATGATACATGGTTCTATTCAAGGAATTTAAATTTTTCCCCACTTTAGTGAGAATATCATTACTAAGATGTAAGCTAAAGTAGAGATAAAAGTTAGAGATATTATACTCAAATATGAAGGGAAGGAAGAATATTTGATTTGCATATTATTTTCCCAGTCAAAAAGACATGAACCTATGTGAGATAGTGCTAGCCTACATTGTTACATATTAGTTGTAGACAAACATGTTAGATTAAAACCTTAAAATTTTATAATAAAAATTAAAATGATGGCAATCAAATATAAGATCACAAGATAGTAATCCTAAAGATTACACCAATATGGCTAGAAAGTTATGTTATACTAGATATTCATACTAAAGAATATAATATTTTGGATAGTGGTTTGAGCCTCCACAAAGATAGATTCAATAAGATAGTGAATTTTCCCCCATAAAGGCAATAACTTTACCCCCCACACACACCTACTAGAGTAGGCTAGAAGAATAGAATAATAATATGGGCACCCCCACCCCCCAATAATAATTGTAGATTCTAGTAGGGGGGTATAATAATATAAGAGGCTGGGGCTCCAGCTAAAATAGTTCTAGAATCACCCATAGAATTGGTTGGCCCCCCCTCCAATTAAAATCATTGTAGATTAGACCTCATAAAAGTAGAAAATTTAAAAGATAGTAGATTGGCCACTATAAAGGAAATAAATTAAAATGATATTGGATTGGTCTTCTAGATGTAACTAATTAAAAATATATTTAAATTTATAATTACAAATAGTGCATATGTTATAGGACTTGCATAATAGAACGTCTTATGTAGAGGGAAACCTGATTCATTTTAAAGAGAAAATAAATGTGGCATGTTAATATAATAAGATTTTTCCATGGTATTCTACCCCACAAAAAATGCTAACATCAACAAAACAAATAAAGAGATAGTGTGATCTAATTATTTAGCATTAGAAGAACCCATAGTAGAAAAATTAATTTTATATATATATGAGCTAATCATGTTCTTAAATTTTCCAGAAGATCACATCAAGATATAAAGATAATATAAAAATTCTATTCAACATATGGAATAAGGCCTAAATCACATTGATGCTTTTATTTTTCAACAAATATAAAAAATCAAGAGACAAGAAATAGATTAAAAAAAGGAACTTTATTATAAATAAATTCAACTTTTCTAAGTACCAATACAATAACTTGGGTCCTTTAAGATAGCACAATGTTAAAAGATAAACATGAGGGGAAATAAACAAACACACTCTAATGTAAAGATAACAAGAGGGACTATATGTGCAATCCTCAACTAGAAAATCATCATCCTCCCAAACTTGATCATAGGATATAAGGAAGGCCAAGCCTAAAGTGATGCAATCACTAAGGCATACCTAGGTGACTCACTAGTAGTTAGAGTGAAGGAGGATTTTTTCTAGACATTGTCATCTATGAGCTCCACTGAGGAAAAAATTAGTTTGATTGTGAAGATAGTTTACAATTTCAAAATATCCCCAAGAAAGTTTTAAAAAAACATATTTTAAACCATGAAAATGAGTAAATTTTGTGAAAGGAAAGAGGGGCCACATTCCTAGCCTATGAAAATGGGTGATGAAAAGATGAAAAGAAGGTGGATCCTTCTCAAGAATAATCACTGATGAATTTAGAGAAGTTTTTAGAACTAATTTTCCATGCAAAAATTTAGGAATAGGGCTTTGCTCAAACTTAAGCTTGAATTATGGAGGAGAATATTTTTTTGCACTATAGTTAGTGTAAGTGCCCAAAGAAATCTACAATGAGAATTTACAAATAGGATAAGATAAGTAAACATGAGTTCACTAGACACAACCTATATATGTAGGATTTTATGAAGTAAGGTGATAATCAATGGACCTTGACTTATTTAGCTAAGGCACATGAGCATACCCTAAAGAAGCCATAAGAAATGTAGAGTATGAAGTGATATGGAATGTAGATGTAATATGAGTGGGAGAGGATGCATAAATAGATGTTGTAATAATAGAAATAGGTATTGGTGACTTACTCTTGTCCTTGAAATTAGCTTCACATTACATAGCCCTTTCCTATTGGTGATAATTATACTAGTGCAAAAGTTGGTTTTAGTGTAGTTGTGAAGTGGGAAGAGAAGCTAAATATGGTTGGTAACATCCTACTCCATGGAGAGGCTATCGATACCATAACCATTAGATAGCAAGGCTATACTAATAAATTAGGTATTACTACCAAAATAGAAGTTTTAGGATCATCCACATATGCGACTCCTATTTTTTTCAATGGGAAATAAGAGGAATAGGGGGACCCTTGGAGGCTATGAAATATGAGTGAGCATGTGATGACTTCTTACCCTTTCTATAAATAGTAGGGTCATGAAGGTATATAAGAATGTGAAGCTCAAAAGGAGATTGATCTTTAGACTTTCATATTAGGTGAGTTCTTTTCCCTTGTCCATAATAGACAAATTCATGTGAACAAGTGGTACCTCTTGAGACTACATGGTCTTTAATGAATAAGGAGGTTTCCCCTTAGGAACATGCTTTTAGTTAGCCCTTGACAAGTGGAAACAAAAGGTGAATCACACTACATAGAAGGGGTGGGGTGAGATGTAAGGGCAACAACTAGAGGTTCTACAAGTTGAATAAATTTATAAGATAGTTCATTGGTCTTACATATATTATATTATTTAAACAATATATCTTCTCAACAGAAAAAAGGGACGTACTAGTGCATGTAAAAAATGGTTAGAAAGAATTATTTCACAAGATTGAAAGGTATAATATCAAGTATCCTAGATTGTATGTGTCATACCTACATTGCACAAGTTAAACCATTTAAGCACTACAAAGGGCCTCTCCATTAGAGACTAGTCATGAGATGTCTATCCTAGTGAAAAATAGTTCCTTCTTTAGGATGACAATGATTTTCTTATACACCACCTTGGGTCCTGCATGGACCATCAAGGTCATGAACATAATAGAGGAAATAAAATTTCCATTATGTGTACATATGCTGTCCATACACTTATCCTCCATTTCTAGCAATAGAACACTAATGAATTGGACCTCCTCCATGATGACATTGACTTTGTAGGAAGGATCAACCATAACACCTCTTATTGTATTTATTTTTAATATTTGCATTGATGTATAGTCTAAAAGGATCTCTTTAATAGGTCAATCTAAAGGTTTCAATTGTAAATCAACATTTATAGCCCTCTACTTTGGAGGTGATACCAAAGTGATAGTGACCATGTCCAGAAATGGACTATCACATAACATATGGGAAGATGATTTATAAATAAACTTCATTTTTTGTTGATGTAATATTCACCAAAATGTGGAGAAGTGAATTTTCCACCCTTGAGATTGATAGATTCCCAAGGGACTAGTGACTTGACGCTACCTTGCTTATATTAGTGCTATACCAAGCTAGGGAGATTAATTTAAGTTAAAGAGAAATAAGATAACTAGATCTATAAATGGAAATACTACAATAACTTCAACATACAAAATGATAAAACTATTTGAGGTTTTTTTTTAAAGATTATGGTTCTAAGATTGATTGATATAAATTGCAAGCTATCTATCTAGGATGCCTATGTAGGAGAAAGAAAATAATGCAGATATGGGACTATAGAACACCACAAATACATTATTTACAAAAAGGGTAATGAAATTCATACCAAAAAGGTACAAGGAAATGTGTCTATTAAGAAATTAATAAACTATACTAATAAAAGTATATAGAAAAGTAGAAGACAACTACAAATAAGGTGATAACAAGGACAAGGGAAAGAGAGAAGAAATTAAAAACTTCTAACAGTAAAGACTATCGATATGGTAGTCCAATTACCTCTTCAAACTTGTACAAAAGGTGATAAAGAAAAATAATGTGGCTATTTTATCTAGAGTTTTAGAAATGCTAGATCCCCATTTTGGTATTTCCAACTCCATGGACAACCAATATAGATATGATAATTGATGATTTGATAAAATAAAAATGCATACAAGATAGAGATCAAGACACTATTGATATGTTTATTCAAAATAAAAGTGAATGAGTGAAATGATAGATTAGTCCTCTTTGAAGTCAAGAAGCTATCTAGCTTTCTAGAATAAATGAGAAAATAAGATTGTATATAATGGAGATGGTAGAGAAGTAATGTGAGATGACCAAAGAGTGTGGAATGGCCAAGAAGTTTGTAAAAGATATAAATAAGTGTCAACCATATATTAAAGTAGCAAAGAGGATTTAAAAAGGGGGTATAAGGAAGCTTTTAAATAACCCAGAGGATTTTTAATGTCGAATGTTTACAAAAGGAGGAACTACACCAAGAGAGACAACATTTATGATGCTCCAAAAATGACCATCATCTAATAGATTTATGGAATAAGTGTGTGGAGTTGGTACATCTCTATGGTGCATATGTCCTCAATCAAAATAGTCCACATGGTCAAGAATGCAGACAAAATATGGGGACTAGGTAAGCATGATGAAGTTGACACTTAGGTGGATATTTTAATTTGGTTAAAGTTAAGGTGCCATGTAGTTTGGAATATCACAAGGTCCAATTTATGATGTTACAAGCCCATATAAACTAAATAATATTAATGTGGAAATATGTTATGAAAAATATGCTAATTTCACTACACAATACATACCAATTGCCACCACTAAAGCTCTACGCCAATAGAAGTATTTGGTTAACATAATTCTTAATGTATAATAATGGAAGGAAATAAAGGTTTCAAAATATGCATTATGGCCCATAAGAAACAAAAATAAAAAATAATGACCATAACCATACAATGATAGTTAGTACAACATAGGAGAGATAAAAAGCTCTAATAAAAACTTTGGGCTTTGCTAACCATAAAATCCTTAACATGATTGTAAGATCTAGTGATACCATAATTATGTGCATATCTCATATGCCCTACAAGAATGCTCTTTGTTGAGGACACAAGATGGACCAAAAATGAAACTTGATACAATTTTAGAGTGTGCTAACCATATTATCTAGCATAACAAGATTAGGATAAATGGTAATTTGGTGACCTAAAAATACCTAACTAGATAAAGGAAAGGACCTCATTGTACATAATGTGATTTAAACTAATAACTAACATTAGAACATGATAACCATAAATCACATCATGTCCTAATATATTATGGCCAGTGCAATATTAGAGAGATAACAAGATCAAACAACATATTAGGAATGTGCTAATAACATTAGTTTTGACATACTAGGATGAGAAAGTCTTCAGATGGATAGGAGACTCCTTCGGCTCATTCATCACAGTAGACTAGGTGACCTATTCGAAGTCTAGGCTAGTGTTTGCTAGATTCTATGTGAATGTCACTCTGAATAAAACCCTACCCAACTTTTTCATTTTGAAATCTAAATTGGGTAGATGGACCCAAGCGTTGGTGTATGAGAATGCTACCTTGTTCTGCTAGAACTATGATAGCAGAGGCCACTCTAGTGACATTTGAAAGTCCTCCAAGTTAGGATCTAAGAATGGGAACAAGGACAAAGGAGTGGCTAAGGGTCCTCCCTCTATAGGTGAAGAAGAGAAGGTGGAGACTAGGCCACCCCCAGTGACTAATGAAATGGAAACCCTAGCTATTGAAGATCTGGCCCTTGAGGAAGGTGAGATCATCCCCCCTAGAAGATTAATGTTGGGTGCCCTGATCTGGGTCCTCCTAAGTCTATGGAGGAACCAATTCTCCAGCTAATGGAGAAGCCAGTAAAAACCCCCTCGATGCCTACCCCCTTAGAGGGGAGGATAACTAGCCCTACTGAGGTAGAGCAACCTACCATTGTGGTGGCTCTAGAATTACAATCCCCAAAGCTGGATGCTAAACCCCCCCAAAGTCTATGAAGAAGAGCCCATCCAACTCCCTTGATGGTTTGGATGATGATGAGGGGGAATGAAAAACGTAGAGAAAGAAAACAAAGCCTAAAAAGGCTGATGTGGGAATGGAAACACCCAGGGGAAGGCCTTTAGATAGGGCAAGGAGATCACAAGGGACCACAAGGGATGTTGCAGCAGGTAAGCAGCAAACCTTGGAATCTAGTTTCAAAAGTAAGAAATAAATTGCCTTTCTCAGAATGTGAGGGGCTTGAACAACTCCCTTAAACAAAGTGTTGTCAAACACTACATTTTTTTTATCTCAAGCTTGATGTTCTACTCCTACAAGAGGTTATGATGTCTGCTAGTAATTTAGCTACCCTGGCGCCCAATCTTTGGTTAGGTGCTACTTTCCTTTACTCTGAAGTTGTGGATGCATCTAGTGGTATTGCTAGACTCTGCAACCCTAATAGGATCACTGGTCAGCTGATTGCTTCTTCCCCTAACTTCCTTGCTATCATCTTTAGGAAGCATGGAACCAAATGGATTACTTTTAATATTTATGCTCCTAATACTCGGGCAGGTAGAGCTTCCTTGTGGGTTGATCTTGGCCATTGGTTGGATCAGGAGTGTTCTACTAATTTTCTACTAGCAAGGGACTTTAATACCCCCCTTTACCCCTCAGAAAAGTGTGGTGGTCTAATGGATTACTTAGATAGCATGGGGGAGCTGGCTGATTTTATCTCTTCCATAGGTCTTCTTGACCTCACTCTAAAGGTGAACCCTTTCACTTGGTCCAACAATAGGAAGGGTATCCACCTCATCTAGGTGAGGCTAGATTGGGTCCTGGCCACCTCTTCATGGAACCTTTTCCTAAACTCTTCCTTGTCTTCCCTCCCTAGAACAACGTCAGATCATAACCCCCTCCTTCTCTATTGGCATGATGCCCCTAAAGTTAGCCCGATGCCCTTCAGATTTGAAATTATGTGATGTTCTCAACCATCCTTTAGAGATCAAGTGAAATTTTGGTGGAAGACTAATATTAGGGGTACTGCCATGTTCAGAATAGCCCAAAAGCTTGAAATTATCAGAAGGGAGGTTAAAGGTTGGAGCAAACATAATTTCAGAGACTTTCACAAATAGAAGATGGAACTTTGTGGAGTCTTAGATTCCCTCCAAGCCTAGTTGGCTACTGGAAGCTACCCTCCCTAGATTCAGGTGGAGGAGGATTTGACTAGGCACAAGTGGTAGGAAACTCTGAAAAAAAGAAGAAATCTACTACAAGAAGAGATCTAGAATCCAGTGGCTTTCTGAAGGGGATAGGAACACAACCTTCTTTCATAGGTCTGCCAGAATCCATAAAAGAAGAAATACCATTGCTTCTATTATGGATGAAGGAGGGAATGAAGTCAAGGAGAAAGATAAAATCAATTAGGTAGCAGTTAACTACTTTAGGGGGTTGTACTCTAATCAAGGTCTGATATGCCCGGACAACATCCAAAACCAACTACCAAACCACATCCAAATTGCTATAATGCTTAGTGACAATAACATGCTTATGGAGTGGGTCTCTGATGAAGGGTTCAAGAAGGCGGTGTTCACTATGGGAGCTTACAAAGCCCCCGGGCCGGATGGATTTCCTCTGGCATTCTTTCAATAGTATTGGGACATTGTGGGGACTGATGTTACCCGTGCTGCCAGAGACTTCTTTAGGACTGGGCACCTTCTAAAATAACATAATCAAACCTATATTGTGCTTGTTCCAAAGCATTAAAATCCTATCACTATGATGGATTTTAGGTCCATTAGCCTTTGCAATACCTTCTACAAGATCCTTACCAAGATCTTGGTGGGCAGAATCAAACCTCTACTAGAAAAGATTATCTGCACTACTCAGAAAGTTTTTGTGTTGGGTAGACAGATCCTAGATGTGGCCATTGCCACCTATGAAATCATCCATTCTATGGACAGAAGCAAGGTTCCAAGTATGACATTTAAACTGGATATCTCTAAAGCTTATGACAAAGTTAATTGGTCATTTCTGCTTAAAATTCTTGCTAAAATGGGGTTTAATGAGAAGGTTATCCAGATTATACAAGAATGTACTCAAACTGTTAGCTTCTCTATTCTGGTCAATGGCTCCCCTGGTGGTTTTTTTAAACCTAAGAAGGGTCTTAGATAGGGAGACCCTCTCTCCCCCTACCTCTTTATTATGGTGGCTGATGTGCTTAGCATGAATCTTTGTATGTTTTCTGCTACAGAAAGAATAAAAGGCGTCAAACTTGCTTCTACCCTTCCTCAGGTGGTGTTAGAACAGTTTGTGGATGACACTTTCCTCTTTGGGTATTCTTCTATGATTGAGGCCATGCAGTGGAAACAAATGCTTGAAAGTTATGCATGGGCTTCTAGATAGTGTATCAACTATCAAAAGAGTAGGCTATTCTTCTTCAATACCCCCATAGAGCTACAAAATAAGCTGCTTCAAATCCTAGGTTGTCTGGCATCTTCACTCCCTTCTACCTACCTTGGCGTCCCCCTTACGGTTAAAGAAGTGTCCCAAGATTTTTGGAATTCCATCCTTGAAAGAACCCAGAGGAAACTTTCCAGTTGAAAGGGGAAGATTTTAAGCAATGCTGGCAAACTTCAACTTGTGGCCTCCACTCTCCAAGGGATCCCTATTTACTTCCTATCCCTCTTTAAAATTAGAGGCAACATGGCAGATAAACTTGAAAGGATTCAGAGAACCTTTCTGTGGGCAGGGTCTGAAGAAAAGAAGAGGATGTCTCTTGTCAATTGGGACACTGTCTGCCTCCTGAAAAGAATGGGTGGCTTGGGACTAAGAAGAATTGGTCTGATGAATAAAGCCCTTACCACGAAAGTGGCTTGGAAGCTCATAGAAGGAAAGGTAGACTGGTGCAAACTTATGGAAGCCAAGTACCTCCAAGGACATCCCTATAGGTAGATGTTCCACAATAGCAATCTCCCAACTGGATCCAAACTCTGGATGAACATATGTAAATGTAAGACCCTTCTGTCTAAAGGAGCTTTTTGGAAAATTGGAAATGGGAGATCCATCAGATTTTGGAATGACCACTAGATTGTGAACCAACCTAACCTGGGCTATAGATTCAAACCTCTTATGGACTATCTCAGACCTATCCTATGTAATAGATTCTCCAACTACATCACTGGTAGGGATTGGATGGATATACCTAATCGGTTAAGGAACAGACCGGACCTACAACACTTGGCCAAGGATCTCATGAAAAACATGGCTAATGTCAGAATTTTGGGGCTTGATGACTCTATTATCTGGGCCCCCACCCAGACTGGTACATTCTTTGTTAAATCTGCTTACAATCTTCTTCTGAAGGAGGAAAGTAACTCAGGGGACTAGAAGAAAGTATGGATCCCTCAGCTCACACAAAAAATAAATCTTTTCTAGTGGACTCTAATGCATGGTAAGGTCCTAACCTAGGATAATCTTATAAAGAGGGGCTTCTCCATGGCGAATAGATGTATCCTATGTAAGGAGGAGGAAATGGTGAACCACTTGTTCATCCACTATGATTATGCCACCAGAATTTGGCAAGAGGTTATCGGCAAATTGGGTATTTTGTGGGCCCTGGGTAGAGAAGTGCATCAATTTAACAACTGGAGATCTCCCTCCAATCACCCCCTTCTCCAATTCCTCTAGTGTATGCTACCCCCTCACATCTGCTTGGCCATTTGGAAGGAAAGGAACAACAAGATCTTTAGAGAGGAGAGTAACCATTCTGAGACCTGCCTCCATATTGGAACTAAGCTCCTATGTGAGAATGCCAGGATGGCTAAATGGAAGCTTCCCCTTGTCCTCCTACTGCCTAGGAGGTGAGAATTGCTGACAGATGGAACATCCTTGATAGATTCTCCAAGTTTGATGATGCTAAAAGGATAGCTAGAAAAGCTACCGGATGGGCTGCCCCTTCCAGAGGATGGTCCAAATTAAACTTTGATAGGGCAGCAAATAATATTGACCAAGGAGGGGGTGGTGTTCTGAGAGATCACAAAGGCATTTTCCTACTAGCTTATGTTGCACCGATCAATAACTACACTATCACCCAAGTAGAAGGAATGGCCCCTCTCTGGGGGATTATATTCGTAAAACAAATGAATGTCAGGCAGCTAGAAATCGAGGGGGATTACAAAGTGGTTATTGAGGCCATCAAAAGTGGTGCTAGTGCGGGATGGCGGGCTAGACCTACCATTATGGAGATCAATGACCTAATCAATAGGTTCTACTACACAACTATGGGTCACATGTATAGAGAAGGGAATTTGGTTGCTGACTCAATGGTGGCAATGGGCCTAAAACAAATCAAACTGAATAGTTGGAAGGTGGTTAGTGATTTACCTCTAGTGACTCAGCAACTCATTGGGGGAGAAATGAATATCATTGTTTAAATATGCCAAGCTGTCATATTCATTGTGAATCCTTACTAGATCACATGCTGGCGTGTTCCACTGATTTTTGTGATTATGGAAAGAAGAACCCAAATTCTTATAAAGAATCATCATTACCTTTTAAACATGTGGAGTAGGAGCTGTCTGAATCAGAGGGCTTACTTGGCTAATAAGGACAACAAGTGTGTCCTTGGTATTATTGCTATTAATGACACCTAGAGATCCATTAGATCTAGCGGTACGGAGCCCATTTTCCAAAAAAATTCTCAAAGCCAGCATTTTAAGTATAATTCCTTGGAAAGGCTTTGCAAAAATAAAGGGTTTTTTAAGGTCTGTAGAAACACTCAGCTCTTAGTTTTCCAGGATATTCTGGCATAGGAGGGGCTGAACTTTGAAATGGGAGGCAACACTCTCCGCATTGAGCCTGATAAAATTGACGAGGCTTTCACCTCTGATGCATTGGTGACACATTATTGCAAGGAAAGAGGCATATGGGGTTTTATGGAGAGAATGAAGGGTGGGCATGATGAACGAATCTCCAAATAGTTCGCATCATCCTGGAACAATAGGAGTGTCTCTCTTGGAGGAAACCACTTCCAGATGAATGAAGAGGTCATAGCTAAGGCAACTGGACTTTCTATGATGGGGAGGAAATACAAAAAAACTAGTCGGACTCCCAACCCTACCAGCCTCAACCAGTTTTTCAAGGACGGTGAGCTCTCGGTGAAAAAATAAGGGGGCTTTAATAGGGAGGTGTTGCTGGACTTCTAGCCAAAAATTTGCCTCATAGTGATGAAATACTTCACGGTGGAAGGTAAGTTTACTATTTTTTACTACTACCACTTACCATTCCTGAATCATATTAGAAATAAGGATTTAATTTCCATTCCTTTCTATCTTCTGCACTCCATAGAGAGTAATATCCTTACTATTAAGGACAACCTTGATAAGCCAATACCTATCCTCCATTAGGGCCTCCTCTGCATTTACCAGTTTCACAAAGCTATTTGCCCGGCACCCCAACCCTCCCCCCTGATTATCCAGGAGATGACCCAAGAGGATTACCTGGCCAAAACTGAAAATCCCACCTAGTCCTCCTCCCAGTCCATCTATGTCATCCAAGAGCCTAAGCTAGGTGCTAAAGAGGGTAGAACCCGCAAAAAATATGTTAAAAACCCTTTCAATAGGAAGGAGGGCTAGGAGGAGTCTTATGTCTTTGAGTCTATGGAGAATAAAGATAGGAAGGAGGCTGATAGTACTCCTAAGACCAAATGTAGGCCCAAAAAATGGAGAATGATGTAGAGCTAGGTTAATCTGGAGGTGGATTTGAGTGGCTCGGGTCGCAGGAGATCAAACAGAATTGCCAAGGAATAATGTAAAACCAGGTTGCTGGAAATGGCCTCTAAAGAGCATTCCATGACTGAAAAAGACTCCCAAACCACTGAGTCCATGAATGGTTCCTCGGATGATCATATGAGTCCCCCTAGGACTGGTAACAATCCTTTATCCAACCTCAAGCAAACCATGGAAACCCCCAATATCCCCACCCTGCCGCTGAGTCCTACTCGTGATCCCTAGGATAAGCCCCCTACCTCTGATTACAATATCGAGGCCCTGGAGGACAAAGACAATTTCAAGGGCACTCTCAAAAGGAGGTTCTCAAATTTGGACAAATATATTGTGGAGATCAAGAAAAATATCCAGGATCTGATGAACCAATGCAGGATGACCAACAAATTTGCCTTGAAGGTCATGCACACTTCGGCTATGACCCTCTGTTATGTGCAGGAAAAGCTAGCGAGCGACAGTCTTAAAGCGAACAAGGACAACAAGGATCTTTTCCTATTTCTCGAGGAAGAGTGGGCTAGGACCCTGCTGTCTAAGCAATTGGGTGGGAAGAACTAATTTTTGGTTTCCACGTGTTGGTTAATTTTGACTGGGCTTGGCCCTAGGATCCCCTGTTGTGTGGTTGGGGTTAATGTTAGTTTTTATATCTTTCTGTTCAGCCCTGCATGGCTTATAACTGATACTTTACATGCTACTCATTGTTTTAAGTACTCTGGTTTAATTCGTTTGATCAGTAATGTAGTTTATGTTTTTGATAGGGGCAGAGTTAGACTTGGTGATTATACTGTTAATCTGTTATATCTACTTTGACTAGTTCCATTAATGTGCTATTAATGTGCTACTAGTCCTTTGTTCCTCGCGCCAACACCCTCTTGCTGCTTTTTCTATCAAAAACATTAGCTTTGATGTTAGCCTAAGCTTTGGTGATTTTTTTTTATCTTTTTGTGGTACCATAACTATGCACATTGTTCATTAGTCCTACAAGTATGCTCTAGACTAATGGTATACACAAGAGGAAGAATGAACCTTGATACAATTTCAGATTGTGTTACCATCTCATCTAGCACATTAATATAAAGATTAGTAGTGTATATATGATTCCAAAATCCCTGAGTAGATTACAACAATGGTAATACTATGAAGGGATATGGATACTAGCTACCTAATTGTATAATAGAATATAATTGCTTGACTAAGAACATTAGCATTATGCATGTGCTTTTTGATATGAAATGATTAATGGCTCAAGGTCATAGACCATTTTCATTCTACCATAGAAAATCAAAGAAGTTGATCTCATTAGTGAGCTTTACCCATCACCGCGAAAAAGACATGCACACATGACAAGAAATTCATTTGCATCAAATTTCAAAGACAATAAACATTGCATTAAAGTGTAATTCTAGAAGCTTAATATCATCACTATAGTCATAAAGTGAGAGATTGGTAAACACAAAACTATATACGACATATGAAGATCACATAATTTTCAAATTGATACAGATAAAAGATAAGACAGTGAACCAAAAGATTATTTATAAATGAAATTTATTGAATCCAAATTCTCAAATCAGTTATCAACGACCGGCCAACCAAAGACTTTGGCAAACCAAAAGGCATGGAAATTCACAGATCCCAATGCATCGTTGCTTCTTTGAATTCCATCGCACCAATAGAGCCAAATGAAAGTACCAAGAAAACTGGCCATACCGCTGACAATATCAATGACGTTTTAACTCATAAGAACACTACTTGACAAATGTTTTAGGGGCTTCTATATAGATTTTTACTTTCAAGCCAAACTGTTCTTGGATGTAACGGTCGTCTCTATATAGATTTTGTTTCTTCAGCTGCCTGCAGGATTCCAATTTCACAGGTGGTCATTGGTTTTAACGAAATGTTCAAGATAGGCCAAAATAACTCACCTCTTTAAAACGTTATTTAATGGAAAGAACTCGAATAGAAGCCATAAAACATTGCCCACTCTTCGCCTGTGTTATTGCAGCATCAAGCAAAATGCCTTGACAAGTAGAAGCCACTTTATCTGAAGCTAATCTCCCTGTCGTGGACATTTCCAAATTTCCTCTAGACTTCGATGCTGATAACCACCTTGAATATCATCCCGAGCTCGCCAAAGTCAGAGAGGCCTGCAAAGAGTGGGGATTTTTCCAGCTTGTCAACCATGGAATTCCTGAAGATCTTGTCGAAATGGCTGAGAAAGTTAGCCGAGATTTGTTATCCATGCCAACCGAGGTCAAAGAAAAAGCCGTGTCCGGTAAGGCACTCGATACTTACTTCCGAAGACGAAACTTCGAGACCTTTGCTATTCCAGACACGACGAATCCTGCTTCGTTTGAACAAATGTGCTCAAAGATTTACCCAGAAGGGAACCCTAATTTGTGGTACGATATTCCTCTTTCATTTCCCTTCCTCTAAAACTACTTGTTTCCGCTCTGCTATTTAATTGAATTCTTATCTTATCGCTTGGCAGCGAAACGATGTCAACGTACGCGCTGTGTGTCTCAAATCTTGCACAAAAAGTCACAAAAATAATTCTTGCCAGCCTGGGATTGGATTCCAAGGCTTTCTGCCACTATCAATTTGAAAAATGCTCAAGAGCATTGCGTATAAACGGCTATACACCAGAAGATATGTCCACTGAGGAGCAGAAAGTCCTCTCCCATACAGATTACGGTTGCCTCACTGTCCTTTACCAAGATGATGTAGGAGGCCTTCAAATTCGGTCTCAGGAGGGCGAATGGTTCAACGTCAAACCTCTCCCTCGTGCATTTGTCATCAATTTGGGTGATTCGTTTAAGGTACTAAATTTTGTCTTCCGGCACAATCATTATTTTTTATGTAGTTTCTGATTAAATTTAGATATAAATGATGGGTATGTTTGCAGGCGTGGTGTAACGGTAGATACCGCAGTGCAGATCATCGCGTTGTTTGTAAAGGTTGCAGAAACCGTATGTCAATTGCCTTCTTCACTTATTTTCCAAATGACACAGAAATCTGGGCGCCTGAGGAGCTTGTGAACGACAGTAATCCAAGACGTTACAAGCCTTTCGTATACGCACATTACAGGGACGAAGCTGTGCGTAATTTGGATGATAAAGAAAAAGCTACAGCCCTCGAAAGATTTGCGGGTATATAAAGAGTTGTGCGTTAATACAGTGTCTTTCATAAACAATATATATGGCTTCAGACTGTTTCTGAATAAAAGTTGCCAAATTGCTAAACTAAGGTTTTCTATATGTAAAAGAAGTGGTGGAAGACAATTTAGTTCCTGCCTAATGACGTATGGTTGATTTTTATGAGTTAAATGTTTGTTTTTAACATGACAGATGGATTGGAAAAATAAAATTTAAAGAATATTGTGTGGGGTTGATATTTTGTTTATGCAAGACCAGATCAATCATGACATAGAATTGATTTTTTTACCTAAATATGAGAGAATGATATAAATAAAATAAATTTTTAATTTTGTATGAAAAAGAGTGTTGTATGGGACTATTATTTTTGTTGAGAAAATTAAAGGGTAGATTAATAATGATTCTTAATTTGAACAACTTTAAGTTGATCTTATAATTGAGAATTCTTTGTTTAGATTTTTTTTTTTTTTTAAATATACGTTTTTTCTTTTAATTTTTATTCAAAGATTTTTAATAATATGAGACAATAATTTCTTGCACATAAGGTACTAAAAGATATCTTAAGAGCCTAGATAATTAGATGTTCATGGTGTGTTAAAACTACTATAAGTGCATATTTGGAGGAAAGAATTTCAATTCAAAATAATATCATAGATCAGGAACCAATAGTAGTGTAGAACAATGTGCATACGTGAATTATGTGAATGTGTGTTCTTATGTCCTTGTTTGATATTAATTCTTCCTTAAGTGTTTGATTCATGCTTCATACAAAATATAAGAATAGAAGTACAAACCTCTAATAAAAATTATCCAATTGCAATAAACTATGAAATTTGATAATTAGATTTCTAAGATGTGGCCAATATTTGACAACCTATGATTTCAAGGGTCAAGTTGAAAAAAATCTATCTTCCTCTATGATCTTGCTCAAGTAATGAATCATTTTCATACCAAATGAATATATTTCATTTTTTGCATATAACATATTTTGACACAAAGTTGATATTTCCCATTGAGTGTGTCACAATTGGTCTTTGTTGTGAATAAAGTTAATAGCATGGAGAGACTTTGTCTACACCATAGGTGATGATTAATATACCATCAATGTGGAATCATTTCATGGATAACCAAGAGAGATGATCTACAACTCTAAAGCACTAGTAGAGCTTGGTGGAGTGAATCTTTATAATGTGATATATTAATCAAACATGTTAGGTACACATTAAAATGATATTCAAATAGTGTGATGCTTCATATCAAGAATGTTATAGACATCTACGAGGATGACAAATCAACAAGGAATCATGTAATAAAATTATATGTTCAAATACGTTAATTGACATTGAATTTAGCCCAACTCATGATGATATTTATTTTAAGGTGAAATATTGTAATTAAATGTATTATAGAGTCTCATGAGCTATAAAAAAAATAATAATAACATTCTAATTCATCTATTGAACATAAATATTTTTAATGGACTCATTTAATGTAGTGTTGTAGTATATTATATTAAAGCATGTAAATTGAAAATAACATATATAGATCTAGGTCAGTAAGCACAATTATTACATTGGCATAGACATATGATGAAATAATAATGGAGAAATCATAAAAGAGGTCAAGAGAAAAATCTTAAATAAATCAAAATGAAATCCTATATATATTAAAAATAGTGGAGCAATGGAGAGAACTAGTTAGTATGAGGATGGATAGGATGCCACTATAGTAGAGAATACTATGGAACAATTTTATTAAAATTCAAGTAAGAAATAAAGGAAATGATACTTTCTTACTAACTAATAATATCAATTTTTTTAAGGAAAAATAATATTGAAAAAATAAATAACCAATAAGAACTCTTAATCATGGAAGAACTATTGAATGTGCCACTAAAAATTCCATTTAACAAGAAATTATAAAATATAGAAAGGGAGTAGTTTGTGGATTTAGAGAGTAACCAAACCTTAAGCATAACATCTAAATTGTTGAAGGTGAATTGAATTAATTTATACATATTTTACAACATTCTAAAATATGATGCTAACTAGAAGAGGCACTCATAATCTAGAATAATTCATTAAAAATCTAATAAAGAAGAAATTTGTTAATGAAGGTGGGTACAATATTTTTTTTAAACATATTAAAAGCATGAAATAATGGTATTATATTACATTAATTTTGATCAAAGAACAACAAGAACTAGAAGCATGCAATAACCTATAAAATATAATGTATAATTAATAAAATAAATGACTTCATGATCTCACCAAAATAATTTGTTTTTTAAATATGGAACCTAGAATTATATGTATACCATTAGCGCATACAATAGACTACCTCTGTTGATCTTTTGAGAACACATGAAAACTAACCATGAACAACTTCCATGATTGAGAAACAAAGTATGTATGAATAGGGGAATTTGGAAAGGGTATAAAAATACTAAATTAAAACTAAACTAAGGCAATGTAATAGAAGATTTCACCAAATAAATCAAAATTGCTTTTGCAATAAACTAGGCTTAACCACATAGATTAGAGAATAAGAATAATCTCCAAATAATTAGATTCATGACATAAATTATAAAATTCATATTATTTAATGGGTGCATCTATAGAAGCCACTAAGATAATACATACACCCATTAACATTTATATTGATCTATTTATCTTCAATATCACCATAAACATGATAAAATTCCATATATTTAATTTTTCCTAATTGGAAGAGTATGTAACATGACCCAAATCAAAGATACCTACTACTCAAATTCCATATAATTCCATTATACTCTTAATCAGTTGAAAATCAAAAAGCTCCACAAAGCATATTGGACATATTAAAATAACATAAACTTTTATAAAAATTAAGTCTAAGTAGATATCTTTAAGAAATACTTAAAGAGATAGTCTCTTCTTGGAAAAACATAGTACTAGTTTCTATGTGATCAAACCCATATAAAAACAACTTTTCCCCCTTTCATAGAAAATTCTCTACTAGAAACATATTCTCCATATGTTCAGACATGCTCCAAAAGCATTCCTAGAGAGTCATGATGATAGATTAAACCATAAAAATTATCAATGTCAGTCATGTCGATACTATAAATGCCAGATTTGAAAAACACATGTACAAACACTAATCAACCACCTTTACACCATGAAATCCATGGAGCGAATGATGATGATCTTTGTCTCAAACCCTACACTTGACATGTATCTTAATGGTGGGCCTTCTCACAAGCTATGCTTTCTCTTTCTGATCAAGCCTCTATAAGCAAGACACGTGCCTTATAAAGAAAAAGTGGCTCATAGGCAATTAAAAGAAAACTCACCATTGTCATTAGATTTAGGATCTCTCATTTGATTTCAAAACATAACAAAAGAGTCCAATTTATGATGATTTGTACTTGAGGGAAATTCCCTAACAAATAAATACGGTCCAATAATGCAAATTCTTATATTCCCATAGTTGAATAGAAAATCATATGTGTGTAGAAATTGTATAATTAAGCTTGATCTAGTAAGTTTTAATTCTAACATAATAAAAATACTAACAATCTACAATATTATAGAATCACACCATATAGAAACCTACTAGTCTTATTACACAATCATCAACTATGGCCACATATAACCCTCACAATAAAAGAAAGATTTATCAAACATATTTATAATGAATGAAAGTAGAAGGAAACAAGGGGTCCATTGTAGGTGAATGGGATCTCAACTAACCAATAGTGTAAGAAAACCATATCCACATACCACATCAAGTACTGATATATGATGGATAGTACAATCCACAAGGGATAAGGATCTCTAACAAGATATTTGGTATGTCCTAATATCATAATGTTTGATTTTAGCCTAAGATCTTTTGGTTTTGTCATTTTTTGTGTTACCATAATTATGCACATAGCTTACGAGGCTTGATTAGTGGCATAGACTAGAGGAAGACTGAAGCTTGATAAAATTTGAGATTGTGTTAGCCATAAGATCTAACCCATTAATATCATCGTGAATGTCGAATAGACTGTCCGAAAATTACCCAAGTAGATCAATACAATGATAATACCACTAGGCGACATGGATACTATATAGCCAATGGTATAATAGAGTATAGTTGTTGGACTAAGAACATTAGCATGATGTTTAAGCCCTTTGATATAAAACAACTAATTTTCCTATGATCAGATAACATTTTAAATCTATTATAAACAAAGAAGAAAATAAATCACTATAAGACATATTACTGATTACATCAAAGTGCAACCTAGACCTGTAATATCATCATTATACCATATTATGAGAGCTTGCTATGCACAATAGCATATATGCAAATCACAATATATATCATAGAGACAAAAATAAAATATACAATAATGAACCAAAAGATTAAATATTAATGAAACATAAATTGAATAAAATTTCTCAAATCGGTTATCGACAACGGGCACGGCAAAGACTAGGGCAAACGAGAATGCATGGAAATTACAATGCATCATTACGAGTAGGCCTAGGCTCTAGACCTCATCCAATGCATCATTGCTTCTTAAAATCCGTCGCAGCAATGAAAATACCAAGAATGCTGATTACACCGTTGTCAATATCAATGAGGTTTTAACACTTATAAGCACTACTTGACAATCTTTTATGCAGTTTCTACGTATATTTGTAATTTTTAACCAACTGTTCATCGATATAAACGTCCTTTCTATCTGGAATTTGTTCCTTTAGCTTACTCAAGGATTCCAATAACAAAGGTGGGCATCATTTTGTACGAAATGTCCAAGCTAGGGAAAAATAGAACACCTCTTGAGAACGTTATTTAATGGAAGGAAGTTGATTGTGAAGCGATAAAGGACTGCCCATTCATCTCCTGCGTTATTGCAGCACCACACATTATGCCTTTACCCCTTGAACCCACTGTATCTGAAGTGGTTCTCCCTGTCGTGGACATTTCCAAATTTCCAAAAGATTTCGATGCCGAAGAATTGAACCACTTTCAATATCATCCCCAGCTTTCCAAACTCAGGGAGGCCTGCAAAGAATGGGGATTTTTCCAACTTGTCAATCATGGAATTCCAGTAGATCTTCTGCAAAAGGCTGAGAATGGTAGCCGAAGTTTATTATCCATGCCTACCGAGATCAAAGACAAAGCCTCCTGTGGTAAGCCGTTCGATACTTACTTCCGAAATGGAAACTATCAGTCCTTTAACATTCGAGACTCCACCAGTCCAGCTTCATTTGAGCAAATGTATGCTAATCTGTGCGCTGAAAGGAACCCAAATTTGTGGTATGTCATTAATGTTTCATTTTCTTTACTTTAACGCTACTTTATTCTGCTATTTCTAATTATTTGAATTCGTGCATTCTATTTTGGCAGCGAAGCGATGGCAGAGTACGGTTCGTGTGTCTCGGATCTTGCAGAAAAAATCATAAAAGTAATTCTGGCAAGCCTGGGATTGGACGCACAGGTTTTCCACAACAATTACTTCAAAAATTGCGCAAAAGTATTGCGTATAAACTGTTATTCTTTGGAAAACATGTCCACTGGGGAGGAGGTGCTCCTCCCACATACAGATTCGTCGTGCGTTACAATCCTTTATCAAGATGATGTGGGAGGCCTTCAGATTCGATCTCGGGAGGGCGAATGGTTCAACATCAAACCTCTCCCTCAAGCATTTGTCATCAATCTCGGTGACTCGTTTAAGGTACTAAGTTTTCTCAACGCCTGCCATTTTCATTATCACTTCTAATGTTACGGTCTGACAAGATTTAGAATTGAGTGATGGATATGTTTGCAGGCATGGAGTAATGGGCGGTATCGCAGCGCAGAGCATCGCGTTGTCTGTAAAGGTTGTAACGACCGAATGTCCATTGCCTTTTTTACTTCGTTTCCAATGGAGACGGAAATCTGGGCGCCTGAGGAGCTTGTGGACGAGAAATATCCAAGGCGTTACAAGCCTTTCGTATACTCACATTTCATGCGTGAATTGATGAGTAATGCAGAAGGTAAAGAAAAAACTGCGGCTCTCGAACGATTCGCTGTTATGTAAAGAGTTGTTCATTCGTGCAGTGTCGCGGTTCTGAAAAATATATTCGTGTTGCATATTGTGTGGTGGTGTTTAGCAACGAAGTTTAAAAGTGAGTCTGTTTAAATAAAGAGTTTCTATATAACAAGGAAGGAGATATAATTTTAAATTTTGTTTGAATTTATATTATTAAGATATTTTTATTGTCATTTAGGGTCTTGAACAAATGAGATACAAAATAATGATGCTTTTTTTAATTATTAAATACTGCTTCACGTGGTGGACAATTTGATGTTGATCATGTTGAGTGATAACTACTCTAAGTGTATATTGGGATTCATGTATTCCAATTCAAAAAGATTATGTTTCTATTCTTGTGACTATGTACTTGTTTCTATGAACTTTATTTCCTCTTTTAGGGCCTATTTGGTGCATGGAATTAACTTATCCAGAATAGGTCTATTCTAGAATAAGGATCTATTCTCAGATTAATTAATCCTCAAAACGAAAGCTGGAATAAGGTTTGGACTTGTTTGGTGCACCTAGAATATGACTGGGATTTAATCTATTCTGCGTTTGAATCCCATAATGTGGAATTGGAATAAGGATTATTTGAGAACACTTCAAACCTCTTCCAACGCCCCCATTTTTGCACAGGTTGTCTGGCATAAGGATGTTGGTCAAGCAGCTACAGATTGCAGCTAGGGTAGTATGTGTAGTGAATATAAGTTACAAGTAATCTTAGTAATACCATAAACAATTCGCCATAATTAAACCATTATTAATGCTTTCCTAAAAATTGTGTGTGATGGCATCATGATTCCCAGCACTTGCACATAAATGAAATATTTACAAAGATAAATGAACGAAATTAATGGAGCAGCAACAACAACTATTTTTATTAAAATTTAAACAAGATGGCTACATATTTAACATTTCATTTAAACTCTTTTATAAGCCAGGGCAACAAGGACTGGAAAGAGGGAGAATAAAATCATGCACTCCCCTGTTTTTCATTCTATTTTTAGTTGCGCCACACCAGGCTATATTAATAAAACCCCAAAAGGAGCTGATACATGTAATTTAAGGGCCGTTGTGGCTTCATCCATCATCAGCAAACATCAATCTCGATAGCATGAATTCGTCCATTCTCATGTATAGACCAGTTACACAAGTCATCAAAGTGGGAAAGAAGAATTATTGGGCAAATAAACCCTACACACGAACCTGATAGTTTGTAAATTTTGATATAATTTTGAATTCTTGAATAGCCTTATTTTGGAATAAAATGAATTCCACCTTTTTTCAGAATTATTTAATCCATGCATTGGCCCAAAAATGGGAATTAGTTTTCTAATTTGGGAATTAAGAAAGTGGCCACAAACAACGAATTAGTTTATTCTCGCATTCAATAATGCCTATTCCAAGTTAATTTCAGACACCAAATGGGCCCTTAAGTACTTGAAAATACAATCATAAATTTTCAATAAAAATTAGAGAAACAATAATATTAAGAAATTTGGTGTCATTTATAAGAGGTGATTAATATTTGATGATATATATCATTGTGTTTCCATATCAAAAGATTATGTTTCCATGTTAGCAAATAACATGTATTTTCATATCGATGAGTTTACTTATCGAAAATGTTCCAAATATTCTATAATGTTGATCATCAAAATCTTTTGATTGTATTATCAATAAATATGATGTACTATTTTGGTAGTTGTAGATTCTAATAGTATCCCTCTTTATATTAAAAACTTTATTAATCATCATAAATTTACATGCATTAATAATCACATTAATTATTAATCTTCATTCATTTCTAATTCACATCACATATTATCACAATTATTAATCATTAATGATTTTCTTCCTTATAATTTATAATGTGTTCATAATTAAATAACATTTAATTATTAAATATGAACTAGACACCCACATTCAAATACTTTATATTTTTTCACAAGACAAAATAACCTTCATTAATTAAATTAATTTTATATTGGATACTTGATCTTCTTTTCTCAATTATCTTTGCTTCCTTTAGAAAATTAATCTTTATCCACTAGTTAACTCTATCTTCAAATGGAAACTTCATGTGCACAATTACCTATTAATAAAATTTAGTAATCTAATCCTATCATCTCCCAACCTCAAAATGGAAATATTTTAATTTCTAGTTGGATTGACCACAAAGATTCTCCAACTTAGGTGATCATCTTGGTCCTTTCTTCCTCATTTATTTTTCAACAACAATTGTATAAATAAGATAATTCTCTCATAATTTTGATCATTTGTTCTCTTCAAATATATTACATTATGTCAAACTTGCACATTCAATCATAATATTAATGTAATTAAGATTACATCCAAACTGCAACTAGGGATAACTTTAAGGAACCCCCCCCCTCCCAAAAAGTATGAAATTTGTGGTGAATCACATGTGTTTTGGAGGGAAAAAATTTAATAGCGGTGGTGAATTATGTGTCCAAATATGGATATTTGGTGGCAAATTTTTTAATAGTATATACCATTTTTATAAAAAAATGGCAACTATAATTTTTGTTTTGGGAAAATTATTAATATTGATGAGGAATTATGTTTCAAAATGTGGACATAGTTTGGCGAATATTTTAATAATGGATATCATTTTTTATAAAAATATGGTGAAACTATGTTCCAAATATTTAAATTAATTTATTTGTCATGGTGAATGGTTTTAAAAAATTTATAGTTGGTATGGCGATTGAATAATTGAAAATTTGAAAAATGACACGTGTGATGATTCCGGAGAGAGTTTTCAATAAAGGAGTTATCTCACCACATTCCCTCCAAAATGCACCTTCCACTGTTCATCTCTCTTAATCCAATGGTTGTGATTTGATGTTGAAGTTGTATCAGGTCCAACTCCCATTACTATGATGTCACAGAGTCACATGAAACACGTCCGTTGGATTTACAACATATCAACGGCCAAAGGTGAATTTTGGGCCTATTGTTTCTCTTCATAATATTTACAGAAAAGTCTCAGTGGAATCATGACACGCGGTATGATTAATCATACCACACGTCATACCATGTGTCATGATTCTACCAAGAATTTGCCATAAAGATTATGAAGACCAACAATAGGCCCAAAATTCACCTTGGCCATTGATATGTTATAATTGAACAGATGTGTGACACTGCGAGTCTGTGACCTCATTTTCTAACACCAGAAAAGTAGAATTTTTTTGGCAATCTTTGGTAATATTAAATAGAAATATTAATTAATGGCGATGAGTAGATGAGTCATGACATCAATTAAAGTAATGTGAATTAATGGTTTCTTAGATGGCGGCTTTCAATTTTCACTAACAGATATGTGTGACGTCATAAAACTATTCATTACCTTGATAGAATAATACCTTAAAGTTAAGGCTTGAATAAAAATGTCATCTCATATAAGGACATTATTTTTTGACCATTCGATGATCTTATATCAATGGTAAAGCTTCATTTCTTGCTACCATTTTGCAACTAACGTACTTTGATTATTGTTTCTACGGAGTGGGCACAGGTTTCAAGTTTTTTTTATAATAAAGAATTGTTATGTCCACTTGCATGGCGCGATCCTTTCGGCCTTCATTATTCCAAAGATAGAAAATGTCTTATCATAAGTGTTGTTTCCATTTTCACCCACTATTGCATTAAATATGAAAGATTTGGAGATTTTAGGATAGTTACCATTTATCTTACAATTTAATTAGATCTTTAAGAAAAATAATTTCAATCGGGACTTATAAATAGATCGATCTACTCTCGTTAATTTACGATTGTAAAAGCATATTTGTGAAAATAGTCTGCGAGTGCTAGGTTCTCTTTGATTTTGAATGGACACTCCAATTCATTTGAGATGCACTGCCTTGGAGGATCAAAAGGCTTTTTTGGGCATGGTCACAAACCCAATCCTGGCCTCTGTTGCTACAGAGTTAGGAGCCTTCACAAAGGAGGCTATAAGGATGGTGCTCATATGTGAATTTCTCAGGAGTGATAATATGTATAGAGTGAACAATAATATTTCATCTCGGTTCTTGGCATCTTTGTTGGACCTGGGGGAAAAGGTGGATATTATCATGCTTCTGAGGAAAGTTTTCTAAGAAGAGTACCTTAGCGACGATGTGCATGTTGTCATATTTTTAGAAATTGGGGTTGGAATTCCTTGGGCAAATGATTTTCCTAAGATTCTACAACCAGGAGTAAATGTTCCCAGGCAACCATTTCTACTGAACCTTGATGCTGAGTAGCTCACACATCATTGGAAGTGAGAAAATATTGGGAGGTATTTCCTTTAGAAGTGACACCTACTAGAAGAACCCAAGGACTATCGGTGGCTAGAAGAATTCCTTGAGATTATCCTCTCTTTAGACTTCCACTTAGAAGGAAGGGAGCCTCAGCCGGATAGTCCGTGATTTTACATAGTCTCTACTCTCTAGTCCCTCTACTATGTCTCCCTCTGGTGGTAGTAGCTTACCAAGGTTTTTGAAATGATATAAATTGTAATCATGTATGTTAAAAAATATAATATGAAAATGTTTTAAGAAATTCAAAGTGCTACTACTTTTATTTTTTGTTTTGATTATAAGAATCGTTAATAGATATGGTCTATGGGCATATTTGAATTGTAATAAAATTTTGCCTTATATAATATAAAAAAATTGCGTTGCACTTTTGTTTCATGTAATAATTAAATATTTTCAAACTTTATCATTTAATGGCAACTGGTTCAAATTTAATGGATAAGCTATTCTAAGTGAATATAGTTAATGATTAATATTGATTAGTGTGTATTAAATTATTAATATTTTAAAATTGTGACAATCGTTGGATTGCGAGAGATGAATGGTTGAAGTTGTATTTCAGAAGTACTATGGGTTTCAAAAATCTTTTCTGAAAACTTTTTCTGGAAACCTGACACGTTGACATGTAATTCGTTGAAAAGATTACATGGTATGTTTTAGAAAAATTATGTTACACATAGTATGTGTTAGAAAGATTACGTGACACGTAGTATGTTTTAGAAAGATTACATTACCATTATAGTATAATTATATACCATTACATTTAAAGAAAGGTTTTTAACATTACTCATAGCATCAGAGCTAAAAAGAACTGTTGAACCATTGCCGAAGATTTCAAGACTATAATTTGTGAGAGCCTTAGCAGTTCTAACTTCTATCTATCCAGATTTCAAAGTTTAATTTTGGGTAAGATATCTAGCCAGATGTGTCCTAATTTTGTAATGTCAAAAATTTTGTTTAACTTGATTTTGAAATTTTAATTCTTGCATGTACAATTGGGGTTTTCTTAAATAGTTAGTTACTTCTATGATTTTTTTAGTAAATATCTATGAATCTGAGTTTTTTCATTCTTCTGAAGAACAATGGGGAAAGCAAAAACTCAAGGCCAAGGACAAGAAGATGGGAAAACTTTAATAGACTGCAAAAAACTAGTAGAAATATTTGGTTTCACTGATGAGTATCATGATGTTTATGATCCTGTTATCAAAGGTGAAAGGAGAGTTATAACAATTAAATAGACATTGTGCAGTAAGGCAACTAGGCCAAAGAGGTTTGATTTTATAAAATTTATCCCAATGGTAGGTGCAAAAAACAATAAAGTTGCTTCGTGGGAAGTTGGTTTGGGTCACATGTTGTTACCCAAAGTTTTCCCTTGCCCAAAAATTGTCTTGATTTGTGCAAAAAATTATGTTGAAGAAAGAACAACAATTGTGAATAAAAACAATCATGAAGAAATTTTATCAATAACCCGGAAAGAATTTCATAGTTTGCTAGACCCAGGGTTTGACCAACAAAACTCTAATGTCCATATTGACCTAAGATTAATGGCAGAACAATATGAGGTAACCCCACTAGATGCAAAAGTTTCATTTATAAAGGGTCTAATAGTTGGAGAGGCAAAGGCTTCATTGGGTGAGAACCATAAGCCTCCTTATGATTTTAACATTTTTGTGCCATGTGTTCAAGATACCGTATCCTCGCTAGCATTTTTCCTAGGACTGGAAAATAATAGGGAAGTGGGTGTGACCATTCTTCAATTCATTTGGGATATCCATTGTGTCAGTGAATCCATAAGATATAATTTTGTTGGACATGAGTTCAATCAATGCAAGAACAATTAGCATTGATTAAAAGAGGCAATTCTAAGACATTTAGGTTCACAACCTACTGGTGCTATCTTCTGCTAGCCAAGCATGTGGAAATATTAATGAGCAATGGCAACAAGCTTGAAATTAAAAGGGGGACAACTACTTCAATATATAACTAGACACCTCAGATAAAAATGTATGATAACAGAAAGAATTGTAGTAATTTTTAGACTTCTTTTTGGCACCATTGTACAAAAAAATAACAAGCACTCCAATGCCCAGATTGTCTTCTTCATGTAGGGATTGCATCCAGCTTGGAAGCACAATTCAATTGGCTGACTGGTATTTAATGGAAGATTACATTGTGCTAAGGTTTTATGGATCAGAACTGCAACCCCACAAACTTCCAATGCATGTGACAAATAGGGTGTTTGCAGTAGAATATGTAATATAACTAGAGAGCACAGATAGACTCTTCGTTAGCCAATCAAAGAAGAGCATATTCCCTTGCTTACCTTTCTCAATTGGAGCGTTAACATTTGAGAGAAAGGCATTGAAAGTGGCAAATTTTTTTATAGATATTTTTCAACTTGATTTATAGTGGTACTAGAAGTATGATCCACTCAACATCATTCAAACAATGCTTGTTGCTAATAAGAACTTTGCAAACTTATTTCAACATGAAAGTAAACCATTGCTAGAGAATTTGAAAAACAAGGATAGCTGGGATGACATTACAAAAGAGATGGAGAAAGTTTCCGGTGAGGAAAAAATTTCAGTTCAATAGATGTCATCATAAATTATGACAACAATAAACCAGGGCATGGTATAGCCTAGGATGTCCTACAATTTCTATGAAAAAGATGCTCATCCATGAAACATAAAAATACCAAAGAGAATAGCAAAAGCTTGTAAGGATAGAAAATGGACTAGAACAAAAATGGATGATTTTTGGAGTATGAGAAAGGATCTTGGTGAACCAAAGACCAATGAAGATCCAGATGAAATAGATGAGGATATAGAGTTTAGCAAATTGTGGAATTTGGAGCATCCTAATATGGCATACGACAATGAGGATGATAATCCAGACACTGAGGATGATAATCCACCAATTGCATGTACTCCATGGACTGGGAGCCAAAGTGGAATCAAGGAAGACCAGAAAATAGTATATAGTAAAGGGGCAATCATTGTGGAAAATATGGGTTATCTAGGTGGTGGTTTGGGTCCCAAAGGAGAAGGCATCTAGACTACAATTGAGATAGAAAAACTGCTCATGATCATGGTGCAGGCCTTGGGTTTGAATCTACTACTAATGGGTTTGGTAGTGGCACTAGTGCCAATGGGACTGGGAAACTTATACAACAAGTTCCCTCTCTAAAGAGGCAACTAGAATCTACATAGAAGAAGATAGTGTCAAGAAGCAAAAGCTTTCTACTACCAGAACAATGAGAAAAATCACATTCGATCCTAAAGAACTGTTGGCAATTTAAGGTTCAGGAAAACCCTCTAGAAGTTTAAATACTCAAAGATAATTAGTTAGATCAATAGGCATTGCAATTTGTGCCTCTGGTTCACCTTTCAAACATTCAGGTCCTTCTGCAACACCAGATTTTTGTTTCAAAGATTTCAGTAATAAATTTGCAGAAACAACAATCAAGAATAAGGAAAGAAAGAAGACATTGCTGATTGGTGCCGTTACTGTAGCTATGGAGGAACAAGCTTCATCCAACAAGGTTTTTCAAACGTATGACCCAAACAAAGACATGATGGATATCATGGTTGTTATTCCACCAAAAAAGATGGAAACCCACCAGAGAGTTGGATAGATCCATCTGAATTTCAAGTTAGCACTCTCCAAATGGATTTTTCCAGAGTTCAAAATGTGGACAAAATCAATGTGTCAAAGTCTACAAACCAAGTGGTCTATAGTGCACTGCTAAAGATAGAAAGAGAGAAAAGCAAGCTTGAGAAAAATATAGAAAAGTTACAGGCAAACATTGACAATGAAAATGAAAAGAGGAAAGCTTCAAAGAATAGTTTGAAAGAATTATAGAAAAAGATTAAAAAATTGACCTCCACATCAGCAGATACAAAGCACGAACATGTAGAGGTAGTAGTGAAGGAATAGGAGCAGGCAGAGGTGAAGGCACTAAGGGGAAAATTGGCAGAAATTAGTAAAAAAACTAAAGAAAGAGTCAGTTCAGAAAAGTTATTTAAAACCGTGGAGAGTAATGCTACCTCCAACCAAGAATTGCAAAAGCAATTGGACTCTCAGGAAGATAAATCCAATCACTGGGAACACAAAGTAGTGGAAGAGAAATAGAATTGTGAAAAAATGGCAGACGAACTAAAGAAGGCCAATAATACAATTCAAACTTTAACAAATACTAGTAATAATTTAGTGAAGATTACAAAAGAACACATTTGCGGCCAAATAGTGGGGATGTCTCATAGCTTGTGTGTGTGGTTTGAAATGCTTGCTATTTGAATCTCCATAAGAACATTGATCAGAACATGGATGTTGTCAAGAAAGAAAAGGAAGTGAAATATATTATGCAACAAATCTACAGTAAGAGTGGAAGTTATCTATGAAACAAGGGAATTAGCACCCACCTTGATGCCTCATTAAATGTATCAAGTACCATTTGAAAATGTGAAAAGCTATGGGAAGCACAGGAATTGGATGACAAAGCTAAGAAGAAGATCACAAAGATGGAACAAAGGAAATCAAATATGGAAAGTCTTGGTTTGCCTAAGGGATTTGACGCAAATAATTTCATTGGAACAAAATCTTACAAAAAAAGGTTGCAGGATAAAATAAATACTAATTTATGCTTTCTTCCTACAGACATGTCTCCTGATACGTTCATGGATTTCATCAAACTAGTGAGAAAATCAAATGGAGTTTTAGAAGAAACAATGCTGTCAAGTCACACTTCCAAATATGAATTGCTAACAAAGTTGCAGGAGTGTGACTATACTATGAACCAAGTTGTTCTACCATCGAAGGATGTTTGGACTGGGCTACAAAGATTGCTCTAAATTTTGAACTACTGTAAATTGTAATATATTGCAAATAAATACAAAACAAATTGTGCTTTATCTAATTTTCATGTTTTCCAATTCAATGTATGTTGAGTTACTCTATTTTATTCAGTTATTCTTAGTTGATTTACTCTGTTATATGCTATTGGAATACAAAATTTCATTCAGGAATTTCAAATTAAAATATGAATGATCATTGATGATATGATAAAAACTACACTCTATAGTAATAATACTCTTTGTTCTCAAATTTTAATGATAAAACATAAATTATGATACATTATTGCTTTTCTAAAATTAACATTGAATTATAGGATATAGTAGTTAATAAGTTCAAAAAATACCTTTTGATTACTACTACTAATTTAGAAAAATTTCCTAAATTTTCCAATTCATCTATGCGTCGTCATCATCATCCGATTCTAGTATTCCACTTCCTTCATTGTTCTCTTCATTTTCGTTTGTGTCTTCTTCACTTTGACCTCCACTTCTATGACTCCCATCGCCGCTTGTACTAGTCCCACTCAGAGTCATTGTTGGAAATTGGTTAATGGTGTTGCCCAACCCTCTTCTTTTGCATCTTTTCTTCCAGATTTCTATTGCTTTTTGATAAGGAAAAGTATTCACATCATACCTAGATGTGTAGACCCTCAAGCATGTTTCCAAATTCTTCACTAGTTTGTTTCTTAGCTTTGATTTTAGGAAGCCCAAAGCACTGAAAACTCTCTCATCCTCAACTGAACCCAATATCATGGTTTGACATAGATCAACAAGCTTGAAGAACTCTGAAATTTCTTCATGCAACATTGTGCTCTGCTTTAGTTTTGTCCAAAGCCTTGTTGATGAGCTCTCTTCATGTGGGTTATGCATTAATTGATATTGATGCTTCATAGTCTTCGCAAAAGTACATGATTTCTATCTAAGAAGACCCCCATATAAAACTCCATTGATAGTCACTCCATTGAATTCTACAAATTTGTAAAATTCATTTATCAAAGTCAACAGCCTATTACGATAATCTTCCTTAGAGTTTAAGGACCAATATTGAGGAAACACAATTGTCATGGCTTCAAGCAATTGTTCATATGGGAATCAGGATCTTATTTCAAAGGAAACTTTAAAGGCTATGTCCCTTGCATTACCTGCTATAGACTCGATGATCTTGGTAAACTCTTCCCTTGTAAGTCTTGTAGCTCACTTCTTTGGGGCCCTGTAGTACATTGGTATCTGAAATCCTCTTACACAAACACATAAATCCCCATTTATAGTGATCTTTAAATAATTATCAGGATTGTCCAAATCTATTAGTTTTTGCCAGTGATCAAATATTTCATCATAAAAATTTAGGTCATGACGATAGAGACTATCGAGGGCTTGGCATGACATTTTACGCAAGTAAGCATATTCTACAATATATAGGGCTCTTTGCTAGGTTTTTTTATAATGAACACCATTTCTTCTAGCATGGGAAGAAGAGAAGCTAAAGTCAAAAGTGTCTCTATATTGCTTTACCTCTGAAGCAGGTCGCTCCATCTATGATTTCCTTTATTGTCCTGATTTTTCTACGTCAGTCCAATCAAAGATTGATATTCAAAAAAAAATTGATGCACTGGTCCATCCAAAGAGATCCATCTGGTATCAACATATTTAAGAAGCTTGTTTCCATTGGTAGTTCTATCAGCAAAGTGTTGAAATTCCCTAAAACATTTGGGACTTCGACAAAACTATCAGTACAACTCTCTTACTAAATCTTCAACCTTGTTTACTAAAGGAAAATTCTTCACAACTCTAAAAGCAAGATTGATCTTGTGGGCCATACAGTGAATGCCAACAACATATGGTGAACAAGAAGCCTGCATCTTTGTGCAAAGACCATTCCTTTGAACTTCCATTACTCAAGCTCCATCTGATCCAACACATATAAACTTCTTCGCTATTGTCAATTCATCCATACCTCCATATTAAATTAATTGGCTCTTTACTAATTGAAATAAAGTTTCTGATGTAGCATTGTCCCTCAATTTTGCAACAGTTAATAGATGTGGTTGGAAGACATTATTCTGTATAGTATAAACATGCATACATACCCATGACATATTATCTATCATCGTAACTTCATCTAAGGACAATGCAATAAAGGTTGACTCTTTTATTTTTCTCTGTACATCCTCTATTTCAACCTGCACAATACAACTTGGCAATTCACATTCATTGTTTATTGACCAATGAGTGATAGGATAGTTAGGAACTTTCAAAAACTGTAACAAACCACTCATTTCTAGATAGTCTGTCATTAGATGCCCTCTACTCAAAATATGGAAAACATTACTTAATTCAATAACTTTTCCATGTTCTTCTACTTCACTTGCTTTTGCAAAAATAACATTAATAGAACCTTGAACTTCACCAGGCTTCGTCGTAAATTTTTAAAACGAATAATGTTCCTCAGAATTCCTTTTATGTTGACATTACTCCTTTGTTTTATATCTTACCACTTTTATTTCCTTTCCATCAACAGTTGAGGTTTTGTAAACCTTACCAACATTTTTCTCTATGGTGTCTAGTTTAAGCTGCAACTACTTTTCCTTTTTATACTTCCAACTACAAATTGTACATCTACATTCTACTAGCATCTTACCTACAATTGGATTATCCATGAGCTTGATGAATGGATAGTTTTCTGCCAAATCAAATTTAAATCAAATTTTTTATTTTGATTTTCCTCTCCCTTTAGTGTTACTATTAATTGAACCATCATCATCACCAAAGTTGACCGATTCATCCTGGTACTGGTTATTTACTTGAAATTCTTCCTCAAGGTCATCTTCATCAGAGATATCAGGTTTTGCAACTTCATCAGCAGATTTATTAGGCTCCCCAATTTGTTCATTAGACTCTTGTGTAGGTTGAGAACCTTGAAATTGTACAGGTTCCTCTAATGATGCACCTTCATCACTTTGACTAACACTATTGCGTCTGCCCCTGCCAAAGTATGATGATATATTTCTACATTTCATTGGCCTCTCTTGGACATCTCCACCTTCAATAATCCTCTTCCTATTTAACTTTGACTATGACATCTCCACCAAATTAAGGATGCAATAAAATTTTACTTGAATAAGATACTACAAACTTGTAGTTGTTGCTATTCACTACCGATCGCAATTTTGAGCTCAGAATCAATTAAATTTTTGTACTACTAAATCTCTTGATGTCTCCTTCTCTCTGACATGTTTCAATAATGAAACTCATATCTCTTAAATAGACAAGTAAACCATTTTCATATCAGCCATCAAGTTTTGCCTCATAATCTCCATTGTCCATTTTGGTGAAGGGGCCGATAATTTCTTATGATAAAAACTAATATTTGGTAAACCCTACATAATTTCAAATAATTGATTGGGTGCATAGGGCAGGAAATTGGGACACAATTATGTATTATGCATGGAAAATTGGGTCCTACTACAAATAAAAATTTCACTTGGGACAATGGGCCTTTGGAAAATGGTGATCCTTGATAAATACACCTTTCCTTAATCTGTGGTGAATAAGAGTAAAATACAATAGAAATATGGGTGGAGAACCTGACTACCATAGTGAAATTATGTAAAAATAGTGGCAAACAATCTAACCACTAAACGTGTATTTTATAAAATTTGGGCGAATTGACAACCCGTATACTAATCTTTTATTCGCCAATTTCTATATGCCATACTGGACATATTCGCCAATTGGTGAATAATCACCACTAAAAAAATCCTTGACTGCAACAAGGAAAGCACACATTTTTATTTCAACATTTAAAACAAAATTTATCAACTATAATTTGATTTTGTATACTTTTTGTGTTTGAAGTCTTTATGATTTTTGGTCTCCTGATTTCATTGGACACATTTTGACAAATTGCTTATCTTTGATTTTTTTAAAAAGTATTATGTCTTTTTTTTTTTTGTAACTTACAAATCTTTCCAAGTGGTCTGGAAAATCAATGTGTTTATAAAAATTTCTTTAGGAGTTATATTAATGTTTTGATTGCATCCATGATGGATGAAAAAGAATGACATATACCACCTTATATTTTTCTCACAATATTTTTAAGCTAGTCTAATGTATCAAAGATTAGAATCATACAATATTATATACAAGTGTGTAAAATCAATGCAAACATATCCTAAACATTGTCACATCCATTATACTATTATTTTCTATGATTTCAAATATACTCATTTTATATGTGAGCTAGCAAGTTCTTTTTCTGTGGCTACAATATTCACAAATAAACATTATTAAAATCAACTTTTTCTTGTTTGGAGTATACATGGTATGAAATTCTTACACGTAATATATGTTATGAAAAATGCATATAGAATATATGTATATACTATATTTCAAGCCATTGGCACCACCAAACCAATCAAAGATCACCGCGGAAACCATACATTCAAGTACATCCTGTCACTGTAAACCCCTTGGCAAATAAGCACCAAGTACTTAGGACCACACTACAAATCATTTCTCACCAAACAAGGTCTAATCTGGCATTCAATTCCATAAAAATATGGTACCCTCTATCGCTAGAAATTCACAGACATTCAAATTTGAAACAGCAATGGCCACAAGCACTTCGCAAGCTTTAAGTCTCTCAAAATACCTACCCCTAGTCACGCAATCGCACAGTTATCAAATTCACTGCCACAGAAATCTGGCTCCAAAATATGCTTGGTCGCATGATCGCATAACCAGAAAATGGGTTATGCGAACATGCGATAACCCGCTCACACTATGCCTCGGCCCCACAAACAATATGCCAAGCCTCAGACCCGGGCCCACCTACCATGTGTCACACCACCACTCGCTTGGTCATCGCGAACATGGACCCCACATATCTAGCGAACTAGTGACCAAAGAACCTTCGCTAGTTTGTGAAATGCTTTGCACCCTTCGCTAAAAATCTAGTGACTCCACGACCACTATTCACCAAGTCGCTAGACAAACTAGAAAACCACCAAATCTTCTTGCGAATGAGCGAAAAGACCACATTTATTGGCACCACCACCTCTTTTTGTCCGGGCCACCAAAACCAAGACCCCACCTGGGTCCACCCGATGCCACGTGTCACGCCACTACACGTCGCAACTGCCAAAAAATCCAAACCTGGGCTCGCGTTCAAACTCACCTTCCCACTAGCATGGTCCAACCAGAAACTGCCATGATAGCACCCTCCACCGAGCCCACCAAACACTCGTAGACGGGCCCACAAGGATACATGGTGCCCTGTCCAATGATCGCATAACCCAGGAATGGGCTATGCAAGCATGCGACAGCCCGCTAACATTAACTTCCACTAGTTAACACCACGATAAGAGAACCATCACCGCAACCACCATGGACACATGGCACCTAGTCGCATGATCACATAGCCGAGAGAAAGACTATGCAATCACATGACAGCCAATCCAAAGCTACCACATCACCACCTCGGGACCACAGAACACCGCCACCGCACAAATTTGCAACCATGAACAAGGACACGTGTCAGTCAATCGCATGATTGCATAGCCCAAGAATGGTCTATGCGATCATGCGACAGCCAGCCAAAGGCTGCCACATCACCACATCTGCCAGCGGGCCCAAAGTGAACAAACCGTCGGCACCAAATCAGATGGTGGTCACATGATCGCATGGGCATGGAATATTCCATGTGATCATACGTTGACCATAGATCTTTGATCTCTGGCCCCACAACGTTGCACCTGCATTGTCAGAGAAGTAAACTGCGAGGCAGCTGCACAAGACCGGGACCCACACGGCCACATGGCAAGCGGTCGCATGATCGCATGTCAAAAAAGTCTGACATGCAGCCATGCGATAGCCAATAGGGAAGAAGCTGGACCCACCACATGGTCAGACTTGTGTAGTTAGAGAAAAACACCATCAATTAGGGCATAAGTGCGGTGTCGAAAACACACAGGGTTTTCACATAGATTGAAAACACACAGGAATTTCTGACAGACCAAAAGGAAAACAAGGGAGCTGAAAACAACACGGGTTTCTGATGCCAAAAGATAAGTGAACCAAATAGGAAACATAGGGTTGAAAACAACACATAGGTCAAAAACATCATGGACCTTTTGAAAACACTGTGGGTTTTCAACACTGTGGTAGAATTTGACAATATTTCCAGCAGACTTTAAACTTTGAATAACTTTCAGGGTTTTTCGAATTGGGAGATGCGATTTGAACCAGGGCCAGGAAACAACATGAAGAACACAGGGCAAAGGGCACTTCAAGGAAATTTTCAAGAAAATAGGCCATTTTCAAAGAATTTTGCACTGACTGGAAAATGGACTAACAAAACCTAGATCTATAAGTAATTTTTAAAAGATAACAATTAGTCCACCCCTCTTACTCTCAGATCATTACATCCACCCTTTCACTCCAAAGCTCACCTAGCTGGGAGATTCAATATATCCTCAAGGATGCTAGGAAGTTACTCACATAATTCATAGAGTTTAAAATTTCACATTGCTTCATGGAGGAAAACGGTCTAGTAGATTGGTTAGCCAATAAGGGTGTCAATCAGGATAGTGGTACAATTTTGTGGGAACCTCAATCTTTAGAAAAATCACTAACTCTGGTAAAGGGAGCCACTTGGGTGGAGAGACAAATGGCCCTCTTTTGGGTATTTAATTTTTTGAAGTGTTGATGTTTAGCAATTGTGGCTTTTTTTTACTTCAAGAGTTTCCTTTGGCTTTCCTATGGTTTCCAGTGAATTAAGTGGTGCATGGTTTCTCCACTATCATGTGTGAGGTTTTAGCTTCTTACCATCTATTCAGTTTCATGCCCAATCATTTATCTTCTCGGTTCCTAGCTGGGGTATTTTACATGAATGTTGGTGGAATTTCGGCTTCCCTCGGTCCTCGAACATTTTGGAGTGCAGAGTATCAAATCATCGTAGCCACTTTCCACTTCACAAATTGGCCTAATCTAGCCCAACATTGATGTCCTCTCTACTACTTTTATGGTAGGCATAAGGGTTCCATTGGACACGCTTGATTTGATTTTAGCTCCCATCAAACCAAGGGTATGTTTATGTAAAGGCATTATGGGGTATTTCCATTTTAGTTCCTGAGATAGAGGATATTTCTGTATGGTACATGATGTATAGGCCATATCTTGTTTGGCTAATTATGTATTGGCTACGAAAGGAGGTTTTCTTACTACTTTCCTCCTAGAGCCTTTTCTGAAGCAACTTATTAATAAAAAACAATGGCTCTGTCCATTTGTATTAAAAAAATAAAATTAGTCCATCCCTCTTTGACATAATTTATGTTTCTAAAATATTTTAAAATTTTAATTCTCCTCTTCCTATATTTCTTTAGTCCCCTTTATCTTCTAGGAGTGATATTTCTATAACTACTACATAATTTTTTTTGACAATAAGAATACCTAATTCTATTAATTACTAAAATAAATATTTAGCATAATAGAACATCTTCTTAAGATCTTGAGATATATGATTATTCTCATTGTAATTAATTCTATAATTACGTATCCTAACAATTTATTTTTAAAATAATGTGGTAAATATTACCAAATTATATCTTATTAACTAAAATATAGATAATAACAATAAGATATAATGAGCAATACCTTGTTAGTCTTAGAGCCTACATTAAACATGCTATGATCTTGGTTGACAAGATGGAGTAGGACAAAGGCAAAAATGAGGTTAAGGAGTTGAAGGATGCTATGGGGCCGAGAAAGTGTACATAGAATAACACAAGAAACACTGGTACCAAAGAGGACAAAGAGGGCAAGGAGTTGGAAGAGATCAAGAACTCAGGTGAGCAGATCCAACTTATGATGGTCCAGGCTGAAGACCTAATGAAATGCATTTAGCTCTCTTTTTTGTGTTGTCCAATATTTTTGTTGTTCCTGTCTATGTTTTTTGGTTATATCCTATTGTTATGGTTATTTACCTTAGTGTTTCAGCTTATGTTCCTCGATGCTATGACATAGTTTCTGTAAAAATTTATTGCCATATTTTTAACTCTCTGTTATAGGATGTGGGTCCTTGTAAAACCTATTTTTACTTAATCAGAACAACAAGATAGAAAAATAGAAAGTTCAATAAGCTATGTGGAAGTCACTATTCTACCCTACTATAGACAGAATAAATAAATATAGAAGATCCAAGCTTGATCCCTTGAGAAAAAAATTAAAATAATATGGTATTTATATGATAAAATTACTATGATTTTTAGATTGTGGAATGTTCAATAATTTTCAAAAAAAGCCTAAAAGAAGAATTGAGAATAGAATATAAAGTGACTAAGATAAATCTATAATTGATCACCACCACCCTCAATAGTTTGGAAGTCATTTGACTAATCCAAAATATCAAAATTAAACCATCAAGTACTAGAGATAATTTTTGGAGGAGTACAGACAACTTGAGGGACTAGAACTAGTAGTTCATTAGCATTCTTCTATAATATGGATAAATGATATATTCCTTTAAAGAAACCCATTGTGGTGGACATGGGAAAAAACCCTCCATACTCTAATATTTCTTAGTGATCACATATTAATCCATACATAATTACACATTGAAACTCAACCAAGAACCCATTGTCATCTATGTCAATTAAATTGAAGAAACCTCCAAAAGGACATAAAAATACAACAAAATCATAAGATGGTAGAGAATTTTTAAGAACAAAAGAAAAAATCATATGCTTTTACAAATATGTTCTTGATAATATTCTAACCATAGTCAAGTCTTGCAAAAAGTCAATCAAGATAGTTAGAAAATGGGAAAAATTTCAGAATGGAGAGTTAATGGATTCCTTTTAACTAATTTTTTGTCAAGAATCAAGATAAAATCTTCCTATATTTTAGGGAGAAGGAGATGAAACACCAAGTTCAACTTCATATTCCTAAGAATATAAGGATTTCTATATGCTCCTAATATTCATGGGAATAATAACTCTATTGTTCATTCATGGAAGTTAAATGTGTTTAATATTATTTCTCACAATTGAAATTGTACTAAGATATTTTACTAGAGAAATTCTAAGTGGCCTATAAGATACCTATATAAAATGAAGAAACAAGGATCCACCTATCATACATTTCGGACAATTATAATTTATTTAAAATAAATATTTATCTAAATATGTCTAGTATAAATAAATAAATAATAAATACATTATTATTTTTTTATTAGGGGTAAACAAGTTTGGAAGGGACCGAAAACCCTTTACAAGTAGATTTTGGTGGGAATATAGAACCCAAAAATAACCATTTGGATAGAAATAACTATAGACAAGTAGTATGCTCTCAAAAAAAACAAAAAGAACAAGTAGAAACAAGAAAGAACCTATGCCTTAAAAATCATACAAAGGGTTTTTATGGACTCTCTCAACCTAGAACAAGATCCAAGTTTCTCTTTAGGATTCCTTAACCTAATCATTGTGTTTTAAAAAGGCTGTCAAAACCTTCTAATTAGAAATAGGTTTTAAAAAAGCCCCATAATATTAACTTGAAATAACATAAAGATAAAATAACTAACATAAGCTAAAAGAAACTAAATCTTTTGTTGAAGGGACCAAGTAGTTTTTAGAGGCTCCCGTAACCTTTAGATTGAGTTTTTAAGTGGCTTCCAAAACCAATCTATTATTGTTAGTAAATTCTCTCCACCAAAAACTCAAAACTTCAACTCCATAGGAGAGATGCCCACCTTAATACAGATATAAGAATAAGAAACCACTAGGAGGAAGAGAAGGCACAATAGATCTACCCCCTTTTTAAAGAAATGAAAGATAGAAAAAACCCTCATAAATTGCTTCCAAAATCCTATATTACAAAACTATTCACCTCCATTGAAGATGCCCCCACCTCAATAGGAACTAAAAAAGAGGGAGAAATGAGCAAAGAGAGATAGACTCATTCCATGGCTATTAGAAAAAACCACACCTCAATAGTAGAGGACTCAACCTTCATATGAGTTACATGGGATAGATAGAGGGATGACTAAAAGAAGCCCTTTTCGATAATACAAGAAAATATTGGGCTTCAGAAAGGGTAAGAAAAAGACCTTCACCAATGAAAAAATATCTATAGATCTATCAATACAAGCATAAGAATTGGAAAATATAGGCATAAACCAACAATAGTAGGGGCTAAGGAGAATTCATAATGAGCACACAAATAGAAATAGGAAGAAGAACATCCCTCAGATACAATAAAACACTCTAAATATCTCCTTTACAAAATTGGAGACATACCAAAATCTAAGCTAGAGAAAATTAACAATAATCAAAACATGGGCCACACACATCATTATAGAGAAAGGAAGAGATCCCCAAAAATAAAATTTAATCCATAACATGGAGAAAGGAAGAGATCACTAAAATAATATCTATTAGTATCTCTATGCATATCTAGGAAGGGCCACTCTGTAAAAGGAAACATGTCCCACCTGAAAATATCTCTTATGACCCATAGAGCCACCAAAATATGTGCAAAGACCACAAAATAGCATCCAAATCCTAAAAAAATGGGAAACACAAGAAAACAAATATCTTAGCCCACCAAAATGATAGAACCTACTCGAACAAAAAGTGTATGAGACTAAACAACACCATAGACAAGACATATAGAGGAGAAAAATAAATAAACATGCACATTGCTCCTCCAAAGACACATCTCAAGTCTACAAATCTGTCTATAGGAAGTCTCAAAATGGAAAGAACCAAGCCATCATTGGTCCCCTTAAAATATTCAATATTAGAGGCCTCTTTTGTATCTCCCCTCCCTTATAAACCAATAGAGCCACCTCTCCAACTCCTGATCCCTTTCCTAATTTCAAATTAATATTATAATTTTTTTAATTTATGGATTAAATAGGTTTTGAAGGGATCGAAAACCCTATATAAAATATTCTTGCACCAGATAAGGATAAAAAACCTAACAACCAAGAAGAAGCCAAAAAAAAACACAACATCAAATAGACTATGTTGGAGTAATATTTACTCCTTATCTAAGTTGACTTAGGTCCACTCATAAATGAGTTGGATGGATACCTTATCCTAAATAATAAGAGAAGATATCATATCCTAGAGGATATTATAGTCCTCCAGATTGTGACACTTTTCTCAATCCTATCAGCTCTTTTTCAAGTTGTTGCCTATTTAAGTAGAGCTCTTGTATGTTTATATACACCTCATTTCAATACAATCTAGTATTGATATCATCTCTATTCTGGTGGATGTCTATAGAATAGGTCTTGGGTATAGGATAATCTATCATAACATGGTATTAGAGCAATGAGTCTATCAGTTCCTTGCAATTCTTCTTGAGTGTGTCCATTATTTTTCGTGAGGTCCCTGGTTTCTCTTGTTCGAGTTTACCAGTTTTCTATATAATATGTGTTTGTTAGCTATAGTCAGGGTATATTATCTCCTTTTGATCTTGTGTCTAATATTAGTATAGAAGATAAATCCCATGTGTGGATTTAGACCTTAAGTCTCCATAATAACTAGTCTCTAGTTATTATGCTTATTCTTATAACTCGTTTTCTCCCAATTTTACCTTGAGATAATCCTCATGGTAATGATGCGTTCTTAGATCCTCAACACATACTATGGAGAGATTTTCCATGAGCTTGTGTAGATTTCATGCAAGCATTTTGAATAGTGGATTATTGAGGGCGTCTGTACTGGATCCATACTCTTTGCTATACAGATTCCCATACCCACACACTCCCCCCATTGTTCCGACAACATGATTATATGGTTCTTGGATGGCATAGTCAGTTACACAACATACTAGTGTGCAGTAGTTTCAAGTTGAAGGGCCTGCGTTGGGTAGCTTCTCAATCATATTGTCTTTCTTATCAACTATGTTTAGATTGTAGCTATATTTTATTCCTACAAAGGCAAAGCAGGTACTGTGTTTTCTCTCTAAAGGACCACTTTTATGGTGGTTTTTTTTTGTATTGTTGTGACTTTCTCATTTCTAGCAAGAGGCTCTAAGTTTTGTGTTCAATGTGGGTGCCAAGGAGAGATCACAACCTCTACTTTGACCAGTTTCACCACACTCCTACACATGTTGATTAGTTCTCCTCTATTAAGTTCAAATCAGGAATAACTTTAAGAAACCCCCCCTCCCGAAAAGTATAAAATCATGGTGAATCACATATTTTTTGGAGGGAAAATTTTTTATATTGATGGTAAATTATGTTTCAAAATATGGATATTTGGTGGTAAATATTTTGATAACGTATACCTTTTTTATAAAAATATGGTGAATAAAAATATTTTTTATAGGAAAATTATTAATTTAATTGGTGAATTAGACTTCCTTATATTGATAAATTATGGCAAAATTATTTTCCAAATAGTGCAATTAATTTATCTGTCATGGTGAATTTTTTTAAAAAATGCATATAAACTTGGTGATTTAATACAATAGTTGTATAGTTGGTATGGCGATTTAATAATTGGAAATAATTATTAAATTTTCTTTATCCTGAGTTTTCATTCTCAAAGAATGACATGTGTGATGATTCTAGAGAGAGTTTTTAGTAAAGGAGTTATCTCACCACATTCCGTTTGAAATGCACCTTCGATCGTTCATCTCTCTTAATCTAATGGTTCTGATTTGGTGTTGAAATTGCATCAGGTCCTATCACTATGACATCACAGACTCCTACGTCATTTGGATTACAACATATCAATGGCCAAAGGTGAATTTTGGGCCTATTGTTTTTCATCATAATCTTTACGAAAAACTCTTAGTGGAATCATGACTTGTGGTATGACTGATCATACCACATGTCATGATTTTGTGGAGAGTTTTCCGTAAAGATTATGAAGACCAACAATAGGCTTGAAATTCACCTTTGGCCATTGATATGTTGTAATCCAATGGACGTGTGAGTCTGTGACCTCATTTTCTAACACCAAAAAAACATAATTCTTTTGGAAATCTTGGGTAATATTAGATAGAAATATTAATTAATGGCGATGAGTAGATGAATCATGACATCAATTAAAGTAATGTGAATTAATGGCTTGTTAGATGGTACCTTTCAATTTTGAATGATAGATATGTGTGACATCATTATCTATTCATTACCTTGATAGAATAATGCCTTAAAGTTAAGGCTTAAATGAAAACATCATGTCATCTAACTTTCTAAGGAGTAAGGACATTGTTTTCTGACCATTCGATGATCTTACATCAATGGTAAAGCTTCATTTCCTACCGCCATTTCACAGCTAAGGTACTTTGCTTATTTTTTCTACGGAGTGGGCACTTGTTTCAAGTTTTTTTAATAAATAATTGTTATGTCCACCTACGTGACATGATCCTTTCAGCCTTCATTATTCCCAAGATAGAAAATGTCTTATCATAAGTGTTGTTTCCAATTTCACTGTCTGCTACATTAAATATAAAAGATTTGGAGATTTTTTACAGATAGTTACCACTTAACTTAGGAATTAACTAGATCCTTAGGGAAGAGAAAAAATTTCAATTGGGACTTATAAATAGGTGATCTACGCTTGTTAATTTATGATTGTGAAAGCATATTTGTGAAAATAGTCTGCGAGTGCTAGGTTCTTTTTTATTTTTGTAAAAAATTAGAATACTAATATCAGTTTGATTTTCAATGGACACTCCAATTTATTTAAGATGCATTGCCTTGGAGGATCAGAAGGCCTTTTTGGGCCTAGTCATAGACCCAATCCTAGCGTCTGTTGCTATGGAGTTGGGAGCCTTCACCAAGGAGGCTATAAAGATGGTGTTGGGACGTGAATTTATGGAGAGTGAAAATAGGTATAGAGTTAACACCGACATTTCTTCTTGGTTCTTGGCATCTCTGTTGGACCTGGGGTGGAAAAGGTGGATATTCTCATGCTTCTGAGGAAAGTTTTTAGAGAAGAGTACCTCGGCGACAATGTGAATGTTATCATATTTTTAGAAATTGGGTATGGAATTCCTTGGGCAAATAATTTTTCTAGGATTCTACAACCAGGAGTAAATGTGCCCAGGAAATCATTTCTACTGAACCTTGATGTTGAGAAGCTCACATGTGATCGAAAGTGGGTATAGATTGGGAGGGATTTCCTCAGGAAGTGGCACCTACTAGAGGAAACCGAGGACTATCGATGGCTAGAATAATTCTCCAAGATTATCCTCTCTTCAAAGTTTGACATAGAAGGAAGGGAACCTTAGCTAGATAGTCCATGAGTCTACCTAGTCTCTAGTCCCTCTACTATGTCTCCCTTTGGTGGTAGTAGCTTACCAGGGTTTTTTCTATGATATAAATTGTAATCACGTATGTTTAAAAAAAATGAAAATGTTTCAAGAAATTCAAAGTTCTTTTCTTTTTTGTTTGGATTGTAAGAATAATTAATAGATATGGCCTATGGGCATCATTGAATTGTAATGAAATTTTTCCTTATATAATAAAAAAAAATTGCGTTGCACTTTTTTTTCATTTAATAATTAAATATTTCCAAACTTTATCATTTAATGGTTACTGGTTCAAATTTCATGGATAAGGTATTCTTGAATGCATGAAATTGAATTCTAAGTGAATATAGTTAATGATTTTAATCATTAGTGTGTATTAAATTATTAATATTTTAAAACTATGACAATCGTTGGATTACGAGAGATGAACGGTTGAAGTTGTATTTCATAAGTACTATGGGTTTCAAAAGCCTTTTCTGAAAACTCACTTTGAAAACGTGACATGTGTAAGGTATTCTCGAATGCATGAATTCTAAGTGAATATAGTTAATGATTATATTAATTAGTGTGTATTAAATTATCAATATTTTAAAATTTTAACAATCGTTGGATTACGAGAGATGAACGGTTGAAGTTGTATTTTGGAAGTACTATGGGTTTCAAAAACCTTTTCTGAAAACTCTCTCCAGAAATGTGACATGTGTAAGGTATTCTCGTATGCATGAATTCTAAGTGAATATAGTTAATGATTATATTCATTAGTGTGTACTAAATTATTAATATTTTAAAATCATGACAATCGTTAGATTATGAGAGATGAATGGTTGAAGTTATATTTCAGAAGTACTATGGGTTTCAAAAACCTTTTCAGAAAAATCACTCCAGAAATATGACACGTGTAATTGGTCAAAAATATTACGTTATCCATACCATTATATCATGTGAAGATAAAATATTAAGATTTAACAAAATGTTTTTAACATTTCCTTTTTAAAAACCTATTGACTCGTAGCAGCAGAGCTAAAAATAACTATTGAAATGTCACCAAAGATTTCAAGACTATAATTTGTGAGAGCCTTAGCCATTCGAACTTCTATGTATCTAGATTTCAAAGTTTAATTTTGAGTAAGATATCTAGCCTAATGCATCCCGATTTTGTAATGTCAAAAATTTAGTTTAACTTGATTTTGAAATTTTAATTCTTGCATATACAATTGGGGCTTTCTTAATTAGTTAGTTATTATATGTGATTTTGTTAGTAAATATCTATGATTTTGTATTTTTTCATTGTTCCGAAGAACAATGGAGAAAGTGAAAAATCAAGGCCAAGGGGAAGCAGATGGGAAAACTTTAATAGATTACAGAAAACTAGTAGAAATCCCTAGTTTCACTGATGAGTATCATGATGTTTATGATCTTGTTATCAATGGTGAAAGGAGAGTTATAGTTGTTAAACATACATTGTGCAGTAAGGAAACTGGGCCAAAGAGGTTTAAATTAATAAAATTTAATCCAGTGATAGGTGCCAAAACAAATAAAGTTGCTTTGTGGGATGTTGGTTTGGGTCGTATGTTGTTACCTAAAGTTTTCCCTTGCCTAGAATTTGTCTTGATTTGTTTAGAAAATTATGACAAAGAAAGAATAGCAATTGGGAATAAAAATAAAGAGGAAGAAATTTTATCAATAACCTAGGAAGAATTTTTGAGTTTGCCAGACTTAGGGTTTCACCAACCAAACCTGTAATGTGTTAGTCCATTTTCCTGTCAATGCAAAAATCCTATGAAAATGGCCTGTTCCCTGCAAATATTTTGTAATGTTGTCCTACCATGCCTGCAATCACAGTATTGACTTGCGATGAAAATCCATAATGATTCATGGTGTGCACCCTTTGTCCTGTGTTGTTCATGATATCACCTTGCTCCAGTTCAAATCACATCTCCTAATTCATAAAACCTAGGGCTTTATTAAAGTTTTATGGTCTATAGGAAATAGTCTTAGAATCTGCCTAAGTGTTGAAAACCCACAATGTTTTTGAAAACCTTGGATGTTTTCAATCTTTCACTGAAAACCCTATGTGTTTTTGCCCTCGCGCTTCTACCCTGTTTGTTGGCATTCCCTAATTGCTCAAGTTTGACTAGATGGTGGGCCCTAGTCTTCAAAGGTTTCAAAATGATTGGTTGTCGCATGATCGCATGTCAGATTTTTCTAACATGTGACCATGCAACTGGTAACTCCAGGTGCTATTAGGGAGGTGGTGACATGTTTAGTTCTGATTGATAGCTGAGTGATGATGTGGAAATGGTTTTTAGCATGTCTCGAGGTTAGGGTATTCTGAGATTCTACGACTGGCGGTCCTCGCTAGGTCTCTTGTTTCTGGTAGTTAGGTGCCTAACCTTCAGCGACCTGGCAAGCTATCTATTTCTCCTTAGTCTCATGATCTCTGGATGCTTGGCAGTCGTATGGCCTTGTCACATGATCGCAAGGGCCAATTTTGTGGCTTGCGATCATGCGACAAGTTTCCTTCCTTGCATGTGGGGCTCGTTGGCGGAAGGGTTGTGGTCCTCCTGGTGGTTATGTGGTGACCTATGGTTGGCTGTCGCATGATCGCATGTTAGATTTTTCTGACATGCGATCATGCAATTGGTTGACACTTGTTCTTGAGCCCGCTGGCAGGTGGTGGCATGGGTGTTCCCGATTGGTCGATGTGGTGATGATGTGATAGTTTCTTGGTGGGGCCACTTGCTTGGTGCTAGCGTGTAAGGTTTTTGATTGGTTAGCAGGGTGACAAAGTGGATATGTCAGCAAGACCGTTACTTAATGGCATGCAGCAGGGTGAATGTTGGCAGTTAGTCACATGTTCGCATAGCCTTTTTCAAGGCTATGTGATCATGCGACTAACATTTTGCGTTAACTCATGGTAGCGGAGTTGTGTGGTGGTAAAGGACTACAGTGTGTCCCATGTTCGCATAGCCCTTTTCCTGGCTATGTGAGCATGTGAAAACTATTGAGATGTCATCGTTGTGGACTTCTAAGGTGGGTCCACAGAGCCAATGGTGTTGACGTGCTAGATTCTAATTAGCTGTTGACCAGCTAGCCATTAGCAACCAAATTCAAATATGATTGCAAGGTTTCTTGTCGGTGTTTTCATAGTGAGCTGTTTGTGACAAGTGTGGTAGCTCAGAATTGATTTTTGTAGGACAGTAGCAGTTGCAATGATGATGTTGAAGATCTATGCAGCTGTCTTGATCCAATCTTGCTTCTTGGGTTACCATGATGAGTTAAATGCGAAGGCCTGTTATTCTTTGCAGGTGGCTAGGGTTTTGATTGATGTCAGAGATCTCCATGTTTTGTACATGCGAAGTCTTTAGGCTTGCTCTAGGATCGATGTTTGTTCTTCCTACAACAATAAATTACTTCTATTTTCATTGCAGTTAGCCTGTGGTTATGAAACCAATGCATTGTACATCAGATTTGATCTGATTTTCCTAGGTTTCTAGGCTTCTCTATAATCTTTCATTTCTTATTGTACTGGGTGGTTGTAGACCTAAATTTTTCTCTAGATGATCTATAGCTTGTTGCAATCCTTGTTCCTATAAAAGGATTTTCATGATCATTAGGAAGGGTTCAAATTTTGATCAATTCCAAGGGTTCTAGTTTCTATTGGTTCCAAGTGAAGGATCCTTTTCCTGTAGATATTTCTCTTTTTCTTTGCATATAGGGTGTTCTTCCTTCCTTTGTTGGTTTTGATAATGGAATGCATATTGTAACAGCTTGTCTTATGTATGAGGATTTAATTTATTCTTACTGTTACCAAGCTATCTCCATTTGAATTATGAGTTCATTAATCATACATCAAGGGTGTTTGATTTTTTCTATTTCCATTGCCTAAGTGTTTGCAAGTGGAGTTGTCTTTGTAGAGATAATTGGTTCAGGGGTAGTGTTCATGTATGTATGAGTTGATGTGTCAAAGATATTTTATTCTTGTCTTCCAGTGGATGCTGGTCAATGTATTATCTGTTTATAGGTCTCTTCTAAGGGGAGGGTTAAAATCTTTTAGATGGGTAATAACATACTTGGATACACAGGTGGGTTTTTAAGTTGAGGTTTGGTCATGGTGTGTGATTGATGTCAGGCATCAACACATTGAGTATATTATGTTCTTGTTTCATAGCTTTCTCTTGCAATAAGGTATTTGACTCTGTGGCCCATTGGACAAGGCACTGGTCTCTCAGAGACTTAGGATATCTCAGGGGTCCATTCAACCCAACATCAAAATCATTCAAATACCTTTCCCTTTCATGTTGGTGGTAGTATTAGGAAGTTCTCTCTAGTCTTTTGACTCATTGTATGCAAGTAGGGTTGTTGCATAAGAATTTTCTTCATTGGGGTACAAGTTACCTGAAGGTGTTTGAAGACTATTCCACACTAATGTATCTGTAGGCCTATTGTTTATCATCAAGTGTCTTGAGTGTGCAGATAAGGCAATACCTGCTTGAGTGATGTGGAGCTCAAAGAAGAAGGAGGATTCCTTTTAATCCTTATCATTAGGACTATTTTCTTGTCAAACTTGAGTGCCTACCCTGAGAATCAAGCCCATCATTTGATTCAAGTTTGGTCCTGCAAGGAAAAGCTCCAACAAAATGGTGACTCTGCTAGGGAGATAAAATAAGTTTACTAATAAGAGTATCCCAGAGTCTGGTTGTATTCAGTTTGGGGAAGAGTCTTATAAGTTTTCCAATCTAAGAATTGTTTTTCAGATTTGCAAGTATGTTACCTGGATTTGTTGATTAGGTTATATGTGACTTTGTTGTGGAAAGGCCCAGAGTTTATTGGTGTTTCAAGATAGATCAGTGAAAGTTTGTGTCCTTTGACGAGAGGTGGTGACTCTATGCTAGAAGGAACCTAAATTGTGAAGTTTTGTTGGGACTTCAGTTAGATAAGAAGAAGGTAACAACATTTAGCAAGGTGATCAAGGTATTCTCCATTCAATGTATTACATTTGCATGGTCCTTATCAAATGGTTTTGTCATTAAAGAAAGAACATATAAGCGTGAAGTATGTAGGAAAGGTTTGGTGACAAAAGAATGTTCAATTCAAGTATAGATTTCCTGTCATTGGTCTTGAAGATTTTCAAGTAGATGTGCAATAGTTGTAGCTAGTGATGGATATTCATAGGGTTTCTTTTGTCAGAAGGTATCCACCATTTTGTTATGATGGCATACCTAATTTCCATAATAAAATCCCTATTGAAATTAGAAAATATCTGATGAAGTTCAATAGGAATCAGTGTCCATCAGCAAGAAAGCATGTGCAGGCTTTTTCTGATTTAATGTGCGATTTTGATGTCTGCCATGAGGATTTGTGGATGAGGTTTTTTGTGTAGAATCTTGAGGGAGATGAAAGGGAGTGGTTTTCATTTTTGCCTGTAGCCTCTATTTCTTCATGGGATGAGTTGAATTCTTGCTTCATTGATTATTTTGATGGCTTGGTAGATGTAAAATTAATGTTGGACAGATTAATGGAAATTCAGATTGAAGAAGATGAGTTGATTCAAAGGTTTAATAGAAGATTCATTAGGCCATTAGTGGATATCTCTGAGGATTTTAGGCCACATGATCAGATTTGTTTGGTCCTCTACTTGAGTGCATTTGACCAAAAAATGGGTTTCTTGCTGAGGGATAAACAACCACTAAGTTTGCATCAGGCTTTTGAGATTGCAATGGATATTGAGTGCAATCTGAAGTATGGAGTTATAAGAGGACATGCCTCTACCAGTTTGCATATTCAGAGTAGGGGGAATGATCAAGAGGAGGGTAAGCAACATCAGTGCTCTCATCCCTCTAATTATTGTATTAATCATAGTGTTGTATGTGGAGGTGAAGTGAATTTTTCTACCAAGGGTCTGATTAATGAGAAGCTAGTATCCTTGTCATCCAGTGGTGGTGATGAACATTTTTAGATTATAGAGGATACACATTTCCCTTTGCATGATTTTCCCAAATATAGTGATGATAATTGTGAAGACACTTTGCCACTAATTGATGTTGGTACAGATCTTGAGAGGAATGAATTACTTTTTGATGATATGTCACAAGGTTTCTCTCATATTGTAGAGGATTTTTCTTTGCAGTCTTCTATGCCAGTGGGTGGTAATGATGCTGATTGTAAAGTTTTGGAAGTTGAAGATTTGTGGGGAAATCCATTGAGTGGTACTTCTGATGATGATGAGATTAACTACAACACTGACTATTCATATGTTGACTGCAGTGATGGTTAGTCATGTTCTAATTCAGATTCTAATTTTTCTTCTTCTATTGAAGATGTATATGATGATGGACATAGTGACATATCTTATGAGGTTACTAATGTGTTATTTGATGAGGACATTAGTGAAGACTAGATGGAGCTTTATCTAAATTACTATGAGGAACAATTCCATGTAGTTTCTAACCCATTATTTGAGCAGTCTGCTCAGAGGATGGAATTTGTTGAGGATTACTCACCTTCTCCACTTAAAGTTTCACATACGGTTGATCTGGAGCCTCCCTCACAAATGAGGCCAGTTGAAACAAAGGTAATGCAGGATGAATGTTGCTTTGTTGATGAAGATGCATTACATTGGGATAATGTTTTTCTTCTACCACCAAGCAGTGAGAATAATGGTGATAATTTAATTCATGATGTTGATCATGTGAATCATCCTTATGAGGATAAAGATGTGATTTATCAAGAGAAATCAGACTTGATAAACCCAAGTAACTTGATATATGAGCATGTTTCAGTTGCCTTGGTTGAGGTAAGTGAAAGTGAGTATAGTTTCTTTTCTTTTGATATGCAAGAATGCATTAAAGATGAGCTGGATGATTGCAGCTAGGAAGAAAAGGTATCGGTTTCTTGTCCCCTTCCATATGTTTCAATCCATGATGATTTTGATGATGCTTGCTTTCCAAATAGTGAGTTTGTGGGGGGACATGTGAAGGAAGGCATAGGCGATGATAAATTCAGAGTTGGTTTGCGACTTATTCTTGATAGTGTTTTTTATCATCACATATGTAACAGAGGTTTCAGACTCTTGTTTGATTTTGTGAGAAGAAACCACATTTTTGATAGAGGAAAGGGATGGCACTCCTTTGACATCTAGTTGTTGCTTGTGTATATTTTGTATATCCTGTATGATGGTGTCAAAGTTTTTGGTAGGGAGCCAGTTTGTGAAATTTTTGGATTTAAAGTGGGGAGATTGCCTAATTGTTTTGTCTAGGTGTGGTCTTCTTTTCCTAGAGATCAAAATTCTTGCCATGCCTGCAGGAGGCATGCATCCCTAGAAAGAGCCATTGTTAGTCCATTTTCCTATCAATGCAAAAATCCTATGAAAATGGCCTGTTCCCTGCAAATGTTTTGTAATGCTATCCTGCCATGCCTGCAATCATAGTTTTGACTTGCGATGAAAATCCATAATGATTCATGGTGTGCACCCTTTGCCCTATGTTGTTCATGATGTCACCTTGCTCTAGTTCAGATCATATCTCCTAATTCATAAAACCCAGGGAGTTATTAAAGTTTTATGGTCTACAGGAAATAGTCTCATAATCTGCCTAAGTGTCGAAAACCCACAATGTTTTTGAAAACCCTGGATGTTTTTGATCTTTCATCAAAAACCCTATGTGTCTTTGACCTCGCACTTTTTCCCTATTTTTTGGCATTCCCTAACTATGCAAGTTTGACTAGATGGTGGGCCCTAGTCTTCAAAGGTTTCAAAATGATTGGTTGTTACATGATTGCATGTCAGATTTTTCTAACATGCGACCATGTGACTAATAACTCCAGGTGCTACCAGGGAGGTGGTGACATGTTTAGTTTTGATTGATAGCTGAGTAGTGATGTTGAAAGGGTTTTCAGCATGTCTCGAGATTAGGGTATTCTGAGATTCTACGACTGGCGGTCATCTCTAGGTCTCTTGTTTCTGGCAGTTAGGTGCCTAACCTTTAGCGACTTGGCGGGTGGTTTGTTTTTCCTTAGTCTCATGATATCTAGATGCTTGGTAGTCATATGGCCTTGTTGCATGATCGCAAGGGCTAGTTTCATGGCTTGCGACAATGCGACAAGTTTCCTTCCTTGCGCATGGGGCCCATTGGCGGAAGTGTTGTGGTCTCGCTGGTGGTTATGTGGTAGCCTGTGGTTGGCTGTCGCATGATCGCATGTCAGAGTTCTCTGACATGTGATCATGCGACTGGTTGACACCTGTTCCTAAGCCTAGTGGTAGGTGGTGGCATGGGTGTTCTTGATTGGTTGATGTGGTGATGATGTGGCATTTTCTTGGTGGGGCCACTTGCTCGATGTTGGCATGTAAGGTTTTTGATTGGTCAGCAGGGTGACAAAGTAGATATGTCGGGTGGGGCCGTTACTTAATGGCATGCAGCAAGGTGAATGCTAGTGGTTAGTTGCATCCTCTCATAGCCTTTTTCAAGGCTATGCGATCATGTGACTGACATTTTGCGTTAACTCATGGTAGCGGAGTTGTGCGGTGGTAAAGGACTGTGGTGTGTCGCATGTTCACATAGCCCTTTTCCTAGCAATGTGATCATGCAACAACTATTGAGATGTCATCATTATAGAGTTCTAAGGTGGTTCCATGGAGCCAGTGGTGCTGACGTGCTGGATTATAATTTGTTGTTGACCAGCTAGCTGTTGGCACCTAAATTCAAATATGATTGTAGGGTTTCTTGCTGATGTTTTCACAGTGAGCTGTTTGCGACAAGTGTGGTAGCTCAAAATTGATTTTTGTAGGATAGTAGCAGTTACAATGATGATGTTGAAGATCTATGTGGCTATCCTAAGCTGATATTGCTTCCAGGGTTTCCGTGATGGGTTAAATGAGAAGGCCTATTATTCTTTGCAGGCGGCTAGGGTTTTGATTGATGTCAGAGATCTCCATGTTTTGTACATGTGAAGTCTTCAAGCTTGCTCTGGCATTGATGTTTGTTCTTCCTGCAAGAATAAATTACTTCTACTTGCATTGCAGTTAGCCTATGGTTATGAAACCAATGCATTGTACATTAGATTTCATCTGATTTTCCTGGGTTTCTAAGCTTCTCTATAATCTTTCATTTCTTGTTGTACTGGGTGGTTGCAGACCTAAATTTTTTTCTAGATGATCTATAGCTTGTTGCAATCTTTGTTCCTATAAAAGGATTTTCATGATCATTAGGAAGGGTTCAAATTTTGATCAGTTCCAAGGGTTCTAATTTCTATTAGTTCCAAGTGAAGGGTGCTTTTCCTGTAGATATTTCTCTTTTTCTTTGCATATAGGGTGTTCTTCCTTCCTTTCTTGGTTCTGAGAATAGAATGCATATTGTAACAACTTGTCTTATGTATGAGGATTTAATATATTCTTACTATTACCAAGCTATCTCCATTTGAGTTTTGAGTCCATTAATCATACATCAAGGGTGTTTGATTTTTCCTGTTTGCATTGTCTAAGTGTTTGCAAGTGGAGTTGTCTTCACAGAGATAATTGGTTTAGGGTTAGTGTTCATGTATGTATGAGTTGAGGTGTCAAAGATATTTCATGTTTGTCTTCCAGTGGACGCTGGTCAATGTATTATCTGTTTATAGGTCTCTTCTAAGGGGAGGGTTAAAATCCTTTAGATGGGTAATAACATACTTGGATACATAGGTGGGTTGTTAAGTTGAGGTTTGGTCATGGTGTGTGATTGATGTCAGGCATCAACACATTGAGTATATTGTGCTCTTGTTTCATATCTTTCTCTCGCAATAAGGTATTTGACTCTGTGGCCCATTGGACAAGGCACTGGTCTATCAGAGACTTAGGATATCTTAGGGGTCCTTTCAACCCAACATGAAAATCATTCAAATACCTTTCCCTTTCATGTTGGTGGTAGTATTAGGAAGTTCTCTCTAGTCTTTAGACTCATTCTATACAAGTAGGGCTGTTGGATATGAATTTTCTTCATTGGGGTACAAGTTACCTAAAGGTGTTTGAAGACTATTCCACACTAATGTATCTGTAGGCCTATTGTTTATCATCAAGTGTCTTGAGTGTGTAGATAAGGCAATACCCACTTGAGTGATGTGGAGCTCAAAGAAGAAGGAGGATTTCTTTTAATCATCATCAATTGGACTATTTTCTTGTCAAACTTGAGTGCCTACCCTGAGAATCAAGCCCATCATTTGATTCAAGTTTGGTCCTGCAAGGAAAATCTCCAACATAATGTCGATATTGACCTGGGATTACTGAGATAGCAATATGAGGTAGTCGTGCAAAATGCAAAATATTCATTTATAAAGGGTCTAATAGTTGTAGATGAAAAGGCTTCATTGGATGAGAACCATAAGCCTCATGATTTTAACATTTTTGAGCCATGTTTTAGGATGCTATATCCTCACTAGTATTTTTCTTAGGACTAGAAAATAACAGGGAAGTGGGTGCTAGCATTCTTCAATTGATTTGGGATATCCATTGTGTTAATGAACTGATAAGATATAATTTTGTTGGACATGTGGTTCAATCGATTCAAGAACAATTATCATTGATTAAAAGAGGCAATTCTAAGACATTTAGGTTCACAGCCTACTTGTGATCTCTTTTTCTATCCAAGCATGTTGTAATATTAATGAGAAATGACAACAAGCTTGAAATTCGGAGGGGGACATGACTGATAGTTACTCCAATATATAATTGGACACCTCAGATAAGGATGTATGATAACATAAGGAATTATAGTAATTTTGTAGACTTCTTTTTGGCACCATTGTACAAAAAAATAACACAATAAGAGTGATAGTTATCTATCAAACAAGGGAATCAACACCTACCTTGATGCCTCAGTAAAGGTATCAAGTGTCCTTAAAAAATGTGAGAAGCTACAAGAAGCATAGAACTTGGATGACAAAGCTAACAAGAAGAGCACAAAGATGGAACAAAGGAAAGAAAAGTAGGAAAGCCTTGGTTTACCTAAGGGATTTGACTCAAATAAGTTCATTGGAAGAGAAAATTACAAAATAAGGTTGCAGGAAAAAATAAATACTGATTTACTCTTTCTTCCTACATACATATCTCCTATTACATTCATAGATTTCATCAAACTAGTGAGAACTTTGAATGGAGTTTTAGAAGCGATGGTGCTATCAAGTCACACTTCCTGATATGAATTGCTAACAAAGTTGTAGGAGTGTGACTATACTATGAACCAAATTGTTCTTCCATCAAAGGATGTTTGGACTGGCCTTCAAAGATTTCTTTGAATTTTGAACTACTGTAAATTGTAATATATTGAAAATTAATACAAAACAAATTGTGCTCTATCTAATTTTCATGTTTTCAAATTTAATGTATGTTGAGTTACTCTACTTTATTTAGTTGTTCTTAGCTGATTTACTATGTTATATGCTATTAGAATACAAAATTTCATTCAGGAATTTCAAATGCAAATATGAATGATCATTGATGATACGATACAAACTACAGTAATGATGCTCTTTGTTCTCAAATTTTAATGATGAAAAAATACATTCTTTCTTTTATAAAATGAACATTGAATGATAGGATATAGTAGTTAATAAGTTCAAAAAATACCTATTGATTGCTACCACTAATTTAGCAAAAATTTCCTAAATTTCCCAATTCATCTCTACATCATCATCATCATCATCATCTAATTCTGGTATTCCAGTTCCTTCATTGTTCTCTTCATTTTCTTTTGTCTCTTCTTCACTCTGACCTCTGCTTCTATGAATCCCCCTCCCATTGCCTCATGTAGATGTCCCACTCAGAGTCAGAGATTGGTTAATTTTGTTGCACAACCCTCTTCTTTTCCATATTTTTTTCCATATTTCCATTGCTTTTTGATAAGTAAAAGTATTGATGTATGCACCCAAAAATGGTCGCCTAGACTTTGGGCCTCATTTATTTGATTTATCAATCCTGAATCAGTTTTATCAATAATCAATATTTTCAACATTATCAATTTCTTAATCAAATCTTAATTTCGATCATATTGGATTTTTATCCTTGGATTAACCATTTTATCCTAAGCTTTAATTTACTTAAAAGGAATATTTCCTCCCTTTTTAATAAATAAAAAGCCCCACCTTTTCTTCTTATCCTAAGTTGCACAAATAAAGCACTATTCTTATTTTATAAAAAGGAAAAAAAATACTTTTTGTCTCATATGGACATAAAGTCAACTCCTATTTTCCTATTGGAGGATACTTGTGCACATGGATTTCTCCTCTTTCAAGCTCCACCGTTGATTAAGACTTTTTCCTCTTCATCTCAATGGTCCATTTCACCTCATTTCTTATAAAAGGAGAGCTCTCTCCCTCATTTTAGGACACTTGTTTTTATGCTAACCTTATGCTGCAGGAATTCTTGAAGACTTTGGAGCTTTTTGGAGATCATTGTTGCATTACATCTTAGAGTTCCTCATTTGCTTCATAATTTAGTTTCCATTCTTGCATAGTAGTTCATGTTTATGCTTTCATAGTTTAGATTTCCCTTTCAAGCTTTAGAATAACTCACATAGCTTAATTAGGGGATTTGTAATCCATTGCTATTTCATTTCATAGTTGCATTGTCCTTTCATTTAGATAGATTAATCTTGCATATTCATATTAGTTTTCATTGCATTTTCATACCTTGATTCCATTTGGGGATATTGGCATTGTTGCCCTTGTCTTCATTGTGAATCTCTCATTGTATGGTTGACTAGCAAGGTCACAAGTTTGTAGCTCTAGCTGAGAGCAAATTCAGCATAGTCCCTCGCAACTCCATGCATAGAGAGCTATGAGTCGCTTTGTGAGGCCTCATTGTTGAGCAAATTTTCATGTAATGATTCATAGAAGTATGGTCACTTTTACACCATACATTTTTGGTGCCCACCGTGGGGCAGAGTAGATAGACTTTGTCCTTTAGTTTCTTGCATTTTCATCATTTTTTAGATTAATTTTTAGATATTTTGCATTCTCTATTTTTCTATCTCAGAGTATCGTGTGACACTTCTTAGGTATATCACATGATAGACCTTATAATATAGGTGTGACACTTTGTGCAAAGGAAGAATTTCCTACTAGTATTAAGGTCTATCGCCTGGCATTGTGCGAAGTATCATCTGCATGTTCTGCAGTGTATTGCCTAGACTGAGGTATATCACCAGGGTACAGGAAACTATGTCATGTGATTCTGGTGAAGTCTGAGGTATATCACCTGTACTGACAGTGAGCTATTTTTGAGCTATTTTTTGTATCTTGCAAGTTTCAAGTTCTCTGCTATCTTTTTGAAAAAATGTACTGACAGTGAGCTGTTTTTGAGCTATTTTTTGTATCTTGAAAGTTTCAAGTTCTCTACTATCTTTTTGAAAAAATGTACTGACAGTGAGCTATTTTTGAGCTATTTTTTGTATCTTGCAAGTTTCAAGTTCTCTGCTATCTTTTTAAATTTTTTGCAAATGGTATCAAAAATCAAAGCGTGATATATTGTTGGAAAGGTCTTTCCAAGCCTAATCCAACCATGATGGTTTCATTTTCAGATTTTATCATTTGATTAGTTATTTTTATAGATTATCTGATTTTTCATGTGCTAACCATTGTTAGATTTTGGGTTTTCCTAACCTCTTGTTGGTCTAACAAGTTGTTTTGTAGGTGCTCCCATTGCTTGAAATTTTCCAAAAGAATGCATGTCAAAGAGGGCTACTAACAATTTTTGTAGGGCTGCCCAAAAGCATAAAAAATAAAATAAAAATGTGCTTGTGTTTTATTTCATTTCAAGTGCGGCATTAACTAGTTGTTTCATTTCCATAGGAACATAATACCTTGTTGAAGGAATTTTGAGGTGGTAGGAGAGTATGCTCTTCACCCTTGAGGTGAATCAGAAATCTAGACCCATCTTGGGATTTTGAAAGCAAGGGAGTAATTGAACCCTCTTTACTTGGCGTGTTTGGGAGAAGTTTTTTAGATAGGGGAGTATGCTCTTCACCCTTGTGGTGAACCAAAAACCTTGAACCTCAAAAATCATCCACTCTTTGTGTTTAGTTTAGGAACCTTTAGCGGGCCTGCTCTTGAGCAATCAAGAGGAATGACCCAAGTGGGGACAAGCCTTTTGCTGGCTCTTCCAACTCACTATAATCTCAAGGCTACCTCAGACACTAAAAACCTTGGTAGACATAACACTTGTCTTCACTTGATGTGAGTAGCTCATGGGATTGCGATAATGGGGAAAGCATTGAGCAAGAATGCTTAAGGTACTCTTGAGGCTGCGAGGTCCTAGTCCTTTATGAGGAGCAAGAGGGGTGTTATGAACAGAAGCCCTTACTAAGAACCATAGGCTAGAGGCCACCTTATTTAGCTACTTATCTTCTTAGTGCAAGGATTGATCCAAGTGGACTAACCTGGATTACCCCAAGATACTCACCATATGTGTCCCTTTGGTTGTGTTGTTTGACACTTCCATGACAAAGCCGATATCTCTTGTGGGAAACCACTTGGTGTGAGGCAAGGGGGCATCAAGTTGTGGGCTAATTTGGTAAGTATTGAGCCTTGTCTTGTAGGTAAATATTGCTTGAAGTGTCTTCGGTTGTGTGATACTAGTGTAAATGTTCTCAACATACAAACAATCGGTAGCATTCATAGGGTGCAATTTTATTTTTGATATCATAAGTGTTTATCTTGGCAAGGTTTCTTTTGCCCTTGTTTCAAGTGTTTGAAGACATGCTTGATCCTATACTATTTGAAAACCTATCCAAATGCTATTAAATTTGTGATTGACATCAAACATTTTCACCCTAACATTCAGAAAATCCAAAATCAAACCTTAAAACTTGAAATTTTGCACAAATTGGTCAAAATCAACATCAATATTGCCTGCACTTAAGAGAAATATCATACGATAGTTTTCAATAGACTATATCACCTAATACTTATTAGGTCTGTCACTTGCTAGTCTTGAGGTTTATCGCTTGGCATCGTGCGAAGTATCGCCTGGTCCTAGGTATATCACTTGGGCTACCTGGAGTCTGTCGCCTGGAAGTTTTCAGCAGTATCTCTAGTTTCAATCATTAAGTTGATGTTAGTGAGATCTAGTCTTTGAGTCGGTTGTTTGACCCTACCATTAGAGACTTGTTTTGGTTGCAAATTCCTAGTTTTTGCTTTCTAGGGGCAATTTCAATTGGTTCACAAGGTTGTCTTGGAAGTAATTTGCCAAGTTAGAAAGCTATTCTTAGTGGAAAGTTTATCTTTAAGATTGTTGATTACACCCTTGGATAATTTTGGTCCTCTTATTTTCCAAATCATTTTTCAAATATCTCAATGTCAATTTCAATTTTGGCTAAGTCCAACCTCCTGATTCAAAAGTGTGAGGGTATTCATGCTTTGATTTGAAGCACCTCTTTGACAGTGTTGGTAAAGCCCTTTTATTTTCTATCTTTTCATTTTCTCTTTGGACAATAGAGAATCTTAATTATCTTAGGTTGGCATTGACACTTTGAGAGATTGACTTATCACCTAGAGTTTCTTTATTTCATGTCAGTTACAACAAGATACCAAGTTAGTCAAGGGAAATGACCTCTAGTTGTCAGATCCTAGGTGCTGTCATGTTGCTCAACATTTCAATGAACGTTATGGTATCAATTGCATAATATGACTCTTAGTCTTCTTTCTTCCCCATTTCCCATGTTCTTCTAAAGTCTTCTATTGCCATAATAAATTCTTCTTATTCTTCTTGATTCTTTTCCTCTTACTATCTAGTCTACTTTCTTCTATTCATTTATTCATTTCTTCCATGATTGATTCCTCCTCTTCTAGAACCATGAATTTCAACTATCTTGTTAAAGAATCTCTCTTGAGAATAGATGATCTTGAACTCATTGCTCAATTTGAAGAGTATCTTTATTCCTCCAATAGTTCTTCCAAATATCTCATGGGTGATAAACTTATGGTAAAAATAAAGGAAAAGATGATTAAATCAAATGTCTTTACTAGGATCATAGACATGATCATATCACAACCTCCTTCTTCTAAATGTTCTTCATCATCTAAGTTTTCTCATTCTTCCTCATCTTCCAAATCTTACCATGACTCTTCTAAACATTATTCACATTCTTCATTATCCAAGTCTTCTTCTTCCACTAAGTCTTCAATTTCCTCTTCTTCACAATCTCATTCTTCTTCTACTTTTTCCAAGAGTCTTACTTCTCTTCAAAAGACATACCATAATGAGCAACGTGATAGTCCTTATGATGTCTCTTCCTTGAAGAGTGACACACCCACCTATGATGACTATGATGACTATGATGATGGACAATGTAGTGATACCTATGACACCTCTATTCTTAAGAGTCCTCCTAGTGTCCTTGTGCTTACTGAAAATGGGTCCTCATATTGGAAAGATCATGATGGTGATCCGTATGATTTAGATTTTGAAAGAGACTTTGATGAGTTTTGTGAACAATACCTTGATTATAATCCAGCTACTACTATTGAAGAATATAAAATGCATCGTGCTGATTTTAAATGTAAATATTATAAGAATCCTTCCTCTAAGAATAGTCATGCTGAAAATAAAGATGACACTCTCAAGAAAGTTCACGTTAATGTTGAACCTTTGTCTTGTGATGGTTCCCTTCCATCCCATACTTCCTCCAATACCCACACACTTCCTAAAGCTTCTGAGTCTTCCAAATCTTTCATAAATCCTTCATCCAACAAAGATCCTAAGGCTTTTCATGCGGTTCCCTATAGTTATTCTCAAGGGCCACCTCTTAAAGATACTCAAGCTAACCTTCAGTTGGCTGAAAATACTTTCAATAATGCTAAACCTAAAGAGCCTAAACCTTCATATGCTATAAAGCCTACTTCAGCTAATCCTTCACCATCTCTTCCAAAGTCTTCCATACAATCCCAACCTACTTCCTTGTCCTTAGAAGTGGCTCCATGTCAAGAGGACTCTAAAAATGATAAAGAAAAGAACATAAAAAAAGATCAAGATCAAGAACCCTCCATGTCATCCAATTCTTTTCATGACATCTCTGATCCACTTCATGGTTCTTTTGATCCTCTACGCTCTTCCGCATTCATTCCACCACCTCCTAAGAAAGATCAAACTACTACTTACACCATTGAGCTTATTGATAATTAAAATAACCTTATCACACTTGCATTTTTCAAAGATGATACTTCCATTAAGGTTATTAAAAATGGTGTTGTTACTTCCAATGTTGAGCCTATTGAAAATCAAGAAAAAAATGATGCACTTATGCTATCCAAAGATCCTTGTCAAGATCAAAGTATTTATCTTCTTGTTCTACCACTCCATGTTCATTTCCACTTTCTTCTTCCTAAGTCTTTGCAAGCTTTGAATGATCTTATCAAAGAAGTTTCTCTTATTCAAGATGTGCATGATCCTATTGAAAACTCTAATGCTCACTCTAGAGATACTGATATCCCCAGTTGTCATATAGATGCTAATGAACTTATTGATTATCCTTTTGCATCTTCCACTTCCATCCTTGGACCTCCTCCACCAATACTAAAGGCTTCACATCTTCCTTCCATATTGGGTCCTTATATCCCTTCACTTTCCCCTCTTAACTCTCCTAATTCATCATCCATCTTAGGTCCTTACGTCCCTCCATCTCCTATCTTTCTTCAAGATCAACATAGATGCATACCCTTGAATCATTTTCATCCATCCACCCATCTAAACCAGTCATATCCTCCTTCTTCTTCCACAAGTCCCAAGTCTTTTGTAAGTAACTTGAATTTTCAATATAAGAAAAAGAATCAATACAAGAATCCATCAAAAATAGAAGATCACCATGTCTCCTCTAATCGACATGGGGGCATAAAGTCAAAAGAGATATCTAAGAAGAAAACTACAAGACAAGTATGGGTTCCAAAATCCATCATTGAAGATATTGTCTCTAACACATCAAAAGAAAATAAAAAGTTTAAATTTATATGGATTCCAAAGTCTCTCTTGAAAGAGTCTTATGTTGAGCAAAAAGTAAAGTTGACATTCAAGCTTCCAAAGGCTTCCACTTCATCTTTTTTTCAAAAATATTCTTCCATTCCATGCACCTGAACCACAACCTCTGCTACAAATTTGCCAGATTTCTTCTTGTATTCCTCCATCCACATTTGAGAATTATAACAAGCACACCAATCCTCTCTTCGAGGAGTCAGATAGCAATAATGAACCAGAATATGGTTTGCATTTGGACTAGAATATGGTTTATGTTTCCTCCATTTTTCTCACCACCCTTCAAGGTGTGCATCGATGTTGATCTTACCTTTCTTTCCCTCTACCCTTTCACAATCCTTCCATTCATTATCCTTCTATCTACTATCCTTTTTCCTCATTTGCCTATTCCTCCTATCTTCCAACCTCACTTGCTTTACATAAAACCTTGTCCTCCATTTTTCTCTTCCATCTTCCTTTCCCTATCAGCATCTTTGAGCGTATCATTTTAAATCCTTGGCATATTATGGTTTATCCTTTCAAGGAGAATTATCTAAAAAGCTTGCCTTCTTAAAAAAAAAATTAAAAAAATTAAAATTAAAAAAAATAAAAATTAAAAAATAAAAAAAAATTGAAAATGTGTCATGGTGAAAACCTAGAAACAGGCACCTTGGTAGCAAAAGTAAATAGAAATAAATTCATCCTATGGTGAAAACCACTCCCTTGTAGTGCCTTGGATAAGTACCATGATGAAAACCTGACAATCAAACATCATGCGTAGTTCTTCTACATTTTTCATCCATTCCATCTTCTCTCTTTGATCTTGACAAGGTTGACTTATACACAAATATTTGGCTATCTTGTGAGCTATCCTACAATGGTCTTTCTTTCATTCCATTCATGTTTAGCCTTCATTTTCATTTTCCTTCATTCATTCTAGCCTTTCACTATCCTTTTCCTCTTTGGTCTTGATCTAATAAAAAAGAGTAAAACACAATGCTATGAAGCCTCTTGACATGTCTACTCTTTTGGACTGCATCCCTTCCTTCTTTTGCAGTGCACTTTTGAGGCTTATCCTATGCTATCATTTTATTGCTTGTCCAAATACGTTTTACATGACAATTTTTCTCTAGCTTGGGTACTCTTGAGGAGTTTGCCTTTGAGGATGTCTTCCCTTCACTCTCCTTCATTCTCATGTCTTCCATCTCTTTTGCCAGCTTGCTTATCCATCTTGTCCCTCACCTTGCTAGACATTGGGACTACACGATGTGATCTTGCATGGAAGTTTGATGCCTATTTTGTCTTGGGGCATCCTTTGTACATACTTATGGATCCTAAAAAAAATACCAAAAAAATTGATATATGATGCTGAAAAAATCCTAAAAGACATAAAAAGTCCTGAGAAAAAACAAAAGAATCAAAAAATCAAAAATTCAAAAAAAAAAAATAGAAAAAGTGCCTTGGTGAAAACTTGGAAACAGGTGCCTTGGTAGCAAAAATCCAAAAAAAAAGAAAAAAAGAAAAAATTGCAATAAAATCCAAGTGGTGAAAACCTAGAAACAGGTGCTACTTGAGGCCTTTGCACTCCTATTTGTTAGCATGCATCCTCGACACTGAACCTTTCTCCATCATGTCTTGACCTTATTTGGCGTAGTTTGGAATTGGTTTTTGTCTTTTTCTAGGGGGCATACCTATTAGCAAAGGTCCTTTGGGTGTGTTTGTCTCTTGGGGCATTTCACAATAGGTGTTTTTAAACACCACCCCAAACAGTGTTTTTCAACACTACCCTTTTGTCGAGTGTTTCTTAACACTTATCAGATGTCTTACCCAATATTCTAAGTTTGATGTGATATTTCTCATTTTTAGATGCGATGATTAGAGTTTGACTCTATGACCAACACACATGCACTTCGACAATCAACTCGCTTGAGATATGTTGAATTTATTTTTCTTTGTGTGTTGTCTATGAGGATTTCTTTGATGAGTGGTCTCTCCCTGAGAAATTTTCAATGATGCATAGCTAGAAGACTGAGGGTATGAGAACATGTTTTCTTTCTTTATCTTCTTGTGGGTATATTTTTTTGATCTTAACTATCATGAGCATTTATGTTGGTCTTACTTGACACTATGAATTGACAAGGTATTATCCTTGACTATTTTGCGAGTGCATGCTTCTACCTATCCTGACTTTCATGTGTCTTGATACAAGCATAATCTCACCATATCAAACTTAGGTAATCACACTACATTAGTCATCTTCACCTCCATGTCTTTGATGCCTAGGTGAGATTTCCACATTTCTATCTGATACAGATCATATTCATATCCACATAGTTATGCTAGTGTGCATTGTATGATCTTACGATGCTACCAATAATGCTCGATGATGATAATTAGATGTCTATTAGCATTGTGACCTTGCAAGTCAACCACTTTCATAGTAGTTTGCATTTTTAGGTTCATGTTAGTCTAGTGTTGCATTTTGCATATGGAGAGAGCACTCTTTTTCATCATTTACGGACTAGTCAGTCAACTGTGTTCATCTTCTGATTCTTCTTGGTCATATCTTTCATTTCTGGTCTTTCATATCACATCATTTTCTATCCATTTTCGGACTTGAAATTAAAATCTGAGGTCATCTTGCCAGTCAAAATCATCTTTCAAATTTTCCCCTTCTTCTGAGTAGTTGACTGAATTTTTGAGGTATAATCCAATTTTTGATGGACTTTCTTCCTTCCATGTCTCTCAAATTTTCTAGTCTCTCATTCGCTCTATTCCTAGTCTTCTATTTCTATTCTTCTACTTCCTCACTGGGGCATGTTTCACCACCTAATGGTTACCCTATTGACCTATACATTTGATTATGATTTCATTTTGATTTGATCAAATCTTTATCAATTTGTTGTCTCTCCTCTACCTGATTTCGATTTCAATTCCAAGGGGGCAGTACCTATGGGATTCTCATCCCTGATTCTCTTGATTTTCCTGATTCAGACATCTTTTGTGAGCTTTTGCTCAAATTTGAGATTCTTATCTCTTACTTTGAATGTGATCCTGAATCGACCTCATGTTCAAAGGCCTTTGTTTATCTTTGTCCGGGTGTGATCCCGAATCGACCTCACATCTGAGTTGTTTTATGATCTTAGATCGATCTGACATTTCAACTTCATTCTTTGACTACATGTGTTCCCAAATCAATCACACATTAGTCAAAGAGGGGCAAATGTGTGCACCCAAAAATGGTCACCTAGACTTTGGGCGTCATTTATTTGATTTATCAATCCTGAATCAGTTTTATCAATAATCAATATTTTCAACATTATCAATTTCTTAATCAAATCTTAATTTTGATCATATTGGATTTTTATCCTTGGATTAACCATTTTATCCTAAGCTTTTATTTACTTAAAAGGAATATTTTCTCCCTTTTTAATAAATAAAAAGCCCCACCTTTTCTTCTTATCCTAAGTTGCACAAATAAAACACTATTCTTATTTTATAAAAAGGAAAAAAATCTCTTTTTGTCTCATATGGACATAAAGTCAACTCCTATTTTCCTATTGGAGGATGCTTGTGCACATGGATTGCTCCTCTTTTAAGCTCCACCACTGATTAAGACTTTTTCCTCTTAATCTCAATGGTCCATTTCACCTCATTTCTTATAAAAGGAGAGCTCTCTCCCTCATTTTAGGACACTTGTTTTTATGCTAACCTTATGCTGCAGGAATTCTTGAAGACTTCGGAGCTTTTTGGAGATCATTGTTGCATTACATCTTAGAGTTCCTGATTTGCTTCATAATTTAGTTTCCATTCTTGCATAGTAGTTCATGTTTATGCTTTCATAGTTTAGATTTCACTTTCAAGCTTTAGAATAACTCACATAGCTTAATTAGGGGATTTGTAATCCATTGCTATTTCCTTTCATAGTTGCATTGTCATTTCATTTTGATAGATTAATCTTGCATATTCATATTAGTTTGCATTATATTTTCATACCTTGATTCCATTTGGGGATATTGGCATTATTGCCCTTGTCTTCATTGTGAATCTCTCAATTTATTGTTGACTAGCAAGGTCACAAGTTTGTAGCTCTAGCTGAGAGAAAATTCATCATAGTCATTGTATTGTTGACTAGCAAGGTAACAAGTTTGTAGCTCTAGCATGAGAGAAAATTCACAAGTTTATTGAGCAACCTTTCATGTAATGATTCATAGAAGTATGGTCACTTTTACACCATACAATTGACATCATACCTAGATGTGTAGACCCTCAAGGATGTTTCAAAATTCTTGTCTAGTTTGTTTCTTAGCTTTTATTTTAGGAAGCCCAAAGCACTAAAAAACTCTCTCATCCTCCACTGAACCCAATATCATGGTTTGACATAGATCATCAAGCTTGAAGAACTCTGAAATTTCATTGTAAGACCCCTCATGTTTTCCCTCTGATAGTTGGATCACCCTGATGGATTTTAGGTGCTAGGAATGGATGTTGAGACTATGAGATGCACCTGGATTTTATTATAAAAATATAAGGTTTAGTATAGTTGGATGTTCTAGAAAATCCTTATGGGGCCCCATCCCCATTATCAAAGCCTTCAATCTAATCTCTTAAGGGAACAAAAAATTAAAAAAGAATAAAAATAAAAATTGAATACGGATATTGGTGTATTATAAATTTTATATTTTCTATAATGTAAATAGACTAAAAGTGAAAGATAGGAAATCAGAGATTATTCGAAAGGGAAAAGTTAATGGGCAAATAAGTTGTAACTTAAATTAAGAACAATAAGTTTACCTTGAGTGCCAAGGGCACAATAAAAGAAATAATTGAAGTATATGACTAAGAATGGCTTATAAGAAGTGTTATGATCTTGATGTTAGTTACTTAATTTCAAGATAAATTAGACCTAAGGAAATTGCAACCCTACTATGAAGAAATCACTGAATTTGATTTAATTTCCATGTTAACATAATATAGGTGGATTGAGCTAGATGGCTTTCATGTTTAGGATAATGTTTTGGATGAGTTAGTAAGATGAATGTTGTAAAAATATTTGAATGAGGTTAGACTCCTTTGAATTGAGTATTACAATGATTAGGGATACAATTGAATAATGATGATGAATTATGCAATTGAATAATGATGTCAAATTATGCAAAATTGGTTTAGCTATAATGTGAAAGGCTAATGCAATTATTTGATTACCAGGATATTATTAAATTAAGCGATAGACGAAAACAAATGAGCAATGTGGTGATTACTAGTTATGTTATAGATGAATGTGTAGCCTTTATTATTATGATGTTGTGTTGTAAAGATGAACCTTGATCTATTGATGTTAGTATTCATATTTTAAAAGTTGAGTATCTTAGACTGTGAAAATCAGGGCCATTGTTCTATTATAAATAAATGTGAATTCTGTTGGAAATTAGTAGCTTAGGAAATGATGAATTCCTAATTGTGCCTAATGTTAGGTATGGATGAAATTGATAAATGATTTAATGTGATGATATAATACCTTGATATTTAATTGAGTTATGATTGAGTTTTGCAGTTTTCATTGGTATTATTATTTCTTGGGACTACTGATGCTCATCTCAAGTGTGCAAGTATAAACCATGGATTAGGGGGAGTGAAGCCAACATATTTGTACTATTCCCATGACACCAAGGTTGTTTCCCAGAGGGATACAAGGCCTTTGTAATGTATTTTATTTTGTGAAGTGAAATGATTATGAATGTATTTAAAAGAGTAAATGTTTTATGTTGTTACATTGTTTAGTGGACTTGCCAAGTAATTATGTGTATGGTATTGTAGTGTCAATTGACACATGTTCTTGTGATGTGAGTTGGAAAGAGTCCACATGGAGAGGATGAATGTCACCATCCACCCTAGTACAATTTGGTCTTCCCCATACCTCAACTTGGTTAGAACACCAATGGTTGGTCACATCACTTTGAATTTCGAATTTCACCTTGGGGTTGGGTTTTGAGGGGTCAGATTGATTCCTAGAAGGTTGTTTTTCATAAAATGAAAGGCCCATGGGTTATACCTATGGGTAAGGGACCCTTTTAACCATAGGACACCCTAGGAGCACCTTGGGAAGCCCTCCAAAAGTGACTTTTTGAAAAGTTGCGAAAATCCCAAAGTCACATTGGAACTCTTGAGTCAAAAAGCTTCCATTACTCTTCCCCATTCACTTTTTAGAGTTCCATTTAGGGAAAGTTGGAAGACCTTGGTTAGATCATCCAATAGGAAACTCCCACTACACCCAAGGGCATGGGAGAAGGTGAAGAGCCTATTTTAGTGGAAAACTTGGAAGGTGCTCCCTAATCACCCACTCTCCAATTTTGGAGACAACTAAGGAGCTTGGAGTAGGATAGAGAAGAGAGCTTGGATATAGGAGACACTCCCAATACTTGACTCATTAGATTGTACCAAGGTTGGTGGCTCACTTACTCATTTGCTTAATGTTTTGTTTATGCAAGTATTGGAGAAGATATGTATTGGTGTATTGTATGAGTTCCAGTGTTGTATTCTTGAGAGTTTATGCTTGTGAATTTTGTTGTTCTTTTGAAGTTTGTTTTGGAGTCTAAGTGATTCATGCTCTCTTGAGCTTGTTTGATTTTCTTGTTTTTGTGCTCTTTGTGTTGTGCGGAGTCAAGATTTTTGGGGTTGTGCAAGGACTCACTCACCCATGGGATGGGAAGAGAAATCCTTGAGGGTGAAGGGGTTCAATGGACAACTCCAATGGTGGAGAGTCCCTCATGTGTAAAGAGGGTAATGCACCATGGATGTATGGGCTCCATGGATGGGTCTTGCTTAAAATTTGGGGGGCATAAGGTGGTTCTTTTGTGATCTTGGCCATGTGTGCCAATGAAGAGTATTTTGTATATTGAGCCTTGTTGAAGGCATGTTTATTTGCAGGCCCTTTTTCTCCCAAAGGAGTACTTGGTCCACCTTCACCCATTGAAGGCTTGTGGTTAAGCCTCTTGTAAAAGCCATGGGTTGGGAAGATTTCTTATTATGTATTGTAGTGTTTTTTTTTTTTTTGTGGTTTCAATTGAAGTTGTTGAGTAAATGATCATGTGGAAGTAAATGTAAGGAGGAATGTGTATGTTTTGTCACCCGGTTGGCTTGAACTCCCCTAGCTCGGGGGTGGTCCATCTATTTGGACCTATGGTAGGGAGGAGAGTACCATGGCTTCCTTTGACTTGTTTCTTTCAGGTTGCTTTTGCAGGATTGGAAGGAATGGCACTCTTGGTCCTATGTGTTTGTGGAAATTATGTAAAGGTTGTAAATTGTTTTTGTAATGGAGTTTCACTCTCCAACTCATGTATTGAATTAAGTGTTGTTGTAAAGAGTTGTGAGAAAGTGTTGTAAATCTTGTTGATAGTTCATTTATGAAATGGCATAATCATGTTCTTATGAAAAGAAAAGATTATAGAATAGAGTGTTTTTCAAATGTAATAATGAAGTTTCTCAAAGCATTGAATAGAATATTAAATGATGTTTCTTGAAGTTTCTCTTTTGAGATAGTAATGGAAAGATGTAGTTGTTGTTTAAGAAAATAATAAGAGTAAGGTTATGTTGTGATGAAAATGTAGAATAGATTTCCTTCATTGCTAAATGGCATTTACATTATATTGCAAAAGAGAAGGCTAATAGAATGAAGAGTGAGAGTTTTCATAATGTTATAAATCTTGTATTGAGCTCATTATTGCAATTGTTTCTTGAATCCAAGTAACGGATAAATCTATGTTTTCACCTTCTAGCCTTGCAAAACAATCTGATAATTTGTTATGTTAATTTTGGAAGGAAAAATCAATAACTTAGTTGCAAAGAGGAATGAAGTTTAGAGTTTTTAAGCATCCTATAATGAACTATAATGTTAGGAATGAACTTAATTTAACCTCTTATTAGTATGCACAATCATCTAAATCAAATTAAGTATGTGGAGAAAATAATATGCAACACACAAGTTAAAGGAAAAACAAAGCAAAAATAAATGGCAATGGAAACCTACAGGTCTCTGGAAAATGTATGGGAACTAATTATAAAAATTGCCAACTCATTGTCATAAACAAATAAAATAATTATAATGTAACTCCTCCATACCTTTTTAATTGCATTCCCAAAGAGGTGGCGTAGAGAAGGCATGACTTGACATAACATTTAATATTCTTTGTTCCATTGGCCAATGCACTTTCTATCAAGTGTCCTTGGCTGCATTTAATACTTTTTCAATGTGGATTTCCATAGCAAAGCTCCTTCTTCCTAGCCTGCGTGAGTACTCTTCAGACTTAGTGTATTGGTTTGGGGTGGGGCCCAAACCCCCATGTCCCCATCTTTTCTTACCCCTTGGAAACTTGCGCAGGTTTGGGAATTGTTTAAATTTGTTTGCATAGGCCATGTTTTAGCAGGCTTTGGTGGACCCTCCTAGCTAGTCCTCCTCATGCAATCTTCCTCTCCCTTTGGGCGCACCCCAATGCCTATCTTGATTGGGATGATTGGTTTCCCCTCCCATGGCACGTGAACCTAGGGGGAAATAGGGTGTAGGGGAGATAGGTGCTAGCTTAGGGGGTTTAGTTAGGTAGTTTCTTTATTATGTATTGTTTATTATCATTTTTTTTAATTTCATATAATTAATAAGTATTGCTTATTCTAATCAATAACTAAATAATGTATATATTATTAACTAATATATTATAGTTATTAATTGATTATTAATTACATTAATTAATTAATATATTATAATTATTATTTAATTATAATTATTAACTATATAAATTATTAGTTAATATTTTATAATTATTAATTAGTTAATTGTTACGTTAATTAATTAATATATTATAATTATTAATTAATTAACATATGTCTTATTTAATCATAATCATTTATTAAATTGATTATTTAATTCAGATATATATTCAATTCATATTATCATTAATTTATATAATTATATATAAGAACATTATTTAAAGAATATTTTAGGTAATGCTCTTCTACTTTATGTTATCTATATGATTCTTAAAACAACGAATTGTTCATTTGTAACAAGACCTTTATTATTGAATTACACTTGGTATCACTATTAAATTAAATATGATAATAGGACTTTTCTAGATTGTATTCTAGATGGGTGAACTAACCTTGTTTAGTTTAAATTCTAATTATTTCAAAATAGTTAAGGATAATTTTAATAAATCAAGATTTGTTCATCCTAACCCCTTCGTAAACCCGGGTACAATGTTACCACCTTTTTGGATCCGTCGTTAAAGCATTCCGGCTAATAACTTTTATGAAAACCATCATTTGTAGAGATAGTGTTCTTCTTACTCTTTTGAACTTGGCCTTGGGTCCTGTTAACCTGCAACATTATTTTAGATCAAACTATTCATTTTTTTTTAAAAAAAAATGGGTGTGATTTAGTCTGGTTTTCGATGGGCATGACACTTGGTATCAGAGCACTGGGTTCAATACTAGGAACCTCAGCTGCTACGCTTCACAGTGAGTGACTCATGTTGTATAGGGAGTCGCATGAGTAATGAAAGGATTCCGAAGAGAATCAGGGACCCCTGTCAGCAACCAGGAGGAAAATTAAGAAGTTACAAAAAAAATTTGACAGTATTTAGTATGAGTAATGGTGATAAACATTTTGAGGACTCTTTAATTCATTATCAAGGGACTCTAGTGACCCTTGGGGTCCTTCATGTTGGTAAAACCCCAAACTTGGGTAGACAGGAGCACCTTTTTGACTTAGAACATTTTGATGTTCACCACCGATTTTTGCGATAGGATTAACAGTACCATAGGTAAAACATGGGTGTTGTAAACCAGAAACGTAAATTGGATCACTACCATTTAAGGATTAGTATTTAGTAGAAACCCAAGTTTAATATAAGAATTGGGAAGTGACATTCCCCGAATAAGATGAATTATCACAGATAAGAAGTGAACCAGATTTGTGTTATTTGAATCATGAAAACTTAAGGTGGGGTGTTCTATTTTAGAAGCAATAGAGTACCTTTTTGGAGACAACCCTGGTAACGATAGGTTAAGGTAGAAACACCTCTGAGATGGAGATAGCTTCTTTAATCATATGGTACCTCAGTACTGACACCCCTCGAAACCCTTAGGTCGATAGGCTAACTCATGCCACGAGATCAAACGAGTTACGACCCATGTGTGGTTAGTGGCGATGGTGAAATCGTCATGGTGGTAATAATGCCACCTCCTTAAAAGTTGTAATATTATGTTATGACCTAAGGGACTAAGATTCGAAAGGGCCCTTGAGTGATTGTGTAGGACAATTTTACTAAAGACCCTACTTAGAGAGACGGACTGTGGACTTGATCCTCTCATGGACTGTGGAGTATCTTACATAATCCATAATATTGGTGGTGGAAGAATCAAATGAGATCTAGATATACATCGATACCTTGGGATTTTGCATGGTCAAGAAATCCTCTTGCGGATCATGATTTCTATGATACATTAAGGATGTAGAGTAATGTTTTTATTTTATTTTATGAGGAAATGACAAATTCCCTACAATAGGATGAAATTGGATTAAGCACCATTGTCCTTAGACACTGTAATTGCCATAGCAAAGAGGTAGAAATGAAAATAAAGGTGTGGAACCCTAGTAGGATAATCTTATTGGGTATCACGTACTCTTATCATATCTATCTAGAGCCTTTAGATGATTACGGTACATAGAATTGTTCGGACCTTATCATAATTGATTTGAGCATACCTATTAGAGGATGAAAGTGTGTCCCATACCCTCAAGATGGTATATAATCATGATGTTAATCTTGGGTAGGACCGCACTGAATTTTGGATGTACATTAATTAAGGTGGGCCACCCTCCATATCATTGGACAATCACACTAGAGTATGATGAGGGAATCCTCTTGAAAGGTAAGATGTGACCTCGTGGGATATCATGGTCAAAATTTGGAGGATGACAAAGTTCTTAATATGTGAAGAAATTGCTTCATTTATCAAGGTGTAGTAGTGTTTAGTTGAGATATGTATCATGTCACCAATGTTATATTAGAGTGGAGGGCCTATACCAGATGGTTGTTTAGTAGTGTTCCTCTAGTATGTGGTGGATATTTCCCCTCTCCTTGTTTTGCATTAAATCACTTCTTTCTGTAAACCATTTTCATGAATTATTTATATTCTTTCTTGGTGGAACTTTCCCACGTGTTGCGTAGGTCAACATCTTTTAGTTGATTTTTCTTTGGAACTAGTCATCGAATTCATTTATCTTTCATGGTAGTTGCTATGGATCATTTATTGTTTTGATGGAGCTCCATTTTTCTTTTGGGTTAATTGTGGTAAATTGAAAACTTTCCTATTTTGGGTTTAATTTTTATATATTTTGAGTGACTATTCAGAATGTTTATTTTCTTTTTTTTGCTGACCTGTCCTATGCCTTGTGACTAATCTTGTACTTTGGGGACCACTAAGTTGTACTTAAAGAGGAACATATAGGGGAACATATTATCAATAGTTGGCTAGTAGAGCTAGAATTGAGAGATAGAGTCTCTTCTTGTTTTAAAGGGCAGGAAGGGCATGAAGTCCGTGAAGATTGGAAAGAGTCAAGAGTGTAGTAACGTAAGGGATGGCAACCCAAACTATCTTAAGCATGCAGTATTGTAAATTCCCTTATTCGAGGTACTTGTACCACACCGTGCGATACTAGAAATGGACAAGGACCATGGTGAAGTATGGTTAAACTTAAGGAATGAGGGATGTTTTGTCCACCTCTTGCAGGTAGTGTTGGAATCAGTGTCAGTATAGGATTAAAATGACACATCCACTCATAATTTTCTATAGTGGGCAGTTATTGGAATCTTGATCTAGGAATTATAGTGGAACTCCTTGTGAGTCTATTCAGCCCTCAAGTAGGATGAGACAAGTAATAATTCCTAGTTATGAAGAAAGGATGAATATGATCAATCTACCTTAAAGAGTGGGCCAAGGATGAGGTCAAGATAAGAAGGATAAAATGAGAATAATACACTTATATGGGTATACAGCTATGATAGTGGAATAATGATGCCCTCTTGATGAGGCCCCATGTTAGAGTTGGAGATGCTATGGAATTACCTATTGGATTATATATTCCTGGTTGGGGTTGGTTGGTCACAGGACTTGCAGGCTTGTTACATTGTTAAGTTGAGGAAGGTTGTGTGTGAGAGGCTATCTAACTTTTTTTTTTCCAGCAGCACCTTGTGAACAAGTATTGTGGTGTTGGTGAGTATAGGAATCTTGATTCTCTCATATGGATGAGCATACACCACCTTATGCCCTTGTGTCATCATATTCAGAAGATTATCATATACACCTTAGCAAAACAAGAAGGAGACCTATGTAATTATATTTTGGGTAAATGAGCATTCTTATTTGAGGAGCCTTGAGGGAATGCAACCTCATAAGTAATCATAGCTATTGTTTATAAGGTCCAAAAGAGCTATTGAATTTCATTTTTTTAAAAGAGATCCGAGGAAAGGAATATTTCCCCTTTTGGAATACCTAAGGGTTATCATGGTATATTATAAAGGTTCTTAAAACTGTATATTATGGAAGGAGCCTTAGGGAGCATTTGTTTTCTATGCGATGCCCCGTAGTGGGATGGTAGGCTTGTATTGCCTTAATTTTAGAGATTTGTATTTTTGTGTTAGCTTAGTGTGAGGGAATCATGTATTCGGAAACCTTTCAAAATTTGTTGACACACTATGCTAAGTATTATATTTTGCCGGTCTATTCAAGTTCAAGGGATTAGTAGGGAGTAAGTTGAGTTAGCTGAAGGAGAAATCTTAAAATTGTTGGACCTTGGTATGAAGCATCACTTGGTGTACTGGTTACTTGGTCGGCTTCTAGGAGTAAGCCTAATCCTTGGGGGGGATGATGTGAGACCCCTCATGTTTTCCCTCTGATAGTGGGATCACCCTGATGGATTTTAGGTGCTAGGACTGCATGTTGAGACTATGAGATGCACCTGGATTTTATTATAAAAAGATAAGGTTTAGTATAGTTGGATGTTCTAGAAAATCCTTATGGGGCCCTATCCCTGTTATCAAAGCCTTCAATCTAATCTCTTAAGGGAACAAAAAATAAAAAAAGAATAAAAATAAAAATTGAATACAGATATTGGTGTATTATAAATTTTATATTTTCTATAATGTAAATAGACTAAAAGTGAAAGATAGGAACTCAGAGATTATTCGAAAGGGAAAAGTTAATGGGAAAATAAGTTTTAACTTAAATTAAGAACAATAAGTGTACCTTGAGTGCCAAGGGCACAATAAAAGAAATAATTGAAGTATATGACTAAGAATGGCTTATAAGAAGTGTTATGATCTTGATGTTAGTTACTTAATTTCAAGATAAATTAGACCTAAGGAAATTGCAACCCTACTATGAAGGAATCACCGAATTTGATTTAATTTCCATGTTAACATAATATAGGTGGATTGAGCCAGATGGCTTTCATGTTTAGGATAATGTTTTGGATGAGTTAGTAAGATGAATGTTGTAAAAATATTTGAATGAGGTTAGACTCCTTTGAATTGAGTATTACAATGATTAGGGATACAATTGAATAATGATGATGAATTATGCAATTGAATAATGATGTCAAATTATGCAAAATTGGCTTAGCTATAATGTGAAAGGCTAATGCAAATATTTGATTACCAGGATATTATTAAATTAAGCGATAGATGAAAACAAATGAACTATGTGGTGATTATTAGTTATGTTATAGATGAATGTGTAGCCTTTATTATTATGATGTTGTGCTATAAAGATGAACCTTGATCTATTGATGTTAGTATTCATATTTTAAAAGTTGAGTATCTTAGACTGTGAAAATCAGGGCCATTGTTCTATTATAAAATAATGTGAATTCTGTTGGAAATTAGTAGCTTAGGAAATGATGAATTCCTAATTGTGCCTAATGTTAGGTATGGATGAAATTGATAAATGATTTAATGTGATGATATAATACCTTGATATTTAATTGAGTTATGATTGAGTTTTGCAGTTTTCATTGGTATTATTATTTCTTGGGACTACTGATGCTCATCTGAAGTGTGCAAGTATAAACCATGGATTAGGGGGAGTGAAGCCAACATATTTGTACTATTCCCATGACACCAAGGTTGTGTCCCAGAGGGATACAAGGCCTTTGTAATGTATTTTATTTTGTGAAGTGAAATGATTATGAATGTATTTAAAAGAGTAAATGTTTTATGTTGTTACATTGTTTAGTGGACTTGCCAAGTAATTATGTGTATGGTATTGTAGTGTCAATTGACACATGTTCTTGTGATGTGAGTTGGAAAGAGTCCACATGGAGAGGATGAATGTCACCATCCACCCTAGTATAATTTGGTCTTCCCCATATCTCAACCTGGTTAGAAAACCAATGGTTGGTCACATCACTTTGAATTTCGAATTTCACCTTGGGGTTGGGTTTTGAGGGGTCAGATTGATTCCTAGAAGGTTATTTTTCATAAAATGGAAGGCCCATGGGTTATACCTATGGGTAAGGGACCCTTTTAACCATAGGACACCCTAGGAGCACCTTGGGAAGCCCTCCAAAAGTGACTTTTTGAAAAGTTGCGAAAATCCCAAAGTCACATGGGAACTCTTGAGTCAAAAAGCTTCCATTACTCTTCCCCATTCACTTTTTAGATTTCCATTTAGGGAAAGTTGGAAGACCTTGGTTAGATCATCCAATAGGAAACTCCCACTACACCCAAGGGCATGGGAGAAGGTGAAGAGCCTATTTTAGTGGAAAACTTGGAAGGTGCTCCCTAATCACCCACTCTCCAATTTTGGAGACAACTAAGGAGCTTGGAGTAGGATAGAGAAGAGAGCTTGGATATAGGAGACACTCCAAATACTTGACTCATTAGCTTGTACCAAGGTTGGTGGCTCACTTACTCATTTTCTTAATGTTTTGTTTATGCAAGTATTGGAGAAGATATGTATTGGTGTATTGTATGAGTTCCAGTGTTGTATTCTTGAGAGTTTATGCTTGTGAATCTTGTTCTTCTTTTGAAGTTTGTTTTGGAGTCTAAGTGATTCATGCTCTCTTGAGCTTGTTTGATTTTCTTGTTTTTGTGCTCTTTGTGTTGTGGGGAGTCAAGATTTTTGGGGTTGTGCAAGGACTCACTCACCCATGGGATGGGAAGAGAAATCCTTGAGGGTGAAGGGGTTCAATGGATAGCTCTAATGGTGGAGAGTCCCTCATGTGTAAAGAGGGTAATGCACCATGGATGTATGGGCTCCATGGATGGGTCTTGCTTAAAATTTGGGGGGCATAAGGTGGTTGTTTTGTGATCTTGGCCATGTGTGCCAATGAAGAGTATTTTGTATATTGAGCCTTGTTGAAGGCATGTTTATTTGCATGCCCTTTTTCTCCCAAAGGAGTACTTGGTCCACCTTCACCCATTGAAGGCCTGTGGTTAAGCCTCTTGTGAAAGCCATGGGTTGGGAAGCTTTCTTATTATGTATTGTAGTGTTTTTTTTTTTTGTGGTTTCAATTGAAGTTGTTGAGTAAATGATCATGTGGAAGTAAATCTAAGGAGGAATGTGTATGTTTTGTCACCCGGTTGGCTTGAACTCCCCTAGCTCGGAGGTGGTCCATCTATTTGGACCTATGGTAGGGAGGAGAGTACCATGGCTCCCTTTGACTTATTTCTTTCAGGTTGCTTTTGGAGGATTGGAAGGAATGGCACTCTTGGTCCTATGTGTTTGTGGAAATTATGTAAAGGTTGTAAATTGTTTTTGTAATGGAGTTTCACTCTCCAACTCATGTATTGAATTAAGTGTTGTTGTAAAGAGTTGTGAGAAAGTGTTGTAAATGTTGTTGATAGTTCATTTATGAAATGGCATAATCATGTTCTTATGAAAAGAAAAGATTATAGAATAGAGTGTTTTTCAAATGTAATAATGAAGTTTCTCAAAGCATTGAATAGAATATTAAATGATGTTTCTTGAAGTTTCTCTTTTGAGATAGTAATGGAAAGATGTAGTTGTTGTTTAGGAAAATAATAAGAGTAAGGTTATGTTGTGATGAAAATGTAGAATAGATTTCCTTCATTGCTAAATGGTATTTACATTATATTGCAAAAGAGAAGGCTAATAGAATGAAGAGTGAGAGTTTTCATAATGTTATAAATCTTGCATTGAGCTCATTATTGCAATTGTTGCTTGAATCCAAGTAATGGATAAATCTCTGTTTTCACCTTCTAGCCTTGCAAAACAATCTGATAATTTGTTATGTTAATTTTGGAAGGAAAAACCAATAACTTAGTTGCAAAGAGGAATGAAGTTTAGAGTTTTTAAGCATCCTATAATGAACTATAATGTTAGGAATGAACTTAATTTAACCTCTTATTAGTATCTACAATCATCTAAATCAAATTAAGTATGTGGAGAAAATAATATGCAACACACAAGTTAAAGGAAAAACAAAGCAAAAATAAATGGCAATGGAAACCTACAGGTCTCTGGAAAATGTATGGGAACTAATTCCCATACATTTTCCTTGCCACAGTCCTTATTAAATTATAAAACTTGCCAACTCATTATCATAAACAAATAAAATAATTATAATGTAATTCCTCCATACCTTTTTAATTGCATTCCCAAAGAGGTGGCGTAGAGAAGGCATGACTTGACATAACATTTAATATTCTTTGTTCCATTGGCCAATGCACTTTCTATCAAGTGTCCTTGGCTGCATTTAATACTTTTTCAATGTTGATTTCCATAGCAAAGCTCCTTCTTCCTAGCCTGCGTGAGTACTCTTCAAACTTAGTGTATTTGTTTGGGGTGGGGCCCAAACCCCCATGTCCCCATCTTTTCTTACCCCTTGGAAACTTGCGCAGGTTTGGGAATTGTTTAAATTTGTTTGCATAGGCCATGTTTTAGCAGGCTTTGGTGGACCCTCCTAGCTAGTCCTCCTCATGCAATCTTCCTCTCCCTTTGGGTGCACCCCAATGCCTATCTTGATTGGGATGATTGGTTTCCCCTCCCATGGCACGTGAACCTAGGGGGAAATAGGGTGTAGGGGAGATAGGTGCTAGCTTAGGGGGTTTAGTTAGGTAGTTTCTTTACTATGTATTATTTATTATCATTTTTTTTTATTTCATATAATTAATAAGTATTGCTTATTCTAATCAATAACTAAATAATGTATATATTATTAACTAATATATTATAGTTATTAATTGATTATTAATTACATTAATTAATTAATATATTATAATTATTAATTAATTAACATATGTCTTATTTAATCATAATCATTTATTAAATTGATTATTTAATTCAGATATATATTCAATTCATATTATCATTAATTTATATAATTATATATAAGAACATTATTTAAAGAATATTTTAGGTAATGGTCTTCTACTCTATGTTATCTATATGATTCTTAAAACAATGAATTGTTCATTTGTAACAAGGCCTTTATTATTGAATTACACTTGGTATCACTATTAAATTAAATATGATAATAGGACTTTTCTAGATTGTATTCTAGATGGGTGAACTAACCTTGTTTAGTTTAAATTCTAATTATTTCAAAATAGTTAAGGATAATTTTAATAAATCAAGATTTGTTCATCCTAACCCCTTCGTAAACCCGGCTACAATGTCACCACCTTTTTGGATCCATCGTTAAAGCATTCCGGCTAATAACTTTTATGAAAACCATCATTTGTAGAGATAGTGTTCTTCTTACTCTTTTGAACTTGGCCTTGGGTCCTATTAACCTGCAACATTATTTTAGATCAAACTATTCATTTAAAAAAAAAAAAATGGGTGTGATTTAGTCTGGTTTTCGATGGGCATGACATTCATCATGCAACATTGTGCTCTATTTTAGTTCTCTCCAAAGCCTTGTTGTCGAGCCCTCTTCATGTGGGTTATGCAAATTAATTGATATTGATTCTTCATAGTCCTTGCAAAAGTGCCTAATTTCTATCTAAGAAGACCCTCATCTAAAATTCCATTGATAGTCACTCCATTTAATTCTACAGATTTGCAAAATTCTTTTATCAAAGTCAACAACCTATTATGGTAATCTTGCTTAGAGTTTAAGCGCCAATATTGAGGAAACACAAATGTCATGGCCTCAAGTAGTTGTTCATATTGGAATCATGATCTTATTTAAAAGGAAACATTAAAGGCTATGTCCCTTGCATTAGCTACTATAGACTCGACAATGTTGGTAAAATCTTCCCATGTAACTCTTGTAGCTCACTTTTTTGGGGCACTGTAGTACATTGCTATCTGAAATCCCCTTACACAAACACATAAATCTCCATTTTCAATGATCTTTAAATAATTATCACAATTTTTCAAATCTGTTAGTTTCCACCAGTGATTAAATTTTTCATCAGATAAATTTGGGTCATTTTGATACAAACTATTGAGGGCTTGGCATGACATTTTATGCAAGTGAGCATATTATGTAATATACATGTCTCTTTGCTTTTTCATAATAAATGTCATTTCTTCTAGCATGCGAAGAAAAGAAGCTAAAGTCAAAAGTGTCTCTATATTGCTTAACCTCCGAAGCAGGTCACCACATCTATGATTTTCTTCATTTTTGTGATTTTCATAGATAAGTCCAATCAAAGATTGATATTCAAAAAAAACTTGATGTGCTAGTCCATCCAAACAGATCCATCTGGTATCAACATCTTTAAGAAGCTTGTTTCCATTGGTAATTCCATTAGTAAAGTGTTGAAATTCCCTTAAACATTTGGGACTTCGACAAAAATATGAGTACAACTCTCTTACTAAATCTTCAACCTTGTTTACTGAAGGAAACTTCTTCACAACTCTAAAAGAAAGATTCATCATGTGATCCATATAGTGAATGTTAACAACATATGGGGAACAAGAAGCCTACATCTTTGTGCAAAGACCATTCCTTTGACCTTGCATTATTGAAGCTCCATCCGCTCCAATATAGATCAACTTCTTCACTATTGTCAATTCATCCATAGCTCCATCTTAAATTAAACAGCTCTTTACAAATTGAAATAAACTTTCCAATGTCGCATTGTCCCTTAAATTTTAAATAATTAGTAGATGTGGCTGGTGGACATTATTCTGTACAATATAAACATGCATGTATACCCATGACATATTATCTATTATAGTAACTTCATCTAAGGACAAGGAAATAAAGGTGTTAGCACATGCAAAAAGTTTCATGGCCCTACCATCTTTCCCCTGGTCTCAATGTCATTTTTCATGTCTCTGGCTAAGGGCCCTCAGCAAAAAATTCAAAAAACTAGCTGTTACATGCAAAAACCCTTTGAAAATCCTAGCCCTTCTCTATTTTGATGTTACCTTTTGTGAGTCACTTAAGGGTCCTAATTCACATGTGCTTTATATTTTGGTTGGCCCCAGTGTTAACTTTTCCTAAGTTTCTACCCCGGCGGCCTTTAATATTTTCCTATAGTCCTTTGCGCCTAATTTTTCCTTAAAGCCTAAGTCTTAGCATTTAATTTTTTCCTATGTTTCGGCTTAATATTTCCCCTGGGCCCCTCTCTAACACCATCTCCATCTGACAGTTGGTGTAAGTTCTCATGAGATGTGTCAGATGCTTGAGATCTTACGCCGATCATTGATCTTTCTTGATGACGTAGCCTTTTTCTCATGTGGGTCCACTTGCCAAGCATTCTAATTTGGAGGTTTTTTATTGGTCCATGTAGTATGAGGTGGAATCTTGTCAGTGGGACCTGAGCTTTCAGATGTGTTAGTGCATCCTGATCCTATCAATGAATCGATAAACGACGTATAATATTATGGGTTTTGTCAGAGGCTTAAGATCTTGCGACGGTCGTTGATTTTGTTTCCTGTCAGATGGTTGTCAGAGATGGGAGAAGATTCTTCATCTGACAGTGAGTGTGTAATCTAATAGAAACTCAGATGGGTATGCGAACTTCAGACGGCCGCCGATCTTCCGGATGCGATCCCAGTCAAACTTTCTCAGTCTTTTTGAGTTAAGATTTAAAGCCCGCGAAGCATGAAGATCTTACAGCCATGACCTAAAGTTAACTTGATTTCAAATTTTGACTATCAACTTGCTGCAAGCACCATGAAAGTAGCCATTTATTTTCAAATTTGAATTTGTAGAGGGTTTCGAGCGATAGGAAGTACTAGAATTTATGGTTTTTATAGCTGATTTCGATTGGTTTGGTGGTGCTTGCTATTGTACTATGGTCCAAGGTGTTGAGTGATCATCTGCAAGGTTTGTACTATGTGGTTTTGTGCTTGATGTGTGTTGTAGGTGGCCACAAGGGTTGACATTTAAGCATTGTTCATGATTCTCAGTACGTTCTTAATGAGATTTTCATAATTGAGGATCAATTCGGGGCTTGTCTTCTCCTGATTGCCTGGGTTTCTTCCCCTATGATAAATTTGTAGCCTTTTCCAGTTGGTTGGGTGGTTGAAACCCTAACCCTAGTCATCCATAGCTTGTTGTATTCTCTTTGAGGATTCCAAGATGACTAGGGAGTATAAGTTACATAAGTTTTGATTTTGTAGGGATTCCAAACTTTCTTTGGTCCTAGGCTGGTTGTCCATGGTGTTTTACTGATAGAGGAGCTGGATTTTGTATCTTTTCTTATCCTTGTGTTGTTCTAATTGTGCATTGATTCTGAATATATTAATGAGGATGTTATTGAGTTCCAATCTTGCATTTGTGCATGTCTTCTTGTTTTGGTTCTAAGCTCATATATGTTAATGTCACAAAGTGTATTAGCATATGGTAAACAAAGAGTATTGTGAAGTCATCTTTGAGTTCCTAACAAAGTTAGGATTAAAGTATTTTAGTTGGGTTCAGTGAGTTTGTAACCAAGTAGGAATTTGATGTCCTTGTGTCTGAGAGAGAGGGGTAATAGGCAAAGCACTTATCCTAGATTCAATTGTGTTTGAATTAAGGTATTTAGTTGATGTATGTAATTGGGTGACTCTTTGCCCTAGGTTAAGGCACTGGTCCATCCTTTGGAGGCATTTCACTATTGTTAACCATACACACAAACATTCAAATGATAAAATCTTAAAGCAGTTAGTAAAGAGTATATAGTTGTATATCATTTAGTGATTCCTTTTCAGAAGTGAATCAAGGGTACACCCACCTGAGCATTGAGGCTCAAAGTGTAGGAGGATCTCTCTTGATCCTTGTTAATTGGCCCTCTTCCTTGTAGACTTTGGAGTGGTGATAGAGTCAAAGTTATATTAAAGTTATCCATCAATGTATAAATCTACAAGTTGAAGATCAAAGGGAATCCCCAACAAAATGGTGACTCTGCTGGGGAGGGTCTAGAGATAACGGTTGTTAAGTGCACTCTTGTCTTCCTATTGTACTCAGTTAGAAGATTTCCCATCTAGGTGGGTGGTGACTCAAAAGGTAAGAACTAGTGCTATATATTGTAAATCATGGACAAGAGGAGGAATACTAGGTCCTTTGTCAGAAAGAATCTGGATGTCACTCTGGAGCAATTGCCTAGGCAGGGGAAGAAGAGTTGGATTAGAAGGAATGGTGAGTCTACTAGTGCTCCCATTAGAGAACAAAGAAGTACTAGAGGTAGAGCACCACATGTTTCCTCAAGTGAGGAAGGTTCATAAGATAGAGTTTCTAGATCAGATGGTGGTCGCTCTCAAGATAGATTTTATGATACCCCAGAGGCTGTATTTCAGGACAAGGGTCCATTGCCTACAAGTCAAGATGAAAAAACTAGAGAGATGGGTTTGGAGATTGATTTAGATCTTGATGAAGATAATTTTAGAAGAGAACCCATGAGACCTAGGCAAGTGCACTTCCCATATCAAAATCTTTCTGATATGGATGTGTCATTAGGTTCTAATGACATTATGGTAGATCCTGATGATTTAAATGCATTAAGGTTACAGTTGGTAGAGAAGGATGCCATACATAAGAGGTTACAAGAGGAGAGAGAGGATAAAAAGGTAAATGCTCTAATAGAAAGATAGTCTCTCCTTAGAAAAATTAATGAAATGAAGGAGAGAAACAAGATGCTTGCTTCTACTCCTAAGACTCTGCAATATGATGTTTTTGGTGATCTTGAGGCTTTGAGGAGTGAGCAAGAGTGCTTATTGCAATATCATGAATTTGATAGGGAGGGCCCTGTGGTTAGACAAGTGCAAAGTTATGTTCCTTTGCCTAAAGATAAAGATGGGCATGAGATCACTAAGCCTGTTGTTGCCGCTGGTGAGAAAGGAAAGTAGAAGATGGTGGGACATCAAACAAGAAGATCATTGACAATACCGAGGGTCCCACCACCCAATCCAAATAAGGACACAAAAATAGAAAGAAGAAGAAAAGAAGATGAGGACCTTGCAAGAGAATTAGAGAAGGCTAAAATTGAAGCTTCCATTGTAGAAAAGAGAAGAAAGATCCAGTTTGTTGGTGTCCAAAATGATGCTTATGCTCAAAAGGCTGCCAATATACTCTCAGAGGGATTTTAGGAATGGTTAGCTCTAAAATTTTTATGAGGTCTTATGGTAATTGGACCAACTATAGGGACAAGACTACCCTCTTCTACTTCTAGCTTTGCAAAACCAAGGAGGGTGCACCTAACCCAGTATAAAATATACTTCACACACCAAGGACTATGTTCATATAATAGATGAATGGATAGTAAGAGAGTATTAAATGATAACCACACATTCATTGACTCCTCATCACTATGGGATAGGACCTCATACAACCAAATATTGAAAATCTAGGAATGGTTCTAAATCTTATATGTTTGAATCATAACAATCTAAGTCAGGGTATGTCAACAAGGAAATACTCATCTAGGCCAATGCCTCATTCATTGGGCAAGTTTTCTTAAATAGATCACATACACACACCAGAATTATATCTGAGATTCAAAACCATAAACACATCTATAATCTCCTTTACTACTTATATGAAATCCTCACATAGACAAGAGATAGACCTATGTCTCATCTAGAGCATCATTTAATCTAATCCTGGATTAGAACTTAAAAATGAAGACATATACATGGATAAACATGCAGTGAGCTAGAAAACTCAAAATCTATCTACAATGACACAGAGGAGAGATAAGAGTCATATATCTCTATTAAGTTTTAAGAATCCTTAAGTGCATACAATCTATCTAAACAAACAAGCTTGCAAACTACAGCTTAAACCTGCAACTTTCTCTCAATTGTTGACAAAAGCTAAATCAAAGCATTACAATTCAGACTGGGTAGAGGACTCACAACCGAAAAAGCTTGAATACCTAACTTCCAATGCTACCAAATGATCATAAAAATCCCTTTATACCAGGGTTACATTACAAGCACAATTATCACTTGAAATTCAAAATCCACCTAACCCCCAAGGAATCTGGCCAAATTGACCCTTGCAACACTTCAGGGTACTATTTCATTTATGTTCCCATGGTAAGACATTCCTCTGCAACTACCATGGCAGCCTAGACCACATTGTAATGCTTAGTAATCACTTCCACCCACTCTGGCCGCTCAAAAATTGATTTTTTGGTACTTCCTAGCTTGAAATCCTTAGCAAAATTCAAATTTGAATCCTAACGGTCACCTCTTTGGTGCCTGCAAAGAAATGATGGCCCACGTTCAAATTTCTATCAACTTTAAAATGTAGCCATCCAATCCATTTACTTTTGCGGCCTTATGACTTTCTTCTAAAAGTGGCCCCACCAAACTTAGCGAATTGGTGACAAAGAACCTTCACCAATTCGCAGAACATTTCGCCCTTTCACTAAATATTTTAGCGACTTCCCAACTACCATTTGTGCAGTCACAAGATAAACTAGCAACATGCCTTCCCTTTCCATGAACGAGCGACCAAGTTAAATTTTGTCGGCACTCCTAGATCTTATCAACTCCGCCAAACCTTAGACCCCACCTGCGTCCGCTTGGTGCCATATGTCACTAAACCATTCGTGATCCATGCCCAGTCACACTAAAAAAGGACCCACTTACATAAGCCTTTGAAATGAATGGTTGGTGTAAGATCTCATGGCTCTAACAATCCCATGAGAACTTACGCCGACCATAGGATTCATCCTCATCACAAACCCTTCTAACAACAGCCTCACTTCTGGGCACATCCACATCGACCAATAGAAACATAGCAACTGCACACCACATGGTAGAAGGTCCCACATGCATCACATATAGAAGATGCTAGATCAATGGATGGGGCATGATCTAAAGGGATGGGAATATTCCTTGAGATCATCCCCCGACCATTGATTGAAAATCCATCCTGCAGGCCCTGCCGACAAGATCCACCTCAGCAACCATTGACCAATAAGAAACCTCCATCTGTGTAAACGTGTCACACCAGACCCACTGAGAACAATAGACAACCTAGCAAGATGGAATAAAATCTGATGGATGGCACATGATCTCAAAGGCTTGGAATATTCCTTGAGATCATACGCCGACCGTTAGATTAAAAGCTTTCAACGCAGGCTCTCTAACAAAAACCAACTCATCAACACATGGATGAATGAAAATTTTCCAACACAAAACAACATGGCACATAAGAAACCACTTGGCAAATAGGACCCACCAAAGAACTATCACCTAAGAAAAGTAACATCAATGGATGGCGTAAGATCTCAAAGGTCTCACAAATCTCTTGAGAACTTACGCCCACCGTAGGATCTTCTGACATCTTCAAGGCCCACTGAGCCTTTGAAAATTTAGGTCCCACTAACACACGCTAAGTCACTCACCTGTGGACCAATCATAAAACACTAATGAAGCATACCTGGCAAGTGGACCGACTGACAACTCCACAACCACGAGATTCCAAATCGACGATTGTCTCATGATCTCATGGGCCTGTAATATTCTTTGAGATCATGAGATAGCCATAGGATCTTTCCCCTATCTGACAACATGACCCCAGCTGCCAAATCATTCCTTCGTCTAGCCAATAAGGTACCACCACATGCGCTGAGCTGGAAAGGGTCCCGCCTGCAAACAAAAGCTACGTCACAGGGATGGATCAATGGCAGTCTCATGATCTAAAGGGTCTGATAGAACACATGATAAGACACGCTAGTCATTCGATTAAAATCATGTCAGAGGCCAGGCCCAGGAAAATATAAGGCCAAAGACTTAGGAAATAAAAAGCTTGCAGGGCGCGATTGCGGACTTAGGAAAATGAAGGGACCCACCGGAATAGAAAAACTTAACTACGCAAAATAAAAGGGTTTTGTAAAAGGCACATGCGAAAAAGTTTCTTAAGTGACCCGTGAAAAGGTAATGCGCTAATAGAACAAAGCTAGGGCACATTTAAATTTTGAATTCCCAATGGCTAGTTCCTGAACATTTTACCAGGGTTTAGACCAGGGAGTAGGAAAAACAGTACAAAGAACAAGGGAAAAGACCAGAGGCCATGAAATTTTTTACAGGGGCTAACAGTGGCTCATACTAGGGGATGCATGTCTCTTGTAGCCATGACAAGGATTTAGAATCACTGGGAGAGTAGACCAACTCAAAATTCCGATGCAAAAACATAGAACAGACAAAAACCAGGGGAACCTAAACTACTGTTCATGGAAGAGATACCTCAGGAGAAGTAAAACTTTAAGAATTGTCCATGAACAAGAAATTCCAAAGTAGCACCAGTTAAATCCTTTAAAACATATGAATCTATTTCCCACTTGCTCTCAATCAGATAAGGGCCCAACCAAATAGGATCAAATTTTCCATGCTTTCCCTTATCCTCCAGCCTTGCATTCCACATCAAGACCAGATCATCAATTTCAAAACTCCTCTAAGTTTCTCTCTCATCAAACAATTTTTTACACTGTCACTACAAATTTTCATTTTTCTCATGTGTATCCCTCCTTACTTCCTCTAATTGGATTAACTCCTCCATTCTCACCCTCATCTCATCATTCAAATCTTCATCATAAGCCTGGATGAACCTATACATTTGCAACAAATTGTTCTGAGGTAATCTAGCACTTATCCCATATACCAGGTCAAATGGGGCACAACCTATGGCTTTCTTTATAGTCACTCTATCAACCCACAATGCCCACCATAACTTTGAGTCCCATGCTTTCTTATTTCTATCCAACACCCTTTTGAGAATCTTTATAAGGCTTTTATTACTGGATTCTGCCTGGCCATTCCCTTGTGGATGGTATGGGGAAGAAAATGAAATGTGTATCCCATATTGCTGACAAAAATCACCAAATTCCTATGATCTAAAACACATTTCATTATCAACCCCAATTGTCTCTGGGCAACCAAATCTAGTGAGAATATTCTACATTACAAAATCAATTACTACTTTACTATTAGCCCTCCTAGTAGGGATAGCTTCAACCCACTTGGTAAAATAGTTTGTTGCCACTAGTATGTATGAATATCCACCACTAGACTTGTTTGGAATTTCACCAATGAAATCAATACCCCACTTCTGAAAAGGAGACTGAACTGAGACAGGCTTGAGTGGCAAATTTCCATTGAATTTTAACTTTCCTACAAATCTCTGGCATGCATCACACTTCCTCACAAACTGATGTGTGTCCCTAAAAACTGTAGGCTACCAAAATCCAGACCTGAGAATCTTGTGGGCTGTGGTCTTTGCCATGTAGTGTCCTCCACACACACCTTGATGCATTTCTTCCATTAGAGTCCTAGATATTTCATGGTCCACACACTTTAGCAATACTCCTTCATTACTTCTCCACCACAAATCATGATGAATAATGGCATACCTTGCTAACTGTAACTTGACAGTCCTCCTCCTATTTTCAATCATGTGAGGGGGAAGAACCAACTTGTGCAAGTAATTGATGACATCTTTATACCAATCACAGTAATCCATATCACAAATATAGGGCCTCTCCTCCTCCTCTAGCATATTCACATGATTAGAAATCAAATTACTTTGTGCCATCAATTTTGCAAGGCCTAGGCCTCTTACCAATTTTGTAATCTAGATATCTATATTGAATTCTTGGATCTTGTTGATCCATCTACATCTTTTTCTTGATACCTCTTGTTGCACCAATATGTCTTTAGCAACAGCACTAGGGACATAAGCAACCACCTTAGCTCCCACAAGATAACACCTAAAAGCCTTGACTACTTTGACTAAGGCATAAGCCTATTTTTCAGTGATATCATATTTCAATTCTACTACATGTAAAGACTTGCTAAAAAATGAGATAGGTTTCTCATATCCATCTAAATTCTTTTGTAATAAGACTGCTGCAACTGTATGATAAGAAGCAAAAGAGAAAATCTACATGGGCTTACCATAATCAGGGATCCTCTAAACATGGGCATCTTTAATGGCCTATTTGATACTTCTAAAAGATTCATCTGCTTCTTCATTCCATTCTACCTTTGCATCTTTTTTCAACATCCTAGAGATGGGAATACAAATTTCTACAAAATTTATAACAAATCTTCTTAGAAAATTTACCTGCCCAAAGAAAGACTGTACTCCTTTAACATTTCTTAGTGGTGAGAGCTTGTCTATTGCTATGACCCTTTCTGGATCAATTCTCACTCCATCCTTAGACACAATATGTCCTAAGAGCTTGCCTTCTATAACACCAAAAGAACACTTCTTTGGATTCAAAGAAATCCCATACTCCAAAGCTCTAATGAAAATATTTTCAAGCTGTTCACAATGTTGATCCTCCTTCTCTGAATATGCTATAAGACCATCCTGGTATACCACTAAAAACTTGTTTATGAAATCAGCAAAAGCTACATCCATAGCCCTCTAAAAAGTTGATCCTGCATTTGTCAGGACAAAAGGCATCCTAACATAAACATATGTTCCCCAAGGAGTGGTGAATGCAGTCTTGAATTGTTTTGACTCCTTGACCATGACCTAACTATAACCAGAGAAACCATCCATCATGGACATTAACTCTGACCCTGTGACTCTCTGCAGCATATTTTCCATATTAGGAAAACCATAATTTTCCTTTAAAGAATTGACATTCAAATTTCTAAAATCAACACATAATCTAATGTCACCATTCTTTTTTCTGACTGGAACCAAATTTGACACCCAAGTAGAATGCCGGACAAGCTTTATAATACTAGCATCCATCATCTTTTTGAGTTCATCTTGCATTTTTGGTGCCAAAGTAGGGTTCATAGGCCTTAATTTCTACCTAAAGGGTTTAGTTCCTTCGTTTAATGGTATCTCATGTTGAAAGAGATCTTCTCTATAGGCTTTCAAATATTCGTAAGACCATACAAAAACATGTCTAAATTTTTTGAGAAGATCAATCAAATTTCTTCTAGTCCTTTGGGATAAGCATTTACCTATGTAAATGTTTTTTGGTTCTTGGCTTGTTCCTAGATTCACCTCCTCCAAATCACTTACCCTATTACCAAGTATATCTACATAAGCCCTCTCTTTATCATCAAATGCTCTCTCAAGAGAAACCAATCCCCTTGGGATCCTATTTGGCTTTAGTTGCATAACTTCCTTTCCTAGGACATTCTCCTTTCCATTTCTGATGTCAACATATGTACTAAAATCCATCTCCTCACCATCAAAGTGAGATTCACACTGCAAGAATCTCAAAATGTCCTGATCATCAGAAAAAACCTACCAATTCTCAATATTATCTGGGATAGAAGGCCTGGACTTACACTCAATTTTGGATATCCCTGCAAAGGTAATATCCTCTGGCCTTAAGGCTATGTTTGCTAGCAAGTCTGCCATCCTATTTTGGCTTCAATCCACCCAATCAATCCTAAAGGCACTAAAACCCTCAATCTCATCCCATACAACATTTCTATATTGTTTCAGCCTTTGATTCTTAGATTCATATTTTGATCTAATCTGAGAAACTATTAACTCAGAGTCACCAATCACCCTAAGATGTTTGATCCCATGTTTTGATGCTTGTCTCAAACCAATCAATAGGGCTTCATACTCTACAACATTGTTTGTGCAAAGAAACAAGAGAGTGAAAGAAAACTTAAAAGTCTTACCACTAGGGGATACCAAAAATACTCCTACTCTAGCACCTTCTTTAGAACTTGCTCCATCAAAATATAATGTCCATAAGACATTACCCTCTACTACATTACTCTCATCATCAGTCCAAAGGATAGGCCTGACCTTTTCTTGCATCTCTTTCCTTTGAACTTGGAATGAACAAATGTCAGTGTCAACAAAACAATTCATGCTATCCTTTTCATTCTCCTCAATCATATGTGGAGTTCTAGATTCCCTTGACACCTTCACATTCTCTCCTTCAATGTCAAAAGTGGAAAAGGACAAGTCACATTGAATACTTCCTCCCATGGAGGCACTCCACTTTCTAGATAACAACATTCCATATTGAGGAGAAATGTCAACTACAAGAACACTCATAGTCAACTGTTTATCAGGAAATGAAGCTAATTTATAAGGCAGAACCTTAATGGTACTAATAACCAGCACTTCTCTTGAGTCCATAGCTTGGCATCTCCCATGAGGTGTATCAACCTTTAGTCCTAATGATTTCATGATTTCTATAGGCATGACAGTGTTTGATGCTCTGGAATCGATCATGCAATTCTTCAATATTTTACCATCAATCTCAAGGGACAAAAAGAAAGGATCAACTGTCCCTATTGCATTATTTACAATATTTGTATCCAAGAAGATTTGAGGGATCTTAGAAACAATTTCTTCACTCTTACTGTTGGGTGTGTCTTCCAAGGAAGCCACATGTTTGTCATTTCTACTCATTTCTTGGATTCCTGCAGAAGAAACACCATTTACCCAATTCAAGGCCTTCACCTTGTGTTCTTCTATTCTCATCATTTCCAAAAGTGGAACCTTGACAGTGATCTGTGAAAGCAACTTAGACATATCTATTGGAACATACTTCTGGCTATTCATGTCTTCTTCAAAAATAGTGACAACTTTATCTTTTGTGGACTCAGATTTGTCCTTAACAGAGGATTCCTCTTCCTTCTGAAAGGTAGGAACAACCACATCTGATGTTTTTTCTTTGTTCCTTGGTGCTGTAACAGGCATAATTTTCTTTTTTACCTTCACTTGGTCCACACCACAAGCACCTTTGCAATTTTCTTCATGTTGTTGAGCACTATTTTCTATCCTCTTGATAAACATACTGCCAGGCTTACCAGTTGCATTTCCAACTGTCCTATTTCTCAAGTTATAATTACTTCTAGCTTGAGTGACCATGTCTGCAATGATTTGAGTAATTTCCTCATCTAATGGTCTTCTTAAAGAAAGCTTCTCCTCACCCCTCACTACACCACATCCAACATCATCAAACTCTTCTCCTTCTTCATCAGTAAAGGCAACTTCATCTCATGCATGTGAAGAAGTCATCCCACACCCATCCTTGTCATATTGCTCTTCATTTTCTTGGTTCTCTTGTAAGTTTAGAGCAATGACACAATGCTCTGAACTGTGAGGAGACTGACAAGTAGCACACCATGGGATATCATCAGTCATGTTCACTAAATTTCTATGCAAAGGATCAGGGATCCTTCCATCAGGCCTTTCTTGCTTGGTTGGGAGAATGGGCTTGCCATCTTTCCATTAGGTATTGTAAGGGTAATTTTGCATCCTTGGCTATCTGCTAAAGTTGTTTGGTATTGACTTCTCCATAGCCATAGCTCTATTGTTTCCTTTCTCACTAGGCTTTAAACCTTCTAAAACCTTCAAAATATGCTTCATATTATCATCGTCTTTGGGTTTAGAGTCAACAGACCTTCCCAGTTCTTTCTTACTCTGAATTTGAGGCCTACAATCATCTCTTCTTCCTATCTTCCCTGATATTCTTCTATTGCTATCTATGTTGATAGCCAATTTGTAAGCCTCCCCAAGACTTCTAGGGTTCGTATCCCTTAAGAGATATCCCATATTTGCATCAAAGGCATTCAAGTATGTCACAAGATAGACCCTATCATCTAATCTGATAACCTACAAGAGCCTATGCATGGCCTTTTGGAACCTTATGTTGAATTCAAGGACCTCTTCATTATGATTTTTCTTTATGTTATTGAATTCATTCAAGATAAAACCCTCATTTGTTTTATCTCCATAATGTTCATTAAAACAATTTTTGAATTCATTCCATGACCCTATACTAGCATGGGGTAACCCTCTAAACCAATCCCTAGCATCCTCAATTAGGGATTGCACAAATAGCTTCATTATAATATCATCAAGCTCTATATTATAATCATCTATTACATCTATGAAGTTCTTTAGATGTTCTTCACATTTGATGACATTATTTCCAGTAAATTTAGGAAGCTTTTTTCTAATTTCATCAGGGATTACATTAGGATAGCCAGGAATACCAAAGAAGGTAAGTTGTTTGTACCTTTCATGAATAGGAGCTCCATGTGGTGGATCCATTCCTTGCGATGTAGATGTCCTTGTGTTTGAACCATCAAGAACCCTAGCAGCACCCAGTATACCATTTTCTTGAGCTGCATTGTTACCCTGATTTCCACCTTACCCTAAGAAGGAAGCAGGAACATGTGAAGGTCCTGAAGTATGCTTGAGAAAATCAATCTTTTTCTTGATTTCTACAGTAGAAGCCTCCAACTCAGCTTTCTCTAGTTCTTTTTCCAATATCTCTTTCTTCCTTCTTGCTATTTCAAGGTCTGAATCTAATCTCAGTCCTGGATCTGATGTCCTATCAACAATGGCTTATTCATTGATCTGAACTCCAATGGCCTTTTGTTTTCCTTTATCCTTTGGCCTAGTTTCCTCATGTGTCCTTTGCAAAATAGGTTGTTCCTCTTCCCTCTTAGGCTCTGGGACAAAGTTAATTGCCTCTAAATCTAGCAATTGCCTTTTTAGTTGATCAACCCTGATCATGGCTTGTCTTACCTTTTCTTCTTTTTCTTTATCTCTTCACTACCTAATGGCAAGCTGCTCCTAAACTTTTCTCTCTAGTTCATAAACCTCTTCAAAGATCTCCTCTGATTTAGGGAGAGTGGTATGAGACTCATCATCTCCCACTTGAGTTTCATCTTCATACTGATTCAGTCCCAAGTCAACAGTAGCCTCTTCATATTCTAAATTGTCTTCTTCTTGACTAGGCCTGGCTTGGGTCTCTTGTCTAGTATCCTTCTTGTTTCTCCAAGTCTGAGAAACACCTCCTCTTTTCTTTCCTCCGCTTGTCTAACAAGGTCTTGAAGTACTTGGAATACCTTCTTCCATTATGTCTTCAGGATGTTTCTTTCTCTAGGACCTAGTAGCTTTCTAACTCATTCTGCAAAATAAATCATTGACCAGTACTGATACCAAGATTTTTGAGTCACCACCCAAGTGTATTGGGAATATTACAATAAAATTTATTGACTTCAGAAAATGCTCCAATAAGTTAGAGAGACAAGGGACAAGGATACCCCTATTTTCCAATGATGACCTACTGGTTTTGATAGGCATGAATAACATTCCCCAGAAGAGTCACCATCTTGTTGGTGTCAAAAATGACACTTATGCTCAAAAGGCTACCAATATACCCTCAGATGGATTTGAGGAATGGTTAGCTCCAAAAATTTTATGAGGTCTTAGGGTAATTGGACCAACTATAGGGACAAGACTGCCCTCTTTTGCTTCTGGCTCTGCAAAACCAAGGCGGGTGCACCTAACCCAGTATAAAATATACTTCACACACCAAGGACTATGTTCATATAACAAATGAATGGATAGTAAGAGAGTATTAAATGATAACCACACATTCATTGACTCCTCATCACTATGGGATAGGACCTCATACAACCAAATACTAAAAATCTAGGAATGGTTCTTAATCTTATATGTTTGAATCATAACAATCTAAGTCAGGGTATGTCAACAAGGAAATACTCATCTAGGCCAGTGCCTCATCCATTGGGCAAGTTTTCTTAAATAGATCATATACACACACTAGAATTATATCTGAGATTAAAATCCATAAACACATCTATAATCTCCTTTACTACTTATATGAAATCCTCACATAGACAAGAGATAGACCTATGTCTCATCTAGAGCATCATTTAATCTAATCCTGGATTAGAACTGAAAAATGAAGACATATACATGGATAAACATGCAGTGAGCTAGAAAACTCAAAATCTATCTACAATGACACAGAGGAGAGATAAGAGTCATATATCTGTATTAAGTTTGAAGAATCCTTAAGTGCATACAATCCATCTAAACAAACAAGCTTGCAAACTATAGCTTAAACCTACAACTTTCTCTCAATTGTTGACAAAAGCTAAATTAGAGCATTACAATTCAGACTGGGCAGAGGAGTCACAACCGAAAAAGCTTGAATACCTAACTCCCAATGCTACCAAATGATCATAAAAATCCCTTTATACTAGGGTTACATTACAAGCACAATGATCACTTGAAATTCAAAATCTACCTAACCCCCAAGGAATCTGGCCAAATTGACCCTTGCAACACTTCTAGGTACTGTTTCAGTTACGTTCTCATGGAAAGACATTCCTCTACAACTACCATGGTAGCCTGGACCACATCGTAATGCTTAGTAATCACTTCCACCCACTCTGGCCACTCAAAAATTGATTTTTTGGTACTTCCTGGCTTGAAATCCTCTACAAAATTCAAATTTGAATCCTAATGGTCACCTCTTTGGTGCGTGCAAAGAAATAATGACCCATGTTCAAATGTCTATCAACTTTAAAATGTAGCCATCTGATCCATTTACTTTTGCGGCCTTATGACTTTCTTCTAAAAGTGGCCCCACTAGACTTAGCGAATTGGCGACAAACAACCTTCGCCAATTCGCAGAACATTTCACCCTTTCGCTAAATATTTTAGTGACTTCCTAACTACCATTCACGCAGTCGCTAGATAAATTGGCAAATTGCCTTTTCTTTCCATGAACGAGTGACCACATTAAATTTTGTCAGCACCCCCAGATCTTATCAACTCCACCAAACCTTAGACCCCAGCTGGGCCCGCCTGGTGCCATATGTCACTAAACCATTCATGATCCATGCCCAGTCACACTAATGAAGGACCCACTTACATAAGCCTTTGAAATGAATGGTTTGTGTAAGATCTCATGCCTCTAAAAAATCCCATGACAACTTACGCTGACCATAGGATTCATCCTCATCACAGACCCTTCTGACAATGGCCCCACTTCTGGGCACATCCACGTCGACCAATAGAAACATAGAAACTGTGCACCACATGGTAGAAGGTCCCACATGCATCACATAGAGAGGATGCTAGATCAATGGATGGGGCATGATCTAAAGGGATGGGAATATTCCTTGAGATCATCCCTCGACCGTTGATTTAAAATCCATCCTGCAGGCCCCGCTGACATCAGCCACCTCAACAACCATTGACTAATAAGAAACCTCCAACTATGCAAATCTATCACACTGGACCCACTGAGAACAATAGACAACTTGGAAAGATGGAATAAAATCCAATGGATGGCACATGATCTCAAAGGCTTGGAATATTCCTTGAGATCATACGTCGACCGTTAGATTAAAAGCTTTCAACGCGGGCTCTCTGACACAAACCAACTCATCAACACACAGATGAATGAAAACCTGACAAAATAGAACAACGTGGCACATAAGAAACCACTTGGCAAATAGGACCCACTGCAAAACTGCCACCTGAGAAAAGTAACATCAACGGCTGGCGTAAGATCTCAAAGGTCTGACAAATGTCTTGAGAACCTACACCCACCATAGGATCTTCTGACATTGTCAGGGCCCACTGAGCATTCAGAAATTTAGGTCCCACTGAGACACACTGAGTCACTCACCTGTGGACCAATCATAAAATGCTGACGAAGCATACCTGGCAAGTGGACCCACTGACAACTCCATAACCGCAAGATTCCAAATTGACAATTGTCTCATGTTCTCAAGGGCCTAAAATATTCTTTGATATCATGAGATATTCGTAGGATCTTTCCCCTATCTAACAACATGACCACACCTAACAAATCATTCCTTCATCCGGCCAATAAGATACCACCACATGCATTGAGCTGGAAAGGGTCCCGCCTACAAACAAAAGCTACGTCATAGGGATGGATCAATGATAGTCTCATGATCTAAAGGGTCTGACAGATCACATGAGAAGACATGTGATCTATTTGATTAAAATCATGTCAGAGGCTGAGCCGAGGAAAATATATGGCTGAAGACTTAGGAAATAAAAAGCTTGCACGGCATGATTGTAGACTTAGGAAAATGAAGGGACTTGTCGAAATAGAAAAACTTAACCGCTCAAAATAAAAGGGTTTTGTAAAAGGCACATGGGGAAAAGTTGCTTAAGTGACCCGCGAAAAGGTAACACGCTAATAGAACAAAGCTAGGGCACATTTAAATTTTGAATTCCCAATGGCTAGTTCCTGAACATTTTACCAGGGTTTAGGCTAGGGAGTAAGAAAAACACTACAGAGAACATGGGAAAAGACCAGAGGCCATGAAATTTTTTACAGTGGCTAACACAATTCTTGAAGGCTTCATCAGCTAATGCTCTTGGTCCATCTACTATTGAACTAGGTATGTCATCTATGACCACTACTGTTCCACTTAGTAATGCTACTAGTACAATTCCTTCTTCATCTGCTAGGATAGGTGCTGATCCTAGGCAGCAGTCAAATGCACAAGTAGATAGAAATGTAAATGCTAATGTTGATCTTAGGGTTAACACCAGTTCAAGTTTTCAAAGAAGACCTATGCAATTAGAAGGCTATAGGCAAATTAGTTTTGATGGAATTTCTGGTTACCCGAATGCTTTTCCAAATGATATAACAGATAAGGTACCTATGTTTGCTGGTAATAATGCTATTAGTTGTGAAGAGCATCTTAGGTTATTTGTTGATATGCTTAATGATTATGAGGTAGAGCATGAGGATGTAGTCATGAAATTATTTGTTCAATCTCTAATGGAGGATGCTAGAGATTGGCTTAAGAGACTTCCTGATAAATGTATTGATACTTGGGACTCTTTTGAGAGATGTTTTAAAGAGCAGTATGGTGATAGGCCTAATGCTAGTTTCATGTTGAATGAATTCAATACCATAAGGAAAAATCAGAATGAGACTGCAACTGAATTCAACATGAGATTTCAGAAAGGTATGCATAAGTTGTTCCAAGTTATGCAGTTAGATGACAATGTCTGTCAAACCAAATACTTCAATGCAATTGATGGAAAAATGGGATATTTTTTGAGGGACAAAGAACCAAGAACTCTTAGGGATGCTTTTAGGATTGCTATCAACATTGAGAATAATATGAAAATATTAGGAAAATTGGGTGGAAAGAGAGATGACCCTAAGTTGTTTGGGGATAAGAAATACAAAAAGGAAAATGATAAGAATGTTGGAGCTAGGAGTCAAGAAGAAGATAAATTGGATAAGTGCTCAATGCATTAAAAGATTTGAAGGCACCTACAAATAGGAACATCAGTGCTCCTACCAATGAAAGGCTCCAGTTCAACAACAATTTCAACAAATAGAATAGATTGTAGAACTACACCTTCAACACCCAATGGAAGGATGGCAAGCCTATTGTCCTTGCTGTGAGAGGAAACAATGATAGAGATGTCCCTGATCCTCTACAAAAGGCTTCAATAAATGTTATGGAGGACATACCCTGGTGTGTTGCATGCCGGTCCCCTCATTCTACAGAGCATTGTGTAGTTGCACAATCTATGGCTGCAAATCAGGATTGTGGCAATGAGGAGATAGATCAAGAAGAAGATCATGATGATGTTTGATGCAACATGGCTTCTTCATATCTAGGATATGAAGAAGATTCTAATTTTGATGAAGAGGCAGATGTAAATGTGAAGAGACACAATCGGGCCCTTTTTCATCAAGAAGTTTTTTCTGATAGTGAAGACATTGATAGGAAAACATGTAACATGAACTCCTCTTCTGAGGAAGTAAATTTAAGAAGACCTTCTAGAGAAGAGATGGATAGGATTACTATAGAAATGATTGCACAAGTGCAAACTAGAGGCATGGTGGCAAGGAATACAAATGAGAAAGCTGTAAGAATGTTCATAAAGAGTACCAACTCCGGAGAGACTAATGAGAACAAATCAAAAGGTGATCACATGGTAAAATTTAGGAATGTAAAAGGTAAGAATTGTGAGCCTAAGGGAGTTGGAATTGAAAAGATTTCTAGTGAGATTGAGAGGCCAGTTAACACAATGGCTAAGATTGAAAAAATGAGGGTGGCTAATACACCTAATATATCATATAAGCAAAAGGATATTAAGGCAGTGTAGATTGAGATTCCTTCTTTTGTTCTTGTTGATATGTTATTTGTATTGTCCCAAATTACAGTTAAGGTTCCATTGTCTAAATTGTTGAGGATCCCTAAACACAAAGATAGAGCTATTGCATGGGTAGATAATGTTCATAACCATGGTGTTGCATGCAATGGATCTTAGGATAAAGATTTGAAAAGTGTTGCTACTCAGGGAATTGTGTCTCAAATTCCTCCAATATACTTGGACAGTTCTGTCAATGCTAGCCTTGAAAATATTGATCCATTCTTTTTAAGTGTACTCATGAATGGTATGAAGTTGAGGAATTGTATGATTGATAGTGGTGCCTCTAATACTGTTATGCCTTTTAAAATCATGGAGAAGTTGGGCCTTAAAGTTGATACAATTCAAGGAAGATGTTGTGCAATGGATCAAAGAGAGGTACTGGTTATTGGGACTATCAATGCAATGCCATATAGGCTGGCAACATATCTAGAGAAAGAATTGATAATGAGTGTTTTGATAGTGGACTTCCCTCCTCATTATGGGATGCTGCTATCTAGAAGATGGAGTGCTACCATGGGTGGAAGTTTACAGTGTGATTTGTCCTATGCCACTTTCAAGATTGATGATCAGTTTGTCAAGATTGAATGAGAGCCAAGGGTATGCCACATGATTGAGAGAAATATTGATAATGAAACTACATGTTTTGTGGATATTGATATTAATGCTTTTAGGGTAGAGATCCCTATATTTGAAAATGAACCTACTTTGTCACCTATCTTTGTTGAGGTAAGTGCTAATTTTGTGAAGGGTGATTTGTGGGTAATGTACTTTGATGGTGCAAATTGCAAAGATGGAGCAGGAGTAGGTATCTTACTTATTTCTCCTGATGGAAACACCTACAAGTTTTCTTTCACATTGAATTTCTTTTGTACCAACAATATAGCAGAATATGAGGCTTTTTTGTTAGGATTGAGGTTGGCACAAAAACATGGTATTAAGTGCTTAAGTGTTGTTGGTGATTCTGAGTTGGTAGTGTCCCAAGTCAGGTCAATATATGCTTCCAAGAATAGGAGGTTGAAACAATATAGGAATGCAGTTTGGGATTTGATTGAACATTTTGATGCCTTCAATATTGAGTGGAAGGATAGGAGTAATAATAAGATGGTTGACTTGTTAGCCAATATTGCAATCAATCCCAATGATATTACATTTTCTAGTATTTCTAAAGTTGAAATTCAGGCTATGCCTAGCATACCAGACAATATTGAAAATTGGAAATTTTTTGATGATGATAATGATATCTTGAAGTTTATGAGTTGTGAAGATTAGTATCATGGTCAGAAATTTGATTGTTCAGCCTTGGTTGAGTTAGTAGAAGGAAAAGAGGTTGTCTTTGGCAATGAGGTCATTCAACTTAGAACTAACAAGGTGCCTAAGGGACTTGTTGTTTTGGAGACTATCTTTGATAACTAGGATAGAGTTCAAAAGAATATCAAAGGAGAAGATCATGCTGATCTAGAGGAGATAAACCTTGGAACACATGAGGCACCCAAGAGGGTACACATTGGTAGAGATATGTCTCAAAAGGTAAAGAAATCTTTGATTGAATTATTGAGAAAATTTAGGCATGTTTTTGCATGGTCACATGATGACCTTAAGGTTTATAGAGAAGATTTGTTTCAGCATATTATTCCATTGAAAGAAGATGCTAAACCTTTCCAGCAAAAGAAAAGGCCTATTAATCCCACTTAGGCATTGAAGATGCAAGAAGAGTTAATGAAGCTGAGAGATGTTGGAATTATCAAGCCTATAAGGCACTCTTCCTGGGTGTTAAACCTTGTTCCTGTGAGAAATAAAAATGGTGACATCGGGCTTTGTGTAGACTTTAGGAATTTGAACATCAGCTCATTAAAGGATAATTATTGTCTGCCCAATATGGAAGCTATGTTGTAGAGAGTAACTAGATCAGAATTGATGTCTATGGTGGATGGTTTCTCTTGTTACAATTAGGTAATTGTCAAGGAATCGGAGCAATTCAAGATAGCTTTCACAACACCTTGGGGGACATATGTTTATGTGAGAATTCTTTTGGCCTCACAAATGCTGGTGCTACTTTTTAGAGGGCAATGGATGTTGCCTTTTTAGATTTCATAAATGATTTCCTTGTTGTATATCAAGATGATTTAACTGCCTACTCCAAGAAGGAAGAAGACCACTATATTCATTTAGAAAAAATGTTTGTGTGGGCCTTGGAATTTGGCATTTCATTAAACCCAAGGAAATGTTCTTTTGGTGTCATGGAAGGTAAGTTGCTTGGCCATTTGGTTGGCAAGAAAGGAGTAAGAATTGATCCTGAAAGGGTAGCAGCTATTGAAAAAATTTAGAGGCCATAGAATGTTAAAGGGATTCAGTCCTTCTTTGGTCAGGTCAATTTCTTAAGGAGGTTTGTGACAAATTTTGCAGAGGTTACTAGACCTATTTCTAAGATGTTGAAGAAGGGATCTACAATCAATTGGGAGGGTGAGCCTGATGAGGCTTTCAAAAATATCAAGCAAGCTATCAAAGATGCACCAGTGCTTAAGGCACCTGATTATAATGTTCCAATGCATATCTTTTCCTTTGCATCTTTTCACACTATTGCTACAGTTTTGTTACAAAAGAATAAGGATGGTTTTGAGCAGCCTATTGCATTTTTCAGTAAATCTTTGTAGGCTATTGAATTGAAGTATGACATAAGTGAAAAACAAGCATATGCACTTGTGAAGGCAATCAAGGCTTTTAGGTGTTACTTGATGGGGGCAGTTGTGATTGCTTTTGTGCCAAGTGCAGTTGTGAAGGATATTTTCTCATAGTGGGAGGTGTCTGGAAGAAGATGCAGATGGATCAATAGGATCCAAGAATTCAATGTTGATGTCCAAATTACTAAATTGGTTAGAGGACAAGGATTGGCAAAACTGATGGCTCAATCCAACCTTGATGCAAATCAGGTAAATCATTATGAAGTTGATTATACATGTGACATGGATGATTGTATTTGGTATCATGATATCATCTATTACTTGAGAAACATGAAATGTCCAGATAGTATGAATGATAATCAAAAGAGGACATTGAAATTACAGGCCATCAAGTATGTAATTGTGAAATGTAAATTGTATAAAAATAATTTGGATTGCATACTTTTGAAATGTGTAGATGAAGATCAAGCTAACAAGTTGTTGAAGTAAATGCATGAGAGAGTTTGTGGTGGACATTATATGGGTAAAACAACTGCTCATAAAATCTTGAGAGCAGGATTCTGGTGGCCCACAATCTTCAAGGATGTAGAACAGTTGGTGAGGAGGTGTGATGCTTGTCAAAGGTTCTCTGGTAAGCTTAAATTTTTAGGTAATGTGCCATTAAAACCAATAGAAGTTTAGGGTCCTTTCCAAAAATGGGGAATTAATTTTATAGGGGAGATACCAAACAAGTCAAGTGGAGGACACTCATGGATTTTAGTTGCCACTGATTACTTTACAAAATGGGTAGAGGCTATACCTACAAGAAATGCAACTAGTAAGGTGGTAATTGATTTTCTATTGAATAATCTTGTTACAAGATTTGGTTTCCCTGAGAAGATAGTTAGTGATAATGCAATGTGCTTTAGGTCTGCTGAATATAAGGACTTTTGCAAAGGTTTAGGAATTCAGATTTCTAATTCCTCACCTTATCATCCACAAGGAAATGGACAAGAGGAATCTACTAATAAGAGTTTGATTAAAATCCTAAAGAGGATTCTTGAAAAGAATAAGAGGGCATGGAATTCAAAGCTGCCATTAGCCCTATGGGATGATAGGGTTACTATGAAGAGGGAAATTGGTTGTGCACCATTTGACCTAGTATATGGAATACATGCAAGAATGCCTCTGAATAATTTGTTAGAAATGTATAAATTTGTTCAGTTATATGATGATGACATAGATGATGAGAAGCAATTGATAATTGAGGACCTCATTAGGTTAGATGAGACTAGAATAGAGTCAGTTGCAAGAAATGCCAAATTGTAGTTGCAAGTTGAGAATTTATATGATAAGAGGACTGTTGATAGAAGGTTTGAACCTAGTGATTTGGTTTTAGTTTGGAATGCCAAACTGGAGGATAGGGGAAAACATGGTAAATTTGATCCCATCTAGCTAGGGCCATATCTAATTCATGAGAAATGGGGCCAAGATTCATATATGGTCAAGGAATTAAATGGTGATATTCAAGAATTGCTAGTTCATGGACAATTCTTGAAGAAATACTTCAAATGAAGGTATTTTGTTTTCTATGAATAGTAGTTAGGTTTGTATATATTGTAGATTCTGTAAATAAGCTACTTGCCCCTGTATTGTTTTGTCCTGGTCTGTCAGTTTTTGGTCTTGTTGTCTATTCTGCCTTGCTTTCTCCCTGTTGTATGCAATTTTTCTAGTGGGATGGTCTACTTTAAACTAGTGATTCTAAGTCCTTGCTATTCCTACAAGAGGCATACATCCCCAAACAGAGCCACTATTAGCACGTGCAAAAATTTTCATGGCCCTGGCATCTTTCCCATGGTCTCTGTGTCATTTTTCATGTCTCTGGCTAAGGGCCCTTAGCAAAAGATTCAAAAAACTAGCCGTTACATGCAAAAACCCTTTGAAAATCCTAGCCCTTTTCTATTTTGATGTTACTTTTTGTGGGTCACTTAAGGGTCCTAATTTGCACATGCTTTATATTTTGGTTGGCCCCAGTGTTAACTTTTCCAAAGTTTCTACCCCGACAACCTTTAATATTTTCATATAGTCCTTTGCGCCTGATTTTTCCTTAAAGCCTAAGTCTTAGTGTTTAATTTTTTCCTATGTTTCGGCTTAATATTTCTCCTGGGCCCCTCTTTGACACCATCTCCATCTGATGATTAGCATAAGTTCTCATGAGATGTGTCAGACACTTGAGATCTTATGCTGATCGTTGATCTTTCCTGATGACGTAGCCTTTTTCTATTGTGGGTCCACTTGCTAGGTATTCTGATTTAGAGGTTTTTTATTGGTCCACGTAGTATGAGGTGGAATCCTATCAATGGGACCTAATCTTTCGAATGTGCTAGTGGGTCATGATCCTGTCAATGAATCAACAAACAATGTATAATCTTATGGGTTTTGTCAGAGGCTTAAGATCTTGCGACAGCCGTTGATTTTGTTTCTTGTCAGATGGTTGTCAGAGATGGTAGAAGATTCTTCATCTGACGGTGTGCATGTAATCTGATAGAATCTTAGATGGGTATGCGAACTTTAGACAGCCATCGATCTTCTTGATGTGGACCTGATCAAAGTTTCTCAGTCTTTTAGCGATTGAGTTAAGATTTAAAGCTCATGAAGCATGAAGATTTTAAACTTGATTTCAAATTTTGACCATCAACTTTCTGCAAGTGCCATGAAAGTAGCCGTTTATTTTCAAATTATAATTTGTAGAGGGTTTCCAGTGATAGGAAGTACCATAATTTATGGTTTTAATAGCTGATTTTGATTGGTTTGGTGGCACTTGCTATTGCAGTGTGGTCCAGGGTGTTGAGTGATCATCTACAGGGTTTGTACAATGCATTTTTGTGCTCGAGGTGTGTTGCAGGTGGCCACAAGGGTTGACGTTTAAGCATTGTTCATGATTCTCAGTACCTTCTCAATGAGATTTTCATAATTGAGGATCTATCCGGGGCTTGTCTTCTCCTGATTGCTTGGGTTTCTTCCCCTGTGATAAATTTGTAGCCATTTCTAGTTGGTTGGGTGGTTGAAACCCTAACCCTAGTCATCTATAGCTTGTTGCATACTCTTTGAGGATTCCAAGATGACTAGGGAGTATAAGTTATAGAAGTTTTGATTTTGTAGGGGTTCCAAAACTTTCTTTGGTCCTAGGTTGGTTGTCCATGATGTTTTACAGATAGTTGAGTTGGATTTTGTATCTTTTCCTATCCTTGTGTTGTTCTGATTGTGTATTGATTCTGAATATATTAATGAGGATGTTATTGAGTTCCAATCTTGTATTTGTGCATGTCTTCTTGTTTCGGTTCTAAGCTCATATATGTTAATGTCACAAAGTGTATTAGCATATGGTAAACAAAGAGTATTGTGAATTCATCTTTGAGTTCCTAACAAATTTAGGATTAAAGTCATTTAGGTGGGTTCAGTGAGTTTGTAACCAAGTAGGAATCTGATGTCCTTGTGTCTGAGGGAGAGGGGTAATAGGAAAAACACTTATCCTGGATTCAATTGTGTTTGAATTAATGTATTTAGTTGATGTATATAATTGGGTGACTCTTTGCCCTAGGTTAAGGCACTGGTCCATCCTTTGGAGGCATTTCACTATTGTTAACCATACACACAAACATTCAAATGATAAAATCTTAAAGCAGTTAGTAAAGAGTATATAGTTGTATATCATTTAGTGATTCCTTTTCAGAAGTGAATCAAGGGTACACCCCCTAGAGCATTGAGGCTCAAAGTGTAGGAGGATCTCTCTTGATCCTTGTTAATTGGCCCTCTTCCTTGTAGACTTTGGAGTGGTGATAGAGTCAAAATTATATTAAAGTTATCCATCAAAGTATAAATCTACAAGTTGAAGATCAAAGGGAATCCCCAACAAAAGGTTGACTCTTTTATTTTTCTTTGTACATCCTCTATTTCAACCCAGGCAATACAACTTGCCCATTCCCATCCACTGTTTATTGACCAATGAGTGACAGGATAGTTAGGAACATTCAAAAAGTGTAAAAAACCACTCATTTCTAGATAGTTTGTCATTGGACGACCTCTCCTCAAAATATGGAAAACATTACTTAATTGAACAACCTTTCCACTTCTTCTACTTCACTTTCTTTTGCAAAAATAACATTTATAGAACCTTGAACTTCACCGGGATTCATCTTAAAATTCTAAAACAAATAATATTCCTCAACATTACTCTTATGTTGATATTTCTCCTTTGTTTTATATCTTACCACTTTTATTTCCTTTGCATCCATAGTTGAGGTTTCGGGAACCTTACCAGCATGTTTCTTTATGGTGTCTAGTTTATGCCACAACCGCTTTCCCTTTTTATGGTTCCAAACACAAATTGTACATCTGCATTCTACTAGCGGCTCACCTACAATTGGATTTTCCATGGGTTCAATGAATGGATACTTTTCTACCCAATCAAATTTAAATCTCCTTGACATCTCCCATTGATGATCAATTTTTTCTTTTGATTTTCCTCTACCTTTAGTGAACTGTTAATTGAACAATCATCATCACCGAAGTCGATTGATTCATCTTGGTACTGGTTATTTACTTGAAATTCATCTTTGAGGTCATCTTCATCAGAGATATTAGGTTCCGCAACTTTGTCACTAGATTTATTAGGGTCCACAATTTGTTGAATAGACTCTTGTATAGGTTGAGAACCTTGAAGTTGTACAGGTTCCTCTTGTAATGCCCACCCTAGCATCTTCTTATGTTAGACTGATAGGACTATTGCTTTGACACTTTGGGATTTTATGATGGACTATGATTATTATTTAGTTAGCATTTTATGAGACATTTGAGCATATATATTTCATTACTATAGTTATTTGGACATATTAAATGAGTTTTAATTTAATGATGAATGGCTAGAAATGAACTATTAGTAAAATGTTTACATTGATTTGTGTTATGATGTTTATATTATGATCTAACCTACTGACCCTATTATGGTTTGATGTTCACTAGTTGATGTGAGTGTAGGATGAGGAGGGGCAGTCATAGTTACTCCTATGGGAGGTCCACACGATGTCACACTCTCCCTCCTTGGTTTCCATTGTCTGGTTATATTTATATATATTTGTATATGCATATCAGTTGGTGATGCAGGATGCAGGTACCAGGCATCATCTCCACCTAGCTACACAGATCTGAGCATGCCTTCAAAATCCTCAAATCATTGATGTGTGGGGATTTAACCAAGATACTTTTGAGGTTACCCATGGACCTATAATTCTATTTACGAAGTTATCCTAGCTGGGTAGTAGAGTATAGTTTAGGTTATGGATTTGATGTTGGTTTGAGTGTATGTTATGAGTAGAATTAATTTGTTTTATATGTATAATAATTATAAATATCTTATATTTTTTTGTAATTTATATAGGTATGTGTATATGTGGGTGCACACACATATATCCATGCTTAAATAAATAATAATAATTGTATGTTTTCATTAATTGTGTTAATGGCATGTTATTTATAAAGTGAATTAAATAAAGTATATTTAATGAATGTATTAAATAAAAAAAAGTAAAAATAATAATAAAAGGAAAATTATCTTTGTAGTAAAACTAGCTAGGAGGGAGTTGAAATTGAGACCTCCTAGAAGTTAGGCTACTTGTTTTCCATTTGTGCTATGTGTCTTTCTTGAAAGGTATCTATCTATTATTCTTGTTATGGTTTTATTTGAAGGATATTTTAATTAAATTTTATTAAAACTTTGATTAAGTCTTTACGGGAATTATTTGCTTGTTCATCCAACCAACTATGGAAGTTGCAAAAGTTGCTTCCCATAAAGAAACTCCTCCAACCACATAGTTTGAGGATAAATTATGGAAGATTTTGATTTGAGGGGTAATGGTAATTTTAGATGATAACTTTGGAGGATTGATTTTTGTTGCGTTTTCTGTAATTGATTTCTTCAAAAATATTCATGTGAGTTGTGAGTCTCTAGTTTGTGAAGTGAAGTGTGGGACGATTGCTTGAAGGAAGATTTCCAATAGGATATCTACTCAAGGATTGAAGCTTTGCAGAGATTTTCTAGCCAAGGGAAGAGGATTCTCCGCAGGACCCAAGGTAGGGTCTAAATTGGGAAGAATCTCCATTCTTCCTCTATTGAGTATGAATGTGTGTGTAGAGGATATAATATTAAATTGTAATATGATTGTTTTACTATGTTTCCAAAATGATATGTAAATGTTTTATTCTCTATGTATTGTATTGTGTTTCCGGGAATTAATTTAGGTTTGATTATATAGTTTTTATTTACTTTGTATTTCAAAAATCTTCCTGGGAAGTTAGGAACACTTTTGGTCATGTGGGAGGATGTGTTTATTTAGTATTGAATGAAATAGGGAAGTCTAGGAAGAATCAGGAAGGGTCATGAAGGTGTAGGATTGAGATACAGTCCTTTTTCCATACTCTTTTCCATTTGCAGGCTTCTTTGTGAATGGTTTATTTTACTTTATTTAATCTGAGGCCTAGGTAATGTTGAGTATGTGCTATGAATGTGGTGCTGAGGTCCCTGCATCAGGTTGACCTCAGGGAACCTTTCCCAAGCATTCTCCATGCCTAATGAAACCAATTTTTAGTGTTTTCGGGAAGCTTAAAATTTATTTTCGTAAAAGTTTTCTGCAGTGTCCTATGACATTGTGTTCATACTCCTATGACATTGTGTTCATGCTTGTATGACACTTGGAAAAATGTCGTATGAGAATGAATGCAAATTTGTATGGGTCAAAAATCAATTTTAAGTGTTTTCAAGGGGTTTAAAGTGTAATTTTGTGTAAATGTTTTACACTGTCATACGACAGTGTAGCCATACCCATACAACAGTTGGTCAAATGTCATATGGGAATGCACACTATTGTACGAGTCTGTGTGGAATTTTGTTTAGAGTTTTTTTTGGGTTGTAGGGGCTTTTAAGTTGCAGGATTCAGGCTTTATACAATTATACTTGTATAAAGAGTTTAGGTACCTTCTAAGATGAATGGGATAGGTTTTAGATTCATGGGAGTTATGATGCAATTTCTAATTTTGAGATTTCTTAAAAATTTAGACTTAGCCAAATTTCAGCCACATGAGATTTCCTTAGATTTTTTAAATAAGCTATGAAATGTTGTGTAAGTGCATGTGGGAAGTTTTATGTTGTGTTTAATGAAATTGTATACATGGTTTAGATTTTAAGATTTTTTTCATACTTGGTTTTTGGTAGAGTCCATAATATAAGATCAGAACTTGTTCGGGTGGCCTGAGTGTACCAAAGGGTTCCCTAGACCTAAGAGATGGATCTTTTGAGATTACTTGAAGTTTTCTTGGCTTGTGTGTGTGTGGGGTAAGGGAATAGGAACCTTAAGTGAGTGTCTCACCATAGGTGTTGGAACCCTAAAGTGGTTGCCAAAGGATCCTATGGGTGGGTTTGTTAAAAAGTGATAACCTTAAAAATTAACCTAGGAAGGGGGGATTCAAAAGATAATGAAAGATAATATAATAATGGCCACACAGACCTGATTGGAGTACCGGGACTAGGGATAACTACCAGGATGGATCCCTATTCATAAAGGGGGGACCAGGGTTACATGGTTGCCAAGAAGGATCCCAATATATAGGTTGTGTGATGACACTCACTTAGGTGGTATCCTAGAACCTTGACCTCTATGTTATAGTGTGGTGATATTCTATATTCTTTTGAGCCTTAGATTGCTTAGGGCCTTGTGGGTATCTTGGTTCTATCTCCTAGCACGGGGGGTGGAACCTCATTACTTCCACATGGTTGGGTGGAAAAAATCTTTCAAGGTCCTGTTCATGGTCCGTGTCTTGGATGCGTTCAAATTTATCTATTAATGCAGATATTTGTATTTTGTATTATGTATTTTTGAAAGGAAAGATGAAAAGAAATGTTGTAATACCTTCGGGCCATTCATGTACTTGTTATTATGAGATCTATTATTAGAAAGATGTATTTGAAAAGAAAAGAAATGTAATTGGGAGGGATAGTTCTAGGCTTGATTTCAAGGGTTATTATTTGAAAGAACAAAGTTGGAAATATACAATGTAATGTTGAATGATCTTTTCTATCTCTTCTTTGTTGCAATGAAAGAAAAATGTTTACTATGCTATGTTTAAAATGTAATTTGAAATGGATAGTTATTCAATGTGTAGAAAGGAGAAATGAAATTAGTATATGAAGTAAGGAATATAATGGTAAATGAAATGTTATTTTCTTATCCTATCTCTTAAGTTCTAAATGTGAAAGTAAAGAAAGGATATGAAATTCAATTTGGATAAGTAATGTAAATATGTTAGCAAATGTGTTCATTAAGGGAACCTTAAGGAATGTAAATGTGAAGTAGTAATGATGTAATGTTAGGAAAAAAAAAATTGTTAGTTGCAATTTTTGGACTTAAGACCTGATTCCTTATGGGTTCCCTGGTGGGGACATTAAAACTCTAATGATGTACCTTCCTCACTTTGACCAACACCATTGTGTCTGTCCCTGCCAAAGTATGAAGATATATTTTTGCATTTCATTGGCCTTTCTTCGACATCTCCACCTTCAATAGTCCTCTTCCTATTTAACTTTGACTATGACATTTCCAACAAATTAAGGCTATAATAAAATTTTACTTGAAAAAGATACTATAGATTCATAGTCATTCCGGTTTGCTACCGATTACAATTGTGAGCTCAGAATCAACTAAATTTTTTTACTACTAAATCTATTGAAACTATCCTTATATACAAATGCTTATTTCAAATTTTGGCGAAGGGACCGACAATTACATATGATAACAACTAATATTTGGAGAACCCCGTGTAATTTCAAGTAATTGACTAGGTGAATAGGGAGGGAATTTGGGACACGATTATGTATGATGTATGGCAAATTCAGTCCAAGTGCAAATAAAAATTTCACTTGGGATAATAGGCCTATGGTGAATGGTCATCCTTGATAAATAAACCCTTCCTTAATCTGTGGCAAATAGTAGTAAAATATACAATATAAAAATGGGTGAAGAACCTGACTACCATACTGAATTTACGTACAAATAGTGGTGAACAAGTTGACCACTATACGTGTCTTTTATAAAATCTGGGCAAACTGGTCAACTAGTATACTAAGAATTTTTTCATCAATTTCTATATGCCATATGGGACATATTCTCCACTAAAAAAATCCTTGGTTCAACTAATCAAGCTTTGGATCCTATCTTTGGTGTGGCCTGTGTGGAAACTCAATGGATTTCTAGTCTTTATTAGCATGCGTGCTTCCATTAATTGCAATGTTGGCCATTTTATTCAGTGTGGTGGACCAATGGGTTCTTTGTGAGTGGTTCCCAATGATGGTTCACAGCGGGATCCTAGTGGGAATTTCTATAAAATGGATCACAGTATATGCTATACCATAGAGGAGGTATGAATGGTCTTTGCATTTAAATATTAGGTTAAATCATTATGTGGTTGTGGGCTATCAAATTCTCAACCAAATGGTCTAGCCATGGACGTTGGCTTATTAAGACCAACTTGCAGCCATGATGACATTTTTTATTGTCGGCTATCTTGTGCACATGTGGGTGTTAACTAGTCAACTTTGTTAAATGATTATTTATTTAATATTGGGGAAGATTCTTCCTTGGTGGATTGACTGTAAAGGATCTTAATTTTTTGCAATTGAAGTATCACCACATAGCTACTTCGACAAAACATGCTATAGTAAAGGTATTTCTTGAAAATTTTACCTTTTTTTGATAGATTTACTTGAAGTGACAAGTTGTTCCTATTTTCTCTCTTTGAAAAAGAAACTATTCGAGAATTATAATATTAGTTTGTATCTATTCTGGGGGGTGTATCTTGCATATATATCCTTTGTGTACCCTTGTACAACATGTCAGACCCTAGGATAATTGAGTTTCTTAGTACCCCACATAACTATCACACATGGAAGCTTAAAATAATGCAATTGTTGCAATCTCAAGGCCTCTGGCAGTTATTACAAGCCGACCAACCTGAGTTCACAAAGGTATTGGAATAGTTTGTTCATAGAAACAAAATGGATGAGGCAAAAGGACTCATCTATCTTCATGTGTCAGATAATTTGTTGTTTCACAATGCTGAGTGTACAACACCAAAAGAAGTATCAGATAAGCTTGTGGGGTTGTATGGTAAAGTCAACCAATTCAAAATCTTGCAGTTAGAAGCTTATCTCACTTCTCTTTCTCAAATGCATTTGCCTCTATTTAGGATTTTCTTGCATAGTTCAAGTCAATTTTGTCTAAGTTGAAAGGTTTTGGTCATGCCAAATAAGATAAGGCATGTATTTTGTTGATCTTGTCTAAGCTTAGAGGCTCCTTCCAAGGTTTTTCCTTTACTTTCTATTCTACTATGGATGCTATGGGAGATGATCATAAGATGCCCTCATTTGAAGAATTCTATGATAGATTAGCTAGGGAGCAACCCAAGTTTATTCAAGTGAATGCTATTCCTAAGAGTCATGCATTGATGGCTCAATCTCCTAAAGGCAAGGGTAAGTATCAGAAGAAGCCATAGATAAATTCATCTTCAGGAGATAAGCCTTCTTATCTACCTTATAGATCTCCCTATAAGCCTAAGGTGAATAATGATGAGCAGTCTAAGCCTCCTTTTCATTCTCCACCTCCTAACTCAGGAGGGTCATCTTCTAAGTTTAAGAAGAGACAAGAGAATACTTTTTTTTAGTGTAAACCTATGCATAATGACACACCATACTCTCAGAGGCTAGCAGCATTAGAAGAAGCTATGAAGAGGCACAACATTATAGTTCCTAATTCTTCTTCCTTGGGTAAAGGACAAGGCTTCTCAGCTAAGGCTTTATCATCTACAAGTTCCAGTTGGATTCTTGATTTTAGTGCTTCACATCACATGACTCATTCTATTGATCTTCTTGATTCTCTTTTTGATATTCCTACTTCACATATTATAGTTGGGAACTCATCACAGATTCCATTTCTAGGGACATGCTCAATTAAGATGTACGATGGTAGCATTGATGATGTTCTTTTTGTTCCTAATATTTCATAGAAGGTTCTTTCCATCTATCAAATTTGCAATCATGGTGACGGAAAAATTGTTATGTTTTCTCCTACTAATGTGACTATTACAAAGATGCAAAATCTTGAAAAGGTCATTTGTACAGGCAGAGTTGATCATGCAGTCTGCTAGTATTAGTTTAATGGATTTGATTCTTTATTAGGATCATCCCTTATTTCTCGTGTAGATTATACAAGAAAACTTTGGCATGAAAGGTTTGGACACCTAAACTACAAATATCTTCAGTAGATGAGAACATAGAACTTGGTCATTGGTTTACCTCAGATTTCTTGTTTAGATGGAGTTTGTTTGGGTTGTGTTCTTGGAAAGCATCATTGGGATCCCTTTCCTAAGGGTATGGCCACATGATCTTTGAGTCCCCTTGAGTTGGTGCATAGTGACCTCATGTCATTTCCAAATCCTTCATTTTTAGGGGCCAAGTATGTGCTCACATTCATTGATGATTTCTCTAGGCGCACATGGGTTTACTTTTTAAAGTACAAGAATGAGGTCCTTCAACACTTCATGACCTTTCTTTCATTTGTGGAGAAGCAATTCGGATATTCCCTCCAAAATATCCACACTGATAATGGGGGGGTGGGGTATGTCAATCAAGCATTCAAGGAATTATGTCATACTCAAGGTCTTCTTCATCAACATATAGTACCATATAGTGCTCAGCAAAATGGTGTGGCTGAGAGAAAGAATAGAACCTTGTGAGAAATGGCCAATTGCATGCCTCAGTCTTGATCCATGGCTCCCACATTTTGGATAGAGACTATCAATTGTACTAATTACATTCAAAATCATATGCCTCACAAGGAAGTTCTAAATAAGACTCCTGAAGAGCCTTGGTCTGATGTGAAGCCAAGAGTATCCTATTTTAGAGTACTTGGCAGTGATGCATGGACATTCATTCTTGATAATTAGCACATGGAGAAGAAAAATTAGCACTTCATATTTGTTGGCTATTGTGAGGATGTGAAAGGATATCTCTGATTTGATCCTATCACTCGAGAGGTGCATTTTCATCTTGATTTTCAGTTTGATGAATCCTTTACTCATCAAGATTGCCAATCACAAGCCTCTCACTATCTTCTTCCATGTTCTTTTTATGAAGATGTTTTTCTTTCAGATGATGATGATGATGCTCTAGTTTCTACCATTCATAAAGATGGCATTGACCTAGTTGTTGACATTAGTCCATCTTCTCCTTCACCTAGACCTAGTAGACCTTTATGGGCTCGAATAGTTGTTGAGGATTCTAGTCCTCTTGTAGGTGATTCAATTTCCATTCAAAGAACTCATTCCCAAACTTTAGGTATCACTCTTTTGAGTCATACCATCTCTACTGATCCTCAAAAAATTTTAGATGCTTCAAGTATGCCAAAATGGGATAATGCTATGGACAAGGAGAATTCTTCTTTGATGAAGAATCATACTTTGGATTTGGTTGTTCTTCCTAAGGGAAGAAAGCTAGTTCAATGCAAATGGGTGTATCATACTAAATTTGTAGCTGATGGTTTTGTTGATAAGTATAATGAAGGTATTGACTATGTTGAAACCTTTTCTCATGTTGCCAAGATGGATTCCATTCCTCGTATACTTTCTATTACTGCATCAATAGGTTGGTTAGTGTATCAAATGGATGTGAAGAGTGCTTTCCTGCATGGTGATCTTCAAGAGGAGATCTATATGGAGCAACCACCAGGTTTTCTACATGATTCCTCAATTATTTGCAGGCTTCGACGTTCATTATATGGTCTCAAAAAAGCTCCTAGAGCTAGGTATGAGAAGACAGATAGTTTTTTGCTTTCATGTGGATTCACTAGATGTCATTATGATCCTATAGTTTATTTTTAATGACATAGGGGAGATATGTTCATTCTTATTCTTTATGTGGATGACTTGATACTCACAAGGATTTGTCATGCCATGATTGAGAAAACTCAAAGAGATTTGATGAAGAAATTTGATATGACTGACCTTGGTTTGCTGCATTATTTCCTTGGTCTTCAAATTCATCAATCTTCTGCAAGTATTCCAATCTTCCAATAGAAATATGTTCTTGATTTTATACAAAGATTTGATTTGGCTGACTGTAAGCCATCTACTACTCCTTTTCAATCAGGTGTTGTGTTGTCTACAAATGGAACTACTCCATCAGTGGATGCTACCTTGTATAGGTAGTTAGTTGGCAGTCTTTTGTACCTGACAGATAGACATCCTGATATTTCCTTTGTAGTTAGTCCTATTTCTCGGTTCTCTCAAGATCCTCATGAGAGCCATTTTCATGAGAGCCATTTTTAGGGCACCCTATAGTTTGGCATTCACTACACATCAGGTGCCACTGAGATTGTCGGCTTCTCTGACTTTGATTGGGCTAGTGATGTTGATGACATAAAGTCTACCTTTGACTTTGTTTTCTACCTTAGTTCTGGTCTATTTTCTTGGTCTTGTAAAAATAAAACTATTATTGCCTTATCCTCAACTGAAGCTTAATATTGAGGAGTTGTCTTAGCTAGTCAGCAGATTCTTTGGCTTCGAAAATTGATGATAGAGTTTGGCTTCCCAATTACTCATCCCACTAATCTTTGGTGTGACAATCAGAATGCCATACATATTTCTCACAACCGTGTGGAACATCAACACACCAAACACATTGAAATCCACATGCACTTCATTTGGCAACTCATTCAAGAGGGTTTTTTTTTAATCTTTGGAGTATTTATGTATGGAGCAACAGGTTGCAGATATATTCACCAAACATTTAGCATCTCCTCGATATCTTCAGCTGCAACTAATGTTAGGAGTGCATGGAGTATTCATTGGGGGATCTTGAGGAGTCCTCCTTCCTTTCTTCCTTTTCATTATTTTTCAGCATTTGTATGTTCTCTCTTCTCGAGAGGAGTTTTTCTCCCACGGGGTTTTCTCCTTTTCTCTAGTGATGAGAGATTTATTTTTAGTTTTACATGGGTAACTAACATGACCTATTTGTTGGGAGCAATATAGCCCTCTACTGCATTTTTTTCTTACCTAAGTTTCACTTAAGGGAGGGTGTTGGAGTAATATTTACTCCTTATCTAAGTTGACTTAGGTCCACTCATAAATGAGTTGGATGGATACCTTATCCTAAAGAATAAGATATGATATCATATCCTAGAGGATATTGTAGTCCTCCAAATTGAGACACTTGTCTCAATCCTATTAGCTCTTTCTCAAGCTCTTGCCTATTTAAGCAGAGCTCTTGTATGTTTATATACACCTCAGCTCAATACATTCTAGTATTGATATCATCTCTATTCTGATGGATGCCTATAGATTGGTTCTTGGGTATAGGATAATCTATCCTAATAGACTAAACAAAAAAAGAGAAAATAGTAAATAGAAACCTAGATAAAAACTTTATGGGTCTTAGCTTCCAATTGGGATGTAACCTAGACTATCTTCTACAAATCTATGTGACTTTGGTTAAAATTTAGAACTTATCTCTTAAAATTTCCCTTTGTATTTATACAAGGGCCTTGGTTATTATCCATATTCATTGCATGACTATATTGGTCATTTTTCAACTTTTGAGCTATATATGACATGCTAAAAATTTATTGGATTGTATAGATTGACATGTTAATTTTTATATAACAATCAATATGACACTTCAATTTATTTATAAACCTTAAAAATTTGTTATAGGTAATATAGTATTTTATTCAATAAAGTAAATATATGTTAGTTTATATACAATATATATGATATATATGTATGAAAAATGTTTCTATTTTGTTTATTATATAATTTATTAATTTAGAATAATTTTAAAACATAATCTATGAATTTTAGAAACCTGTTTTACCAATTTAAAATATTATAATGCAATAAATAAACTTAGAAACTCTCTTAAATAATTTCACATAAATTACTATTTTATAATTAATTTATAATTTTATATTATTATATCACAAATGAAAGTTTCTATATAATTTATTATATATTATTTTTATTGATTTAAGATCTTTTCAAAATAAAGCATATAAATTTAGAAACTTATAGAGAAAATTTGAGATTCTTTTAAATATTACTAAGTTTTACTAATATTATATTGAAAAATATTTAAATTTAAAAGAATTATTAATTATTCATAAATTAGAAAATAATTCACAATCAATATACATCTTAAAACTTGAAATGAAAGGCATTAAAATAACCAAACCATCATGAAAAATTTATATGACAGGTAGTGGCGATCATCAAATTCAAGACCTTAGTCCTACCACATAGGACTTCTACAAAATGCCACTTGCAATGCCCTAAATATTTTCTCCAATATTCCATGGATAAAGGAAAAGACTACAATTTTCAAGGAGAAAACTAATGCTCCAAAATGTTGTCGGGAACATAAGTCCCTTGCCTTAATGAGAGGGACTAATAAAAAAAAGGAAATATAGTAAATAAAAGTCATAAATGACCCAGTAGATATGGACTTTCCTTTGGAGGCTTTGTGGATCACGTACTTGTAGCCTATAAATAAGAAGAAAATAAATGAATAAACAAAAATGAAAATCCTTTATCAAGGGCACATTCTAATCAACTAAGGGAGGCTATGCAATTATTTAGTGCTCCCTTAGAGTTGTAGAAAACAAAAGCTCCATTAAATAATTTTTCCAACAACAACAACAATAACAATAACAATAACAATAACAATAACAATAACAATAACAATAACAATAACAATAACAATAACAATAACAATAACAATAACAATAATAACAATAACAATAACAACAATAATAATAATAATAATGCCTGAGAACGTCAACACATTTGGAGCAAGGATGGTTGGAAATAGTTGGCCAATCCCTCTTTCCTTGGAAATCATATTCTCTAGTCTCTTGAACTCTCATCCTCATGAATGAAAACTTTGTGTAGCTCCAAGTGAAAGGAAATTTATAGATAAATCATGGCTAGAAGAGATGCATTGTTAGGAGACTCTTCTTATCTCACTTCTTATGACTATCCCTTTCATAATCCTCACATGGTGTATAAAAAGGAGCATTCATGATGACTTAGATTCCAACCTACTACTCGTACTACTAGGAGAGGAGAAAAGATTTCCATGAAAAAACAAAATAGCATTAGAGTCAATCCGAAAAAAAGGAAAATTCAAACCATATACCACATAGCCAAGTGAATCCTCTTCCACCATGTTGAGTTTCCCCTAGAGGCAGCCTTATTCTTCTAATCAACTCTAACATGCAAACTTGTGAAGGAAATGCTAAAGAGATCAAGATTTTTGGAAATTCAAATTTGTGCAGTATAGTTAATGCTAATTGACTTATGGGGTAGATGATGATGCATTGAAATGGAACCAAAGATCCATCAAACATAATTAAATGTAGTTCTCAAATATCACTAGGTGCAACATGCTAAGTGCCTCGTCGGCTTTCAAGTTAATGCAAGATAAAGAAAATACATCAAAGAAATTTATTAAATAATAATGAGATATCCATGTGCCTTGTGGTGTCCCTTTAGAGTGTTATTTTTTCAATGATAAAGATCCATATCATGCACATATGCTTGTGATATTGTTGCCCACATATGAGGGGAAAGTTTTTTTCTTTTAATGTTTTTTTCATTAATCAAATCGATAGAGTTTATTTTTAGAATGTCATCCTTCATGATTTTACAATAAAGGATATAAACCATTAAATTATCCCTTGGTGCCACGTGTAGGTGTCCACAAGGAATCAAACCCAATAAATAAATAAAATGATTTAAATTAAAAATAAAAAAGACAAGGAGAAGGTACCAATAAAAAAATTAATAAGTGAGGAAACTAGTTTACATTAAATTTATTGATTTCCTTAATGATATAGGTAATATTATTTCTCTCTTGTATAATTCAAAGCTATTATATGTAAAATATTGTTATTAAATATTAAATAAAGATTAATATTGTTGTTATTTGTTAGTAATACATTCGATCGCAATAAAAGATGAGTAATTATTGTTAATAAATTAATGAATGAGTATAATTGATTAACATTCATAGTTACTAATATTTTTAGTTGAGGATAGAAAAATAAATTTTAATATTTACTAGTTAGTAAGCTAGTTTATCTTTATAGTATAGTTATCTCAAATAATAATTTTAAAGTGGTATCAATACTAGACTGGAATTAAATGTCCAAGGTTTTGCATGTCTATTATGATAAAATAAATTAGACTTATCTAATGACTATTAATTTAAGTAATATTTTTTCTATTTCCATTTACATAAGCATTTTTGTATATTCTTTATGTTGAAGGATATCCATCTTCCTTGATATATCTATAGTGTATACTAGGACTTGAGATAGTGACTTTACAAATAATAATTTTTATAATATACTAAGGAAGATAAGCTAGAAACAAACTAGAGAACTCTTTCGCTAGTTTCTATCATTTTCAAGTGTGATGGAGTAATGGAATGGAACAATAGTTCATTTTTTTATTCACTTTCATTGTACATAGAAAAATGTATTGATTGATAAGAATGTGACAAGGCCATAAAATAGAGATAATTCTAACTAAAGTTTAGATGTTGAATAATTTTTCTATGAGGTGTTAGACTATAATATGTGTATATATCCAAGGTACCAAGAAAGTGAATTTATCTATAAAGATGCCATATCAAACTAAATTGAAGTGATTTAATTTGTCTCATAAATCATATATTACCACATTGATGAAAGATGGTTGTAGGAAAACTAAACTATCATGGAAAACAAGTGTATAGCATTAATTTTGAATCTCAACATTCTTTCACATAAATGGTTTGAAGAAATTATGTCCATAGAAAAAAGAGAGAGGGAAATAAATTTATTCATCTAATCATATGGAATTAGTTTTCAAGTATTTGAAGTTAATAAACTATTTACAAAACATCATCTAAGTCAATATTGATTTACAAAGATGGATTAATTCTTTGCATATAGGTTGAGTGTCATATCTAAACACTTATGTGGCATTTATATACTAGTAATTCTAATAAGCCATGTTCCATATATGCATGATAATTTATAAATTACCATCAATCCATATACTCTATTAAATGAGTACTAAAAAAAAATTATTGCATTCACGTGACAACTAGATGTAAACCAAATTTTAAATTTGGCATACAAAATGTAATTTGGGTGAAGGAAAGACACTATTTCAATCCTTCTATCATGCTTGTGAGGTGTTTTGTGTATAAGCTTACACACATATCAACTTGTGTTTTAGGTGTATAGTCTCCATATGAGACAAGAAGAAACATGCATCAAGAATTTTCTACTCAATGTATACTTGATCCACTTCTACACCACTGTCATTTCTAGTAACATGAATCCCTTGTGTTCTTTGAAAATTTATAGTTTATATTTAAGAGCCACATGATTATGGGTACAAAAATAATGATATAAATAAAATAAAACAAGGGTTGTGCGTAGCTAGAGTCCTTACCTAAGGCGAGGCAATAGGAGAATGTGTGTACATCGAGTATTCTCATGTACTTTGTTTGATATGACAAAAAAGATGCCATTTAACCCGGGCAACTAAGATAAAAGTTAAAACATGAGGAGGGTTAGAAAAATCCAAAATATATCATCTCTCACAACCTCAATTTGTCTAGAACATCTACCAAAGTATTTAATTAGAGTACAAAATAGGATAACTATAAAGAGAAGAAGAGTAAGTGTTGATATAATGCCAAGGCTAGTGGATCATCATTTCAAAACCCTATTTAATGGCAACACCATCCTCTACACAAGCTATTATCTTCTTCAAATATTGCCCATTTTGACCTTGTACTAGAAAACTAATTAACAATAGAGAAATAGAGTATAACTTGTAATAGAATAATAGAGAAATAGAGATATTATTAATAATGAATGTTGATTACAAAAGAGGATATGAACAAAGTTCCAAAATCAAATTACTCTTATAGAAAATATGGTTAAAGGATTAGTTCCAATCCTTGTAATTCAATTGAAACTTAACTATCATATCTTTTTAAGTCATAAGAGAGATCTTTTTTTTCTCTAGCAGTAGTAATAATATTTACATAAAAATGTCAGAATAACAAAAAAAATCCACTTTGTATTCTCTTGAAAAATAATTGGCTAGTTACTAGGAGAAGAAAGAGTACTTGTTTTAGCATTGACAATGAGGACATGGAATTATTTCAATATTTGGTATAATTCCTTTTTATTTGTTAATTACTATTATCTTGAACATATCATGATTCAGAATATCCATGACTCAAAAATTAGATCAAATGTTATAATTGGGTAGGCAAAAATACTCTTGACAATATTCACCTATTCAATGTCTTAATGCCATTCAAGTTTTTCTTTGATAATTCCTACAAAAAGAAAGGAAACAATATTAGTAAAAATGAGAATTGAATAATAGTGAAACAAAAACCGTGTGATAGACACTATGATGTTTCAAATAAGCATAAACTACATACATTTTTAAAAAAACTTCTACATTTAGAATTATATAAATTATGAATTGTAGGTAGACTCAATTGCAATTTTTTTCCCTAAATAGGTAGTTTTTGATAAAATCTAACAACATTTCCATTCCTTATTGATTTTTTTCATCCATAAATATGTTAACCTGATATATTACCAATTTATCAAAAAGAATAAGTATTTACCTATAGTTTCTAAATATTCATTTCAAAGCGATAAGATGAAATAACATATATGATATGATATAAATTTTTATCATCTAGCTAATTTTTAAGTATGAGAAATTGCATGTTACGCATATGAAAAATATGTGTCACTAAATTTTAGAGTTCTATGCATAGGTCGATAAGGTTTTGTTGGTATATATTACATTTATAGTTTGTGGTTACATTGTAGTTACTTAAGGAGCTGAAGGGATGAAAAAGGAGGAGATACCTCTCAGAAGGAAAAGGATAGTGCTATTTGATGTATGAAAATGACCCGTTCAAATGGATGAAAATAAGAGGTTTGTAGGACAAGAAAATAATGCATAGAGACTGTAAAATGAGAAAAATGCATGGGAATCCATAGAATGTTGCAGTTGCAATTGCTCTGATAGGCTTGCATAAAAAATGTGGAAGGATATAGAAAATGTGTGAACTATTTTCTTAAATGCCTGGAAGAAATATTGTTCCATTGAAGGCAATGATCATAGGATATGCACAAATTCAAACTATTGAAAAGGGTCTAGAAATTTACAATCAAATTTAATTGGTGTATGTAGATCCAAAATCCAAAACTTATGCCAATGTACTCCCTTTGGGTGTTGAACTAGAATATTTTCTAAACTGATAGGTTAGTCTTTGACATGTACAATTTAAATGAATGAAACATTTCATTGTGATTACCAATATTCTACACATGACAATATTTAAAAGGAATTAATAGAAAAAGTGAGAAATAGAATTCACAAAAACAACCCACCTTCATCTGGAGTGTAGGACATATTGTAAAGAACCAAAAGGCATGCTAATATTAACAAAGGAATGATTTGGACTTCCTTATCTCTATAGACTTGGATTTTTTAATCATATTTCTCTTTTCTCTTTTCTCTTTTATTTTTCTCATTGTCTCTCATTTGCACACTCTCAAACCTAATCTATATGGACCAGCCCAAATCTATGCATTTCTAATCAAAATGAATACTTTTTAAATTATAAAAGAATCCTTTCCAAAATAACCTAACATCAAACAAATAAAGAAGACATCAATAAATATATAGTTGTAATATCTAATGTTCAAATTTTTGAGATTGTGACAATCCAAATAGTAATGTCCTGCAACGAATCAACAATTTTATTTTATCTTGAAGCTAGACAAAGATGCCAATTTTTCATTCACGTGATGTAATTTTAAGAATTTGATTGAATGGAAGTGTGTAGAGCTCCTCATTATGGCTATTACCTTTGAATATTAAAAAATTAACCCACCAAGGCATTACCCTATCCTTCTTTTCTTTGTCAGCTTGTAGTATATTTTCTAGGAATATTACAATTATTAGTGGAATTGTTGGCTCTGAGTTGAATAATGTGTTTAACAATCATTTAACTATAATCACACAAAGAAAAATTAAATTTTTATGATAAAAAAAAAATACAATTTTAACTAGCATACAATATTTTTGATATATTACCTAACTACTATATCAAACTCACCCATGTGGCCCCTGTATGAATAGTTCCATGGAAAGAATGATATTTAGAAGAAGATTTCAATGGCCTTTCAGATATAGCCAACTTATCCACTTTCCTTGTAGAAAATTCATTGAAGTACTGAGAGATGGGTGGTCTAAGACTCTAGCAATGACCATATTACACCGATTGTTCATGTTTGTAAACTATGAAAAAGGAAAGACCTATTCACAAACAAAAACAAAGGCCATATTTACAATTGGGTGTAAAGAACATTTCTCTAGATAATGTAATTAAAAACTAATTTCTTACTAATCCAAATAGGAGACAATAGAATGTTGCAAAAATTGGGAATGGTATTTATGCAAAGAGGGCTCCAAATTTTTTTTGTATTAGAAAAGAAACATAGTAAAAAAGTGAGGAAACAACAATAAACATGATCCTATTCAAGTGCTTGAAATTTTTAAAAATACCCCTAGGGATAGGTAACCCTATCCCAATAATATGAATCCCCTACCTAATATTGAAAAGAATATCATGAACCCTACATAAATCCTCACCACATGTAGGAAGTACAACATTCTCTCTAAAACAAGATGGCATAGTTCTAGGCTATGAATTTTTATTGCCAATCATAAGCACCTGCAACAAAGAACCAAATTAGCTGCTAGAAAGTATTTTAACTATTTTCCATGACAAGACTTGATGGATAACAAAACCATTTTTGACATTTCTCTACGGGAAGAGTTTCCAATAGTCCAAGAAGCATGCAACATACCATGTCTTCAGCACAAGAAGGGGAAAACATTACTACCAGACCTAAAATTTGATGGTCATATTGGCCATTTTCCACTTTTGAGTAGTATATGACAAGCTAAAAATTTATTGGACCGTATCGATTGATAGGTTAAATTTTTATAAAATTGTCAATATGACACCTCAATTTATTAAGAAATCTCCAAATTTGCTTTTGATAGAAAAAGAAGCAAGAGGGTGCTAGCCCATAGAACAAGGAAGACTAAGAGCACATTAATAGCACATTCAAAGCACTAGCTTCACAATAGATAATCAGTAGAGTAATAGTGTCTAGTCTACCTCTATCAAAAACAAACTTGAAGATCCTTAACAAAAAAATGAACTAGTATTGTAGTTTAACCAAAAAGATTTGAACATAGTAACAATAAACTACCTTGCAAGGCTAAACCAAAGTCTTAAGTACTTAAAATTATAACAGAAAAACACCAAATAAAACCTAGGACCCAAGGGCCTGGAACAAGAAAAAATCACTATGACACCAGCAACAATGAGGTCCTATCACCTAGCCACTTGTACATCAAGGTGGCGACCCATTCCTCCTGCAGAAACAGGAAGAGGTTTTTGTTGTCCTCATTAGCTTCCTACTTACCAGCAACAATATTCTCCTACACATTACACAAAGTCATCAGTGATGCATGCATCACTTTAAGGGAAAACTTATTAGAGTCAGCAATGCGGGCCTTGATTTCCTTCATATCCTGCTTGAGACTAAGGATATCATTGTCTAGCTCGGTGAATTTCTGCTTGAGGGATCCTTTGAACCTACCATTCCTAGCCACAACTATGGTAGTGTGCTCAGTAAGGGGGGAGTTAACCTATTGTGTGTGGGGAGAGGGTGAGGTCAGGGTATTGTTGCAAGAGATTTCATTCACTGCAGGTGGGGGATTCAATGGAGGAATGTTGGTAGACCTGGGGGGCTTCAAATGCTCAGCCGAGGAGCCCTTAATCGACCCAGAGAAGCCAAAGGTATACAAATCCTCTGAAAGCATCTTGTCCTTAGAAGTCATTTCCTTGAGTCATCTTTTACATTTTTCTTTAACAATTATGTTGGAGCGTCGAACAGTACCACCCATTTCAACCTCCAACCCCACCCGACTGCCCCAATTTTTTAATTTCTTAAGCCTCTTCTCAGTCTCAAGGGTTCTATCATCCATTGTCTTATCTTTTTCTTCTAAGGAATAAAAAACATGGGAATCCTCTAATTCCTATGATCTTTTGAAGGGGTTCTTCACACACCTCTTGTGGCCCTTGCCATCATGCGGGATATGTTTAGTCTCCTGGATGGACTGGGAGGGGGATTGAGAGGGGTTATTAGCTCCCGAAGGACTAATATCTTGGGTGATATCCATGATAGCTAGGGGTGCTTGAAGAGGGGGGAAAATGGCTTTGTGTAACTTGAACAAATAGAGTAAAAGGCCTTGGTACAGGATCATAATCCACTTCTTAGGGTTTTTGTTCTCCTTAATTTCTAGAATGTTTCTTTCTAATGAGTGGAGGAGGTAGAACGAAATGGAAATAATGTCTCCATTTCTAATATGATTAAGGAATGGAAAATGATAGTAGTTAAAGACAATAAATTTTCCCTCTAAGGTGAAATAATTCATGATAATATGACAAACCTTAGGCTATAAAATGGAAAGCATATCACGGTTGAAACCCCCAAAATGTTTCATAGGATTTTCTCTAGGCCTGAAGAATTGGTTGAGACTAGTCATGTCCGGTGTTTGGCTAGTTTTCCTATATTTCCTTCCCTCCATCGAGAGCCCCATCACTTTCCCAATCACTTCTTCATTGATTTGAAAGTGGATGCCCCTGATAGACACATTTTAGTTGTTCCATGATGACACAAATTGCTTAGAAATTTGTTCATCATGGATGCCCTTCATTCTTTCCATAAAATCCCAAATGCCACTATCTTTGTAGTATTGAATAACCAGAGGATCATAAGTGAACTCCTCTTTGATTTTGTCAGGTTCAATCGGTAGTTTATTTCCACCCATCTCGACCGGACTTGTCTCCACAACATATGCCTTCTGAAAATTAAAGAGCTGAGTTTTGCAAGCCAGGGCATAAAATAGGGCTTTTTTAATTAACTGTCGAGTGTGAATTTTTCTCATATATGGCTCAGGCTAGGTGGTCTTTGGGGAAAAGAGCCCTGTACAACAAAATCCAATAGATTTCCAAGTGTAATAATTAGAGGTTAAGTTATTTTTGCTGACAATATCCTTGGTAGTTGAAATGACATGTTGATGTGGACAACCTCCATTCCACACGTAATTTCTCAAAGGGAAATTATGGACCTTTACTAAATTTTGCACATACATAGTCATAAAGATTATTATCTATCACCAATGTGACCCATTTTAAACATCACTGGTGTCATGTTTTCCCACCCAATTAGCTACTGGGTCTCCTTTGGTAGTGCACTAATCTCCTCCCAACTGACCACCCTAGTTTGGTTGAGCCCAATACCAGCCATAGAATCAACCACTGAGTTATCTTCCTTGTAGATATGGGAAGTGATAGTGTATTGAAAGTTGTTGAGAAGATCCTAAATTTCCACAATGATGGTGTTCACCCACCACCCTGCATTTTACCTTCAGTTAAAAGCCTCCATAATTACTTTGGAGTCTCCCTTGATAATCATCATCCTGATATTGTTAGAGATGGAAAATTTTATACCACATAGAAGATTTGTACCTTCAACTTGGTTAATAGTACTATTTCTGAGCAGCCCAACATAGGCTAAAAGGAAAGAACCATAGTGGTTTCGTAGCACTCCACTCCCCCACCCTAGGTAAGGTTATTCACCACCCCATCAAATTTTAATTTTATCCAGCCAATTGGTGGGTCAACCCAAGGAGTAGTATTCTAGGGTATCAACCTAGAGTTGTCAAACCTAGTGAAGCCAGCCAACAAGTTCCAATTGTCAATGGTTTTGATCTCCAAGGCTGAAGGGGGTGTAGAGGGAAGTTTTTATTTATTCAAGGCATCATTCTCACTTAGGATCTTAGTGCCCAAATGGATAGAGATCTCAAGTGGAGAGTCAGTCTCCCTAAATATCCTATTGTTCCTTTCTTTCCAGATAGTCCAGCAAATGTGTGGGGGGAGTAACCACCATAAGAGTAGGAGGAGAGGGTGATTGGAAGGGGATCACAAATTAGTAAATTGGTGGAAATCCTCCCCAAGGACCCAAGGGAGACCCAATTTTCCAATAACTCCCTACCAAATACTAGCAAAGTAGTCACAGTGTATGAATAGGTGGTTCATAGTTTCCTCCTTTTTGTAGATGACACATCTGCTAGCTAGGGAGAAACCTCTATTTATAAGGTTTTCATGGGTTAACACTTTTCCATGCATGAGCATCCACCAGAAGAAGTTGATTTTCAGAGTGAGGTGAGGGATCCATGCATTTTTCCAATCTCTAGGGTTATTCTCCTCCTTCAAAAGAGCATTTTTAGTAGTCTTGAGAGACAAGGTTCTCCCTTGAGTGGGGGCCCAAATGATAGAGCCCTGGCCATTAATTCAAAGAATTTTGACATTTCCCAAAATTTCCATAAGTTCATTAGCCAAGTTTTCCAACTTAGGTCTGTTCCTAAAAAGGTACGAGACATGTTTCCCCAAGAATAGGCCTAAGGTAGGTCATGAGGGGACCAAATTGCCTAGCAAGGGTAGTGTAATTATGGATCCATGATTCATCCTAGAATCTGATGGATCACCCATTCCTGAGTTGCCAGAAGGCACACCTAGACAACATGGTTTTGCATTTGCAAATATTCGCCCAAATTTTGGAACCATGAGGAAGGTCACTGTCCTGATACATCATCCCATAAGGGTTCCCTTAAAGGTACTTAGACTCCATAATTTTTCACCAATCAAATTTTCTTTCTATAAGCTTCCATGCCACTTTCCTGGTGAGGGCCCTATTCAGCATGCCAATTCTCCTAAGACCCAATCCTCCCAGTCTTTTAGGAAGACAAATATTTTACCAATTGACCAAGGACATCCTCTTTTTCTCTTTAGAGGCAGCCCACAAAAATGTTCTTTACATCTTTTCAAGCCTATCAACAATGTAGCTTTTAATCTTGAAAAGGGACATAAAGTAAATAGGTATTCCCTGGAGAGTAGAAGCCACTAGTTGGAGCTTACCAGCACTACTCAGGATCTTCCCTTTCTAGCAAAAATTTTTTCTTTGGGTTCTCTCTAGAATGGAATTCTATAATTCCTGAGAGACCTCTTTGATAGTGAGAGGGAGGCCTAGGTAGGTAGAGGGGAGCATAGCCAACTAAAAATTAAGGATTTGAAGCACTCTGGTTTGGGTCTCGATAGGGGTGTTAAAGAAGAAAAGTTTTCTTTTCTGGTAGTTGATGCATTGCCCCAAAGCCATAGCATTAGTCTCCAATAGGTTCTTCTACTGTCTAGCTTCAATCACCAAAGAGTACCCAAAGAGGAAAGTATCATCTGCAAATTGTTCAAGGATAGCTTGTTGCATTGTGGAAGTTGGTTTGACACCTTTTATTCTTTCCATGGAAGAGAGCACACTCAAATTTATGGTAAGAAATTTTGCAACCATAATGAACAAATAAGGGGAGAGGGGGTCTCCCTATCTAAGTCCATTTTCATGTTGGAACTAACATTGTTGTGTACATTCTTGAATAATGTAGATAACCCTATCATTAAAGCCCATTCTACTAAGAATTTTTAGAAGAAAGGACCAATTAAATTCATCATAAGCCTTAGAAATATAAAGCTTGAAGGTCATACTTGGTGCTTTTCTCCTATCCATGGAGTGAATAATTTCATGTGTGGATATGCAAGCATCTAGGATTTTCCTTCTTGGCACAAAAAATTTCTGAGTAGGGATGATCAGTTTGTCTAGAAGGGGCTTCAGTCTGTTAACCAGAATCTTAGTGAGGATCTTGTAGAATGTGTTACATAGACTGATAGGCCTAAAGTATAACATAGAGGTAGGATTTTCATTCTTAGGGAGCAACACAATATAGGTCTTGTTATGATGCTTCTGTAGCCTCCTAAGTCTGAAGAAGTCTCTAGCAGCACAGGAAACTTCGAGGCCAACAATATCCTAACATTCTTGAAAGAAGGCCGAGGGGAAACCATTAGGTCCTGGCACTTTGTAGGCACCCATAGCAAAGATAGCCTCTTTGAATTCCTCTTTAGAGACCCTCCCCATCAGACGATAATTGTCAATGGTAGTAACAACATATTGGATGTGCTCGAGAAGCTGGTCCTCGACGTTGACCAAGCACATGTGTACATCATTAGAGTATAACCCCATGAAGTAATTAGTTGCAACATGACTAATTTTTTCCTTCTTGGTAACTTTATTCCCCCTATCGTCTCTAATGGTGTTAATGGTATTTCTTCTTTTGTGGTTGCTAGAAGATCTATGAAATAAGGTCATGTTTCGGTATCCTTCCGTAAACCACTAGATCCTAGATTTCTATTTCCAGTAGATTTCTTCTCTTTTCAAGGCTTCCTGCGACTTGTGTCTTTCCTTTTCCTCAATTTGAAGCTGGGGGTTGATATTGCTAGTAGGAAGCTAGGCTTGGAGGGAATCCAATGTCCCTGTAAGATCTCTTTTCTCTTTGAAGAAGTCACCAAAATTATGTTTGTTCCATCCTTTGACCTCTCTTTTGATGATTTCCAACTTTTGAGAAATCCTAAACATGACAGTTCCCTTATTAGGGGTGGCCCACTAGAATTTCACTTGGTCTCTGAATGAGGGGTGGGAGCTCCACATAATCTCAAATCTAAAGGGAGTCGGCCCAATCCTAGGAGATTCTAACCCAGAGAGGAGGAGAGGGTTATGATCAAAGGTAGTTTTGGGGAGGAAAGATAGAGTGGAGGTCAAGCACAAGTCCTCAGAGGAGGTGGCTAGAACCCATTCCAGATGCACTTGGATAAGATGGGAGCCTTTCCTATTATTAGACCAAGTAAAGGGATTTCCTTTCAGGTCAATGTCTAGGAGACCTGAACAAGAAATGAAGTTTGCAAGGTCCCCCATACTATCAGAGTAGTCTATTAGACCTTCACACTTTTCTGAGGGATAGAGAGGGGTGTTAAAGTCACCAACCACCATATACTTAGAAGAATTGTCTTGATCCATGCTATTGATAATTTCCTTCTAGAGAAACAACCTGGCATATCAGGTTTTGGGAGCATAGATATTGAGAAGTGCCAAACCAACTATTTTTTTCTAAAGGTAATAGCGAGGAAATTCAGAGAGAAGGAAAGTGATTCTCCTTCTATAGTGTTAGGGCTCCATAGAGTTGCAATGCCACCAGAGGCCTCAGAGTAAAGAAACTCAACACCTAGCCAGATTTTTCCAGTAAGGGAGGCAAAATTATTGAAGGACATCTTATCCTCTTGGATAAGCAGGATATCCAGCTTGTGAAAAAAAATGTATTGTTTAACAACACTTTGTTTGAGGGGGCTGTTGAGACCTCTAACATTCCAAGAAAGAAAAATCATTTCTTATTTTTAAAACTTGTTTCTAAATTTTTATGCCTACCTATCACAACATCCCTTGTAGCCATTTTTGATCTCCTTCTACATTTCAACGGCCTACCTCTAGGTTTTTCTAAACCCACATCAGCTTTCCTTGATTTTGGTTTCTTCTTTTGGGTTTTACATTCAGCATCATCCTCCCCACTATGCTCTTCACCCAGGGAGCTAGGTGAAGAGGGGTAGTTCCACTCCTCTAGCTGAGAGGTGATCTTTATATCAGCCTTAGGGGACTTTAGTGTGAGGGAGACCACAATGGGATGATGCTCCAACTCACTAGGACTAACCACATTTGACATCAAGGTAGTCACCAGGAGATTTGTAGGTTCCTTTGTCACAACCGTGGGGGGCCATTTTGTATCGTTAGGCTTGGAGAGCACCTCATTATTCTCTAGATGGGTAAGAATCTCCCCTTCTTCCACCTCTGGGTTTTCCAATACTTCAACCTCCAAGGGGATTGGCCTTTTTCATATCTTCACCCGCATTCATGGGTGGGTCCTCGGAGGTGCCCTTATCCTTATTTTTGAGATTTTCTCCATGCAGAGAGGATTTGCATGCTTCACTAGCATGGCCCCTAGATTCACATTTCTTGCAAACAAGAGTGGAATTCTCATAAACCAGAGCTTGGGTCCATCTACCAAGCTTAGATTTTAAGATTACAAAGTTTGAAAGGGTTTTGTTAAGAGTAACATTAACACGGGATCTTGCAAACACCAACCTGGACTTAGAGTGGGTCACCTGATCCATCGTAATAAAGGTGCCAAAGGACTCACCAATCCATCTAAACACCTATTCATCCCATTATTAGAGCAGTATTCCTGGGAGGTGCACCCAAATTGGTGCCATCCTACTCAGCTCAGTCGCAGTGTTGAACCTTGGTTTCCACTTTGCTAGAGAAAGGAAGTGTTTTCCATAGACCCAAGAGCCTGAAAAAATAGAGGCCAAATCCTCCAGAGTGTTGAAGTTGAAGAGGAAGAGCCTGCTAGGCATAGATGAAACCAAGATAGACCCCTTGATCTTCCATTGATGGGTAACCCATTTTCTGACCATCTCAATGGTGGGTCTAAAGTTTAAGAACTGACCCACCAGCGCCAATTGAAAGTCATCCATAGTCTTGTTCACCACATAATTGGGAAGAGAGAGTTCAGAGCCTTCCTTAGTCTAGATGAAGTCCACTAGGAGCGATTCGAGAGTGTCTTGAGCCTTGCCAGCAAGAGCGCCTTTCCAATTAGTTTTTGGCGGGTATGGATGGGCAACAATAGAAGAGGACACCCAATGTATTCCATCTGTTGACTCTTTGATAGACTACCCCATGCCAAAGGTAGAAATCTTAGAACTAGCATGGGGTCCAGCTTGGAGCCCTATAAAAGAGGAAGATTCCCCCCTAGGATAGGCGGGCATGGAATTTGAAGATTTGAGAGGGAAGTTGCAGAGCAGGTTCCCAAGATTTTTCTTCAAAATTTGTTATAGGTAATATATGACAAATATTTCTATATTTTTTATTATATAATTTATCAATTTAGAATATTTTTAAAAAAGAATCTATTAATTTTAGAAACTTGTTTTACCAATTTAAAATATTAGTACACAATATATATATAATCTTAGAAACTTTCCTAAAGAATTTTTAATATATTACTTATAATATTCCTTATTAATTTTATATTAATATATCAAAAATAATAGTTTCTAAATAATTTATTCTATATTATTTTTACTGATTTAAAATCTTTTGAAAATAAAACATATAAATTTAGAAACTTGTTGAGCAAATTTGAGAAGTTTGTAAATATTAATAACTTATACTTGTTAGGATAAACTAATAAACTATCCTATACCCAGAACCCAGTCTCCAGACATCCACCTGAACAGATATGTTATCAACACTAAATTGTATTGAACTAAGGTGAGAATAAACATACAAAGGCTTTGCTTAAATATGCAAGAGCTGGTAGAAAGAAAGGATAGGGTTGAGACAAGTGTCTCAACCGGGAGGAAGTAGAGTTCTGGTAGAACTCTAAAATATCCTCTAGGATATGATAGAGTCCAAATTGGACTCAAAGATATCTATCCAACTCATTTATGAGTTAACCTAAGTGAACTTAGATAATGAATAAATTGGTTAAACAATATTACTCTGATACCCCCCTTAAGTGCAACTTAGGGAGTAAAATAATGTAGTAGAGGGCTATATGGTTCCCAGTAGACAAAGCCATATTAGGTACCCATATACAACTACAAATAAATCTCTCGTAAATAGAGAAAAGAAGAAAATCCCAGTGGGCGAAAATCCTCTCCAAAAAGAACAAACAAATGCTGAAAAGAAATGAAAAAGGATGGAAGGAGGACTCCTCAAGACCCCTCATAGACTACTTCCTTCACCCCTAACATCGGTCGTAACTAAAGATATCAAGGGGATGCTAAAGGTTTGGTGAATATATATGTAACTTTCTGCTCCGTAGGCAAATTCTCCAAAGATAAAACACTCTCTTGAATGAGTTTCTGAATGAAGTGCATGTGGATTTTGATGTGTTTGGTGCATTGATGTTCCACGGGGTTGCAATAAATATGTATGGCACTTTGATTGTCACACCAAAGAGTAGTGGGATGATTAACTAGGAAGCCAAAAAATTTCATCAATTGTCGAAGAAAAAGAATCTCTTGACTAGCTAAGACAACTCCTCGATATTCAGCTTCAGTTGAGGATAATCCAATAGTAGTTTTCTTTTTACAAGACCAAGCAACTTGACCAAAACCAAGGTTGAAAAAAAAGCTAGAGGTAGACTTTCGATCATTAACATCACCAGCCCAATCAGAGTCAGTGAAGCCCACAATCTTAGTAGCACCTTATGAGTAGTGAATGCCAAACTATAGAGTGCCCTGAATGTACTGCAGAATGTGCTTACCTGCCTAAAAATGGCTCTCATGAGGATCTTGAGAGAACTTAGAGACAAGACTAACTGCAAAGGAAATATCAGGATGACTATGTCTCAAGTACAAAAGGTTTCCAACTAATTGCCTATATAAGGTAGCATCCATTGATGGAGTAGTGCAGTTGGTAGACAACACAACACCTGATTGAAAAGGAGTAGGGGCTCGCTTACAATCAACCATTCCAAATTTTTGTTGCAAATCAAGACCATATTTCTACTAGAAGATTGAAATACCTAGAGAAGATTGATGGATTTCAAGACCAAGAAAATAATGCAGAAAACCAAGGTCAGTCATATCAAATTTCTTCATTAAGGATCTTTGAGTTTTCTCAATCATGGTAGTAGAACTCCTTGTGAGTATCAAATCATCTACATAAAGAAAAAGAATGATAATATTTTCCCCATTTCATTGAATGTAAACTATAGGATCAGAATGACATCTAGTGAATCTGAAAGCAAGCAAAAAACTATCCATCTTCTCATACCAAGCTCTAGGAGCTTTCTCGAGACCATATAATGAACGTCAAAGCCTACATACATGTAAAGAATTATGTAGAAAACCTGGTAGTTTCTCCATATAGATCTCCTCTTGAAGATCACCATGCAAGAAAGCACTCTTCACATCCATCTGATACACTGACCAAACCTTCAATGTAGAAATAGAAAGTACAAGATGAATGGAATCCATCTTGGAAACAGGAGCAAATGTCTCAGAATAATAAATACCTTCAACCTGAGAAAACCCCCTAGCCACTAGACGGGCCTTATACTTATCAAGAGAACCATTAGCTGCAAATTTAGTATGATACAACCATTTGCATTGAACTAGATTTATTCCCTTAGGAAGAGGAACCAAATCCCAAGTATGATTCTTCATCAAAGAAGAATACTCCTCATCCATATCATTATCCCATTTAGGTATGCCTGAAGCATCTGAAAACTTCTAAGGATCAGTAGAGACTGCTTGAGTCAAAAGACTGATACTTGAAGTTTGGGAACAAGTGGGACAAGTACCTGTTGGATCACCTGCAAGAGGACCAGCTTCCTCAACAACTATTTGAGCCCATAAAGGTCTACGAGGTGTAGGTGGAGGAGTAGAAGAAGATAGAGTAATGTCAACAACTAGATCAATACCATCTTTAGGAATGGTAGCACCAGGAGCATCAGCAACATCATTGTAATGCCCCTCCAACACTAAAAAGTCTTGGTTATGTTCACTAGAAACTAGAAAGTATTATATGTGTTTTCATGGTTATTTTATAAGAGAATAATTCTTCTTGAGATGGTTACTTCCTAGTCACTATAAATTCATATTTTAATAATATTTCATAAGTATGTTCTTTTATATCTCGCTATGTGTTAGTGATATGTTAGGACATCAATGCTATGGATCACCTGATAGATCTATATGATTCTTTGTGAGATTCTCATTATTAATGTTTATGTTTATCTTAGGGTGATTGATTAAAAGGTTAGATGTGTTACTTACTCTAATGATGTTACTTTTTATACTCGAGATTAGACATGGTTTTCTGTATCAAGATTGTATGATTTGTTTATCTTGATTTGATAATGAGACATTTTGAGTACATGCATGATGGTTAGATGGGTTTTTGAAAGTTAATAGATGATTTACATTCACATGATTATGTTATGATGCATTATTTTTAGAAAATATGGAAAAAAGATTATTTTGATACTAACCACACTATACTAATTATGCTTTGTTGATGTCACTATCTGATGTGAGTGTAGGATGAGGGGAGGGAGTCATAGTTACTCCTACAGGAGGTCCACACGATGTCACACTCTCCCTCTTTGTTTTTGACTATATATATATATATATATATATATATATATATATATATATATATATATATATATATATATATATATATATATATATATATATATATATATATATATATATATATATATATATATATATATATATATATATATATATGTTGCAAGATGCAGGTACCAGACATCGACTCCACCTGGCTACATAGGTCTGAGCCTGCCTTAATAATCTTCTAATGGTTGTTGTGTGGAGATATTACCAAGATTACTCATAAGGTTACCAATGGAGTTAGATTTTTGTTTAGGAGGTTGCCCTAGTTGGGGGATTTGAAATGCAATCTATGTTGTGCTCTTGTGATTTATGATTCGATGTTGTTCTGAGATTTACATTGTGAGTTAGAATTGTCCTTATATATATCTATATTATTTATATCTATGTTATAATTGATTTTATGTTATATAGGTATGTGTATATGTGGGTGCACACGCATATACCCATGCTTATATAAATAATTAAATTTGTAAGTTTTTATTGATTTTGTAAATGGTATGTTCTTTATTATAATTAAATAAAGTGAATTAAATAAAAAGTGTGAAATAAAAAGTGAATATAATAATAATAATAAATGTTCTTTGTATTAAAACTAGCTTTCTAGGAGGGAGTTGAACTCAAGACCTCCTAGAAGTTATGCTAGTTGCTTTCCGTGTGTGCTATGTGTGTTCCTTGGAAGTTATTTGTTTATTATTCTTGTTATGGTTTTATTTGAAATTTCTTTTAATTAAATTTATTAAACTTTGTTAAGTGCTTACATGAATGATTTTTTTATTTTCTAGCCAACTATGGAAGTTGGAGAAGTTGCTTCCCGTAAAGAAACTCCTCCAACCACATAGTTGGGGGATAAATATTTGCATTTTTGTGATTTGGAGGGGGAGTTTTTTTGTGAAGATTTTTGGAGCATGCTACATTGATTTTTCCAAAAAATTATTGGAGTTTTTCTATAAGTTTGAGAGTCTCTATTTGGTGAAGACAAGTGTGTGTAGATTTCTAGATTTTGATGACTAGAGGAATCTTTCCACAAGGATATCTACTCAAGGCTTGAAGGTTTGCAAAGAGTCTCCAACCAAGGGAAGAGGATTCTCCGCAGGACCCAAGTAGGGTCTAAATTGGGAAGAATCTCCATTTTGGAAATTTTGGAGTCATGTATTTTAGTGTTGGGTACCTATTTGGCTTGGGGTATAATGGTTTGTATCTTACATGGTTGCCAGGAAGGATCCCAATATACAGGTTGTGTGAGGACACTCACTTAGGTGGTCTCCTAGCACCTTAATCTTGGTGTTATAGTATGATGATATTTTATGTGCTCTATTCTAATGCTTTTGAGTCTTGAATTTATTGGTATTTGAGACTTATATTGCCTTAAGGTCTTGAGAGTACCTTGGTTCTATCTCCTAGAACGGGGGGTGGATCTTTACCAGTTTCACATGGTTGGGTGGAAAATCTCTTTCAAGGTATGTTTGTGGTTCGTGTCATGACCTGGATTATGATTTGTTCAGTGATGAAGTTATCCTATCTTGTATCATGTATCTCTATCTTTTGAAGTCAAGATGTAAATATGTAATGTAAGCCCTTGGGAAACTTGATGTAATTATCTTTCTATATGCCTTCGAGCAATATGGAGTAACTGTAATTATGTTTGTAAAAGGAAATTGTAAGAAATAAGTTATGTATATAGGAAGGGTAGAATTATGAATCTAAAAAGGGGATTGAATATGGTTAAATCAATGAGTAATTCCTACCTTATTTGTCTTGTGAATCTTAAATGAAATTGGAAGTAACGGCTTTATGAAAACCTTTGTAATGAAAGTACTTATGGATGTAAACCTCTTTAAAAGGAAACTCATTTTGATATGTGGAATAGTGAAATGATATGCTAAGGATCGAAGGGTATCTCTAGGTGAAATAATAAGGGAAAGGAAACATATAGGTTATTGAAAGTAGTAATGAGATGTGACTTCTTAAATGTATACTTCAATGTGACTAATGTGTGATTATTCAAACAAGGTTTTAATCTCAAGTCTTAACTAGACTTATACAAGGTTATAGATGATGATTTGTGGAAGTTAAACTTATGGTAAAAATGATTTATTCAATGGTTTATGTTGGTTATCAATATATGGTTAAGTACTTTATGCTTTCTATTATTATCTTGAAATAAGGATAGAAAGTGGGGACTCTTAATTGAAAAGCTTAATTGAGTTTTGATGGTGTAATTGAGTTGAGCATAGATATGGTTAAGGAGTAAATAAATAGGAAAGAATAAATGTACTTAGTGGATGAGATAAGTAATGTGTGCTTGTTGCATTTCTAAAAGTAAGTGATGTGTTATTTTGGTAAAGAAAATGAATTCAATTAATTCATTAAGGAAATTGGTTTTGAAGTAGAATGAAAGCAATGTCTCAAGGTAAATTGAAGTTGAAATAGAAATAGAATTCGTTAGGTTAAGTAATACTTGATAATGGTAAATGAATTCATTAAGGGAACCTTAAGGAATGTACTTGTGAATGGTTATGATGATATGTTAGAATGTTAAGAAAAAATAAATTGTTAGTTGTAATTTTAGGTCATAGACTTGATTCCTAATGGGTTCCCTGGTGGGGACATTACAATCATCATCATCTGAAGGAAAGACATGGACACAAAAGAAGAATGTGGAAGAAGAGAGGGAGAGGGTTGTGATGAAGAATCCTTCTGAGTGAAGGATTTATCAAATTGAACATCACGAAAAAATGAACCTCTTGAGTGATAGGATCAAACAACCGATATGCCTTCACATCCTCACAATAGCCAAAAAAATGAATCGCTGACTTGTCCTCTCCATTGCTTTGCGCCGACTATCAAGAATGAATTTCCATGCATCACTTCCAAATACTCTGAAATAGGATACTTGGGCCTTGACATGAGACCAACCCTCTTCAAGAGTCTTCTTCAGTACTACCTTATGATGTAAATGATTATGAATATAATTGGCACAATTGATAGCCTCTTCCCAAAATATTGGAGCCATAGACCGAGAGTGAAGCATGCAATTGACCATTTTCCATAAGCTTCTATTCTTCCACTAGTCCACACCATTTTGTTGAGGAGTGTATGGTACTGTATGTTGATGAAGAATACCTTGAGTATGAAAGAATTCCTTGAATGCTTGATTGACATACTTCCCACCATTATATGTGTGGATCTTATGGAGGGAATATCCTAATTGCTTCTCCACAAATGCAAGAAAGGTCATGAAGTGTTGAAGGACCTCATTCTTGTACTTTAAAAATTACACCCATGTGCGGCTGGAGAAGTCATCAATGAAGTTGAGCACATACTTGGCCCCTAACAATGAGGGAGTTAGAAATGACATGAGATCACTATGCACCAACTCAAGGGGACCCAAATCTCATGTGGCCATACCCTTAGGGAAGGGATCTCGATGATGCTTTCCAAGGACACAACCCGACCAAACTCCATTTAAAAAAGAGACCTGAGGTAGACAAATGACCAAGTTCTATGTGCTCATCTGTTGGAGATATTTGTAATTAAGGTGTCCAAACCTTTCATTCCAAAGCTTTCTTTTAGAAACTATATGAGAAATACGGTATGATCCTGATGAAGAGTCAAATCCATAAAACCTATACAAGCGGGCTAAATGATCAACTATGCCTATAGTAATGACCTTTTTCAGGATTCTGCATCTCTATAATAGTTACATGAGTAGGAGAAAACTCAACAATTTTTCTATCACCATGATTGTAAATTTGATAGATGGAAAGAAGATTCTATGAAATATTAGGAACAAAAATAACATCATCAATGCTACCATCGTGCATCTTAATTGAGCTTGTCCCTAGAACTGGAATCTGTGATGAGTTCCCAACTGTCATATGTGAAATAAAACTATTAGAAAGAGAATCAAAAAGATCAACATAATGAGTCAAGTGATGTGAAGCACCAGAATCGAGAATCCAACTAGAACTTATAGATGATGAAGCCTTAGCTCAAAAGGCTTTTCCTTTTCCCAAGGAAGAAGAATTAGGCATTGTAATGTTATGCCTCTTCATAGCTTCTTCTAATGCTTCTAGCCTCTGAGAGTATGGTGTGTCATTATTCCTAGGTTTACCCCAAAAATAAGTATTCTCATGTCTCTACCTATACTTAGAAGATGACCCTCCTGAGTTAGGAGGAGGAGAAGAAGGTTTAGAGTTCTGATCATTATTCACCTTAGGCTTATAAGGAGGCCTATAAGGAGGCTTACCTCTTGAAGATGAATATCTTTGTGGCTTCTTCTTATATTTACCCTTTCCTTTAGGAGATTGAGCCATCAATGCACGACTCTTAGGAAGACCATCCATCTAAATTAACTTGGCTTGCTCTCTAATTAATCTATCACAAAATTCCTCAAATGAGGGCATCTTATGATCATCTCCCATAGCATCCATTGTAGAATAGAAGGTAGAGGAAAACATTTGGAAAGGACCTCTAAGCTTAGACAAGATCAAGAAAATACACTCCTTATCTTCTTTGGCATGACCACATCCTTTCAAGTGAGACAGACTTGACTTGAACTGTGGAAGGAAATCCTACAAAAAGAGAATTGCATCTGGGAAAGAGAAGTGAGATTGGCTTCAAGCTACAAGATTTTGAATTAGATGACCTTACCATACAACCCTGCAAGCTTATCCCATACTTCTTTTGGTGTTGTACACTCAGCAATGTGAAGCAACGAGTTATCTGACACATGAAGACCGATGAGTCCTTTTGCCTCATCCATTTTGTTTCTATGAACAAAATGCTCAAATGCCTTTGTGAACTCGGGTTGGTCAGATTGTAATAGCTGCTAAAGGCCTCGAGACTGCAACAATTGCATCATTTTGAGCTTCCATGAGTGATAGTTATGTGGGGTGAGCAACTCAATCCTAGGATCTGACATGTTGTACAAGGGTACACAAAGGATAAATATGCAAGATACACCCCCCCAGAACAGATACAAACTGATTGTAAGATTTTCAGATGATAATTTTGCCAAAAGAAAATAGAAATAACTTCTAATTGCGAGATAGTCAAAGTGGCATGAAATGGCAAAATGTTCAAAACATACCTTTGTCACAACAGCTTTTTGGTGATATCAAAGTTGGGACCAATTTTTAAAAAGGCCTATGTTAGGCACTAATAGAATCACAACAAGGTTCTTGATTGCTCCATATGACCATGAAAGAAAATTTTTCTTTACTCGCAGCAAGGCAGGAGAAAAATGTGCAATGAAGGACAACCTCATCAGCATTATGCCATATCACCAACTTTGCAAAATAACACGACTTCAAATAACAATCAAGGAAGATCTAAGCAACGGGTAGAGAAAATACTGAGCAAAAAAGTGATCTCCACGCGAGCTTGTTAATTCTTTGCTCACAAAAAAAATGCGGACCAAAGATGGGGTCGAGTCACTTATTGCAAAAGGTGAGCCTTCATAACTCAACCACGAACCATCAGCTTTAATAAAGACAGAGATAGCAATATTGAGGGCACCAACCCGAGGTTAATGAAGCCACATAAAATTAATGCCAGCCTCACCCAAAAAGTGAAAGTCAATCAAAGTGAGCCTACAATCATGATTCTCCACGTGGGCCTGTGAAGTCTTGTTCTACACTGAGCCACGATCACCAAGGGATTTTCATGGCCCACGCAATAAATCATGCTGCAAAGATCCCATACAATGAAATCTCTACCATGACCTATCTGCACAATTTAATACGCAGGCCAGCGTGGGTGTGCACCGATCACGAACTGCAGAAAGTCAAGGCTATAATAAATGCAGACTTAAATCCGATGTGCCACTCTCACTTTTAGTACCAGTAGTGGAAAAATGCTCAAACCACGGTCACCAGCTGAGAAACCACGAGCTCTATATTCTGCAAAATGTGGCTGCTAGCAGTAAGAAACTGCATATATACAATAGCCACAGGAGATCATGAGCATCATGTGGGAAACGAAAATGGCCACAACACTCAAAGCAAGAAAGACATAATGCGGGCCCTCCCCTGCAACTTGGCTGTCGCTCGGATCTGATTAGATAGGCACTCACGGAAAGGTGCCAGAGATTATATTGAACTTCACACGGTGAGGATTGTTGCTTAGTCTAGTTGGGGCCTCAAATGTCATCCATGCGGCCAGAATGTTTACTCTGGGAGCTATGATGTCGGGCTTCAAGATATCCGTGTTCACAATATTGGGTTCCCGGGAAGAAAAAGCCGCAACAACGGGTGATCACTTCCCCCTCTTTCTGCCCGAAAACATACGTAGGTAACATGTGACAGTCTGCTACAAGCGCCTCACCATTTGCCTCTGTTCGCCAGGAAAATCACCAGCGAAGGTGGCGGCGTCCACACAAGTGTAATAAACTCCAACACCCCCCCTAAGTGAAACTGTTGCGCACTATTACTGTGCCACTTGGTCTCCTCCAAAAATGCCCAAACACATAAAAGATAAATAATAAATTTCACTTATAGGCGCTCCATGTCGATATCAACAATGGCAAGTACAGATAGCTAAACGAGAAGAGTGTGGTGATAAAACTAACTCGCTGGAGAAGCGAATGCAGCATCTCCATGACTCCAAGTGACACAACCAAAGGGAGGGATCTACTGGAGGCATTCAAGCAGTTACTCCCAACCATCTATTCTTATTTGATGAAGAGCCACGAGTGGATTGCTGTTTCCAAGCACATAGACTGGATTGATTACCATGTGAGGAAGCCATACAACGGAGAGAAAGAGGCTACCCTACGTGAGGAATCCTACAAGATGCTTCCTGACTGCGTGTGCCAAATGAGATCACATAGGCCGGTGAAATCAGATCTCCAAAGCTGATCTCATACCAGCTTGAAGCTATCTAAAACAAACAATATGCCTGATAGGCCAAAACTTTCACCAACCTACTAACACATGTCCATTACACTAATTCAATGAAACTGGTTGGAGACAAAACATGATAGTGTGATGTGGATGCAATGTAATTACCAACACATTAATCCATAGAGAAGACAACACGGACTGCAAAACGTAGCAAAAATTGACACAGATCTACAAAGATTGGTGTACTACATCACACAAAACTAGGACCTGAAGAAAAATGAACACACTCAAAAAGAACTGGAAGGAGCAGAGATACTGACCTCTCTGATACCTTGTTAGGATAAACTGATAAACTATTCTATATCTAGAACCTAGTTTCCAGACATCCACTAGAAGAGAGATGTTATCAACACTAAATTGTATTGAACTGAGGTGAGAATAAACATACAAATGTTGTACTTAAATAGGCAAGAGCTGGTAGAAAGAAAGGATAAAATTGAGACAAGTGTCTCAACCAAGATGAATTAGAGTACTGATAGAAATCTACAATATCCTCTAGGATATGATAGAGTCCAAATTGGACTCAAAGATATCTATCCAACTCATTTATGAGTTGACCTAACTAAACTTATATAAGGAGTAAATTGGTTAAACAATACTACTCCAACAATAATAATATTACATTGATAAAATATTTATATTAAAAAAGAATTATTAGATTATTTATAAATTTATAAAAAAAATTGACAATCAATAAAAATCTTCAAAATTAAAATGAAAGGCATTAAAATAACAAAACCATCAAGAAAAACTCATATGACTAGTAGGAGTAACCCTCAAACTCCAGGCCTAATTCCCACCACATAGTGCTTCTCCAAAATGCCACTTGCAACACCCTTAATATTTGCTCTAATATATCCATCAAAAAATGAAAAGACTACACTTTTCAAGGAGAAAACTAATGCTCCAAAATTCTATCGAGAACATTAGTCTCTTTTAAGGTCGCACCTTGACCAGCTGAGGGAAGCTATGTATTAATTTAGTGCTCCCTTCGAGTCATAGCCAAAAAAATTGCTCCATCAAGAAATGTTTTGAAATAATAATAATAATAATAATAATAATAATAATAATAATAATAATAATAATAATAATACGCGATAAAATGCACACACATCTAGAACAATGATGGATGGGAATAGTTGGCCACTCTCTCTTTCCTCCCAAATCGTCTTCTCTAGTCTCTTGAACTCTCATCCTCATAAATGAAAACTTGTTGTAGATCCAAGTGAAATAAAATTTATAGATAACTTGTGGCTATGAGAGATGCACCAGTAGGATACTTTTCTTATCTCATTGCTTATCACTATCCCCTTTCATAACCCTTACATGCCACATAACAAAGAAAATGCATGATGAGTTAGATTCTAACCTACTAGTCCTACTAGCAGAAGAGGAGAAAAGAGTACCATGAAGAAAGAAGACAACACTAGAGTTTTAAAGTCATCAAGTCGAGCTAAAAATAAAAATTCAAACCATTTACCACATAGCCATCTGAATCATCTTCCATCATGTTGAGTTGTGCATGGAGGGAGCCTTATCCTTCTAATATACTATAACTACTGACTTGTGAAGAAAATGCTAAAGAGATTATGATTTTTGGAATTCAAAAATTGGTGTAGTATAGTTAATTTTAATTGACTTATGGGGTGGACAATGAAGCATTGAAATGGACCTGAAGATCCGTCAAACATAATTAAATGTAGTTCTTAAATATAACTAGGTGCAATGTACTGAGCGCCTCGTGGGTTTTCAAGTAAATTCTAGATAAAGAAAAGACATAAAAATAAATTATTACATAGTAATGATCTATACATCATCCTCATGGTCTCCCTTTATGCTTTTCTTTTTTTTTTTTGCATCGTAAAGCTTCATATCATGGATATACTTGTGAGATTGTTTCCCATGTAGGAGGAGAATTTTTTTTCTTTTAATGTATTCTTTTATTATTAAACAAATCCATAGAGTTTATTTTTACAATATCAGCCTTCATCATTTTACAATAAAGGATATAAACAACAATTTATTCTCCATTGGTTCCACGTATAGGTGTCCACAAGGAACCAAGCCTAGTGAATAAATAAAATGATTTAAACTATATATAAAAAAAAAAGACAAGTAGAAGGGACCAATCCAAAATTTAATATGTGGGGAAACTAGTTTACATTAAATTTATTGTCTTTCTTCATGATTTAGGTAATATTATTTCTCCTTTGTGTAAGTCAAAGCTATTATATAAAAAATATTGTTATTAAATAAGAAATAATGATTAATATTGTTGTTATTTGTTAGTAATTAATTTGATTGTAGTAAAAGATGAGTAATTGTTACTGATAAATCATTGAATGAGTACAATAGATTAAAAATCATAGTTACTTAATTTTTTAAATGAGGATAAAAAAGAAATTTTAATATTTACTAATTACTAATTTAGTTTATCTGTATCATATAGTTATCTCAAATTATACTTTTTAAGTGGTGTCAATACTAGACACGAATTAAATGTTCAAGTTTATGGATGTCTATTATGATAAAATGAATTAGAATTATTTAATGACTATTAATTTATGTAATACTTTTTCTATTGCCATGCACATAAGCATATTTGTATATTTTTAGTTTTCTTGTGGAAAACTAAAACATTATATAAATTATTTAATCATCAATGAGTGGTTTATTTAGAATCCTATAAATGTTACATTGATAACACTAATCTACCTAAAAAATGAATAAAGGAATGTACTGGGTCTCTTGTTTGTTAGATCATTCAATTCTTCCTTACCCATAATGTAAGCTACTAGGTACCTTGAAGAATATAGCAAGCTCAATTACCACCCCCTAAATCTAGGTCAACTTGATTGTTTGTTTAAATAGCATTTGCCTAGAATATAATCAATAGATAACTTAGTTATCACCATATAGTTCAAAGGATATTCTCTTATATTTCTTCAATGTAGGCAACTAATATTCAACATAGATTATTAGTATGAAGACTAAACAACATGTCCATTGGAAATAAATCCTAAGGAGAATGTCCAAATCGGTGTTCCAAGAAGTATTTTGAGTTAAAATGCTAACACTCTATCTATGTGACATCCATCTTGAAGTGATTGAAGTGATTGAAGTAAATCTACTCCACTTGTATGCATATACCTTATCTTGTCTTCGACAAAGTATTCTCACTACAACATTTCACATGCAAACCAATAAATGTACTAAGTGTTATTAAAATATAAAATGATTATAAAAAAAATTGTGGGTTGTGTATATGCTCCAATGTTAAGTATCATATATGTAGATCGCACAATTATCACAATGATGGAATACAATCATTAAGAAATGATTGACTCATATAAGACTTAATAGAGGAATTCGCATGGATCAATTATGATGATCAGCAAAAGAAAACCAAAACAAGCAAGAAGAAGAGAAATTACAGGTCCGGTGAAAAATTGATATAGCACTTTAATCTAATGAGAAAAATATCTTGGATCATATCTAATTATTGGCCGAACAAAGGCCAAGACAAAAAAGAACGCTGAGAATTAAAGGACGCGGTGGTCGATTCCAACAACACTCACAGGCCATCCAATTAATTATCGCCGATCCAAAAATACTCTCAACCTATACAATTAATCATTGATCTGAAATTTCATCTAATCAATCGTGCGAAACGTAAAAAACACCTAGAAAAATGGTTACATTGTTTCATATAGTAACAATGCAATGACTCGTATGATACCAACATACAAAATTCTACGAGGTTTGTCGTATATTTTTATGTTTTAAACCAATCAGTTCTAGATATAACCGTCCTCGTGCTAAATTGTAGAGGTGGTCGTTATTTTTAACGATAAGTCCGGAAAAGGGAGAACGACAAGCCCAAGACAGGCCTAAATAACAAGCCCTAGATAACTTTATTTAAAGGAACGACCACTAAATTCAAGTGATAAAACACTTCACTTTCTCCCCCTGTGTAATCCCAGTAATATACATAATGCCTATGCCCATTGAAGCCGTTGTATCTGAGCTTAACCTCCCGTCATCGACATTTCCCAATTTCCCCTAGACTTCGATGCCCAAGAACTGAACCACCTTCAATACCATCCCGAACTTGCCAAGCTCAGAGATGCCTGCAAAGAATGGGGATTTTTCCATCTTGTCAATCATGGAATTCCAGTAGATATTCTGGATAAGGCTGAAATTGTTAGCAAAGATTTATTATCTATTCCTAATGAGGTCAAAGACAAAGCCTTATCCTCTGTTCCATTCGACACTTACTATCGCAAACGAAACTATGAGTCCGTTCAGCTTCGAGATCCAGCCAGTCCAGGTTCTATTGACAAAACGCTAGAGAAGATATTGCCAGAAGGGAACCCTATTTTCTGGTATGGTATTCATCATTCATTTTCCTTCGTCTAAACCTAATCGATTCAGCTCTGTCTAATCATTTGAGTTCTTGTATTATTGTTTGGCAGCGAAGCAATGAGAACATACTCTGTGTATGTCGCAGAGCTTGCACAAAAAATTTCAAAATTAATTCTCGCCAGCCTGGGATTAGATGTCAAAGCTTTCTACCACTCTCACTTTGACAAACACTATTCAGTAGTGCGTCTAAACGGCTATTCAGCGAAAAACATGTCGGTTGGCGAGGGGGCGCTCCTGTCCCATACAGATTTGGCGTGCCTCACAGTTCTTTACCAAGATGATGTGGGAGGTCTGCAGGCACGATCTCAGGAGGGAGAATGGTTCGACGTCAAACCTCTTTCTCATTCATTTGTGATCAATCTGGGGGACACTCTTAAGGTATACTTTGTTTAGCTCTTCTTGCAGTTTTAGTTATTTTGAAAATATTACTACCTGACCATGATTAATGATACATGAAGAAAATGTGTTTAGGCGTGGACTAACGGCAGATACCGCAGCCCAGAGCACCGCGTGGTTTATAAAGGTTGTAGTGATCGTCTATCAATTGCCTTTTTCACTTCCTTTCCTGATGAGAAGGAAATCTGGGCGCCTGAGGAGCTCGTGGACGAGAACAATCCAAGGCGTTACAAGCCGTTCCAATATTCGCATTTCTGGGATTCATCTGCGATAAAGAATAAAAATGATAAAGACAAAGCCACGCTTCTCGATCGATTCGCTGGTATATAGAAGACTTATGATTTTGTGTGGTGTTGCGTGTGTTGAGCGTAGCTGCATCTAAATAGTTAATAATACTAGAATATGTTTCTAGTCTTATGTCTAGGTCAGGGCCATGATTTTATTGCTTGTTTGTTTGGTTATCATATAGTTTTATCTAGTTTGTGTTGATTTTTGTTCCGGTAGCGCGGTATCTCAACATTTTGCGTGCTGTTCCATTGTATTTGTGTTTAGATCGGAATTCTCACGGTTTTGATGTGATGTCCATGGTTTGCGATTCTATGAAAATCAAGTATGTATCGAATACGATAATATAAATTTATAAATACCATTTTGTCTATACAGAATAAAGATTGCAAATCTGCCTAAAGTTGTAGTGGTGGTTTATTTAAATAAAATATTCCGTTTTAATATTTTTTTATCAAGGGAAAACAAGATTTGAAAATGTCCTAAAATAGGTTTTTAATATTTAATGCTAGCTGCTAAATAATTGTTTGTATAATTTGCATGGAAAAAGAGTGTACTTGGGACGGGTAAATGGCCACGGACAAAGTTATGTCTAGATCAAGAATGACATCTATTTAGGCAATTTGAATTTTAGAGAAAAATTAGTTATGTTATTTGAGAATTATACTGTAAATCTCTTATAAGAATTTTATAAGAATTTTTTAATATGTATGTATGTATGTATGTATGTAGTAGATTCTTAGTTTGGATTAGAAAAATATTATAATTAAAATATTACTTTTTAAATTAATTTTTATTTTTATTTTAGTGTAAGTTTATCAACAAGGATGTATACACATTTTTAAAAACTTTTTATATATATCATATCTAATTGTGATGGGTAATTAGATGATCATGTAAAGTAGAATTAGAAAAATATATATTTGATTTCATTTTTCTAACCTTTACAAGATTATAGTATATTAAGAAGAGTTCAACTAGTGTTCAAAAGATCATCTCCATCAATTTGTATAAATTCATGCTATCATTTCATTTTAATCCTCTTTTGGGTGCTCCAGATATGTGTCATGCAAAGTGTTAAAATTCAATCACAATCCTCCCATAAAAATTATGTAAGGCCTCTCCTCAAAGTGTGAGTTATGCATCTCTATTCAATTTAAATATGTTTCATATTTCTTATTAGTTAGGTGAAAATAATGAGTATTTAAGACTTTGTAGATTGTGGTGAATTATTGTGAGACTTATTAGAAATCTCTTTCTCCACTTAAAAGTTTGTTGGAAATATTTAATTAAAATTTAAATAAATTACATATTCATGTAAATCAAATATATATGAAATACCATTGGTCTAGATTTATGAAATCACAATATTCACATGTCAGATATGTAGTAGACATAGATAATGGTATGGTGTGATTTATAACTTCTCATCTAAGTATTACATAAATATAATATGAACTACTAGGTGAAATTTAAATTCGGATGGTGGTTAGTTATTTTAAATAATAATTGATGAGGTGTTATAAGTTTTATTGTAATTCTTAAGAAATATTATCTCAAATAAAATAATTTTGAAATGAATAAATAAACATACTACATCTAGACAATGTTTAAAGGGTAACTAATGTGTATATGTGATAGCTACAAAGAATACTAGGATTTTTTACAGTCTTTAATAGATTGGCAAGTGTGAGTAACACCATTCAAGCCAATAAAGAATCCATTGTAAGTAAGAAAGGTAAATATTACATCTGAAATGGTGGAGAATAAATTGACAAACCACAAAGGCATATTAAATTAATTATATCAATATTCATGAAAGTAAATGAAATAATTTATTAATAATTAAATTATATAAATAGGACCAACAATCTTGATGATTAATTCAACATGATCAAAACATATTAGATATGTTTTGTGGTCAAAGTGAAAGAAAATAATACCAATAAGAAATATTTCAATTGTAAACTTCATGTGTTTTAGATATTATTATTTATTTATTATTGTGACTTAAGTGTAATTATCCTTTAGAATCTATTCAGTTTTAATCTCACGTGGTTTGGTAATGTAGGTGTGAATAAGGAGTGAGTACATTCCGTTGTATTTCAATTTAAAAATTGGAATTTTGAGATTACTAATGGGGATTTTTATGAATCATTTTATCTCTTTTCTCGTTTCAAAATCTCCATAGGTCAAACCTATAGGGGGATACACGTATTTAATACTATTTGGGTTTCTGGTCCCTATAAAACCTATTTTTTATTTAATTTAAAAAATACTTATGAGTCTTTGACTTGTCAGTATCTTTTTTAAATATCCTTAGAAATTATTTAATGAAAATTTCACATTTTCCATCTCAAGAAATGGTTTGCCCCTTCTTCCCCTTGTGGGTGCATCATGATAGTCACATCACATATAGAAGAGAATCATTGGGGTGGGTGGATATTAGATGTTATCACATACTAGTAGTAGAAGGGAGATCCATGTAACCCTTTTTTTATCATATCATAAGCTTTAGAGTACATGAATATTTTAAAAAAATTGGAGTGATTTTTCTGAGAGAATTTGAGTGTTGTAGAAGAAAGAAGAGAAACTATTTCAGTGGACTTGGAAATTATGTTTGAAATAGCCTCAAAGAGGAAATAGCTAGATTTTGTCATTGTATTTTTGCATTGGTGGTGTGTATATCAAAGATATAGTATTGATGAAAGGTATGTTGTGAATAGGTGTGATATATTTTGTATAAGTTTAGATGGTGTTTTGTGAAAGAATAGGCTTTTTTTCAATATTAATAAAAAACAAGAGACACAAAGGAATATAAAATAAGCTATTAGATAATGAGCAGACAATATGTGGATTGTTCATAGCCACATCACTTCTCAATATTTTTTGTTATTTGTATCTCTTGGTTTGGTGTGACTATGAACAATGACGCAATTGTTTGATAAAAATACTTACTCAAATTGTTGATGCAAAGATATAATATTAGATGATGGAAATTGTGTTATTTTGGAGGTATGCATCTATCATTTATTTAGTATTTTATTTTAATATATGTCATACATTTCTTGTATTTTTGAAACCATGTTTATCATAGATAACATGGTTTTCATAGAATCACATGGGTAATCAAGTAGATTAATTGCAACAAGATATTACACGAGGTTGGAGGTAATGGAGGAAAGATATTTTCCATCATCCCAAGATAGCTTCTCTCTTAGGGATGATTCATTGATGAGAAATAACCTATTTCTAGCCTTGGAAATTGAGGTATTGGTAGATTTGTCCCTCAAGAAAAGAGGGAACATGATATATTTGTCTGGATGAAGACAAGAGGAGCTTAACATCATGATTGTCTCTTCAAGGAGAAATGGGGGGAAAGATTTGAATATGATTTATCAAGTACTTGAGGATGTGTTAGACACACTTGGAAGAGATGTAGACATTCAAAGGAAATGTATCTCATATCTAGGTATATTAGTCAGGATTATTTCCACATCACTTGAGGAAGCGTTAGACACACTCAGAGGAGATGTGAACTTTAAAAGGAAAGATGTATCATGTACAACACTAGAGGAGGAAGTGGACACACTTAGAGTAGATGTGGAATTTTAGAGTAAATATATATCATTATGTAGGGGAGGTGGGGAAACTAATATTGTACAAATGGTTTCAAGTACTATGATCAGGAGATCCACTAATGTAGTTAGTTTGGTATTTCTTGAGTGGGAGAGAAGGATTGGAGAAGGTGATTCATCAAGGTCTCTAGAAGGATTGGGTTCAAAACAATTATAACTTCCAATCTTGTTTGAATTAAATAATAATGGGGGGATTTTGGTGTATTTCATTAATTTATTATAGGAGTTAATAAACTAGGTATTCTCTAATAATGAGAAGTTACATTCCCATATGTAGTTAGTCAAAGGAAAATAAGGCTTTAAAAAGCTAGTGATATTATATTAAAGATCATCCAATTATAATCTAATTATATCTTATTTTGGATTCGATCATTTGTGCTATTTTTTTACAATTATTACATTGTTCCTACAAAAATCAAATTTACCTTTCCCTAAAAAACCCTCTTAAGGATTATAGAGAAAAAGGCTTGATTAAATAACATGAATACATATTTTGAGAAAATATTATTTAAGGAACAAAGTCCAGATCAACAAGAACTCAAAGCCATATCATACACCCTCATAAAGGTAGATTCCTAAGTTGAATTCTTGAGCTTTCAATCCGAAAATCTAAAATCATGAACTTCAAATTATTATAAACTATAATCCATATTGAGATCCTCACACACAACTACATTATATTTCTCTAACCCTTATAAGGGTCATAATTCTCAATCATAATCTTATGCTTTATAGAATGTTGGATAGGATAAATAACTGAGAGGGGTGGGGGAAGGTGTGAATAATTTATTATCAAATGATTTTATTCACTTATGTTAATTTAGTAAATAATTAAATAAATAAATAAACTTATAACAAATGAAAGTGCAAAGATCATCAACAAAAAAAACACTATAATTTACAGGGAAACCAAAACTGAGAAAAACTATAGAGATATTAATTCTCATGAAATAAACATCGATTAAGGTAATTTTTAAAAGTGAACTAGTATTTGTTTCCCACTACTAGTTATCTCACTAATAGTTGTGATAACTACGTAGAAATAAGAAAGGCTCATTATTGATACAAATAGGCTCATTTATAATAAAAATTGGGTCACTACCAGAATATAATAAATGAACATTCAATCCACCACTAATGTCACTATCACTGATACTATGTAATATGAAAATTATATAATGATCTATTGTCATTTGCATCAACTTACAACATCATCAACGCACGTATATTCTCTTCTAAAGTTCACATTCACTTTGCATATAATCATATACAATCTTGCAACATCAAATGAATTCATATATATATATCTATATATATATATATATATATATATATATATATATATATATATATATATATATATATATATATATATATATATATATATATATATATATATATATATATATATATATATATATATATATATATATATATATATATATATATATATATATATATATATATACACTCGTTTGAAATAGGTCACACCAAATAATTCTTATAGTAGTATGCAATGAAACGTGGACCACCTTGATGAAATAAACATGCCTCATACATACCAATTATTGGTATAACTAATGTGACAAAAAGGTTAGTTATGGTTTTGTCATTAATGTCAACTAATTACTTTATTGGTTGATAGTGAGATGATAAGTGTTTTGAGATGATGAATCTAATGTGTAGTGAGTATGCAAAGGAATTGGAGTGCATGATCATTGTTAGAGAATCCAGAATGACTTTAGATGCATTTTCTATGATTGGGCATGATGGATAAAAGGGAAAAGTAAGTAATGATTGATTAAATAGCAACATGAAAAGAATAGTAAGTGACACACACTTAATGATTTGATTATTCTATCAAATATGTATAAATGCAAGTGTTGTGGTCATGATATGTTTAAATTGACTAGAATATTTTAGTAATTATATGATTGCTAAAAAATTGGAGTATTCTAAGGCATCAATTCAGTTGATAGAAAATCATTATGTGCAAGTTAGAAAAATATTTGAATAGTTGATGTTAGATCGGTGAGTGGTGATGATGCGACTAGTTGTGGTGAATGTTTTCATAATCAAGGTGTCAAGGTGATGTGGCATAACATATCTCTAATGATAATTTGATGTTACATTGTTTTAGGTGATCAAATCTATCATGTTTTGAAACCATGTTGAGGTAGTCAAATAAAGTTTCACTGTTCTTATTTAAAATTGATGTGACCTAAATCTTGAGGTTGGCTTAAATTTTTAATTAAATATTCTAGATTGTTAACATGTTTTAGGGTTCAAGTATCGAGTGGTAATGATTCAAATTCAAACATTATGTACATTTTGTAAGTCAGCTAACACGCTAAAGAGCATGTAATGTGTTAATATGTAATCAATAAAATATGCAAGTGTAGATTGTGGATGTGAAGGTGAAGTCAAGTGAAGACAAAACATTGTCAACAAGAGAAGCAATGTTTGTGCTTGATTACATCTAAAGAAGAAGAGGACAAGTTATATTCCTAGATCATTTTAAATGTTGATTCCTAATTGTTTGTACAATAAAAATTCCTTACTTGGATAGACTTTAAGAGGTCTGATTTCTAAATTTTTTAACTAGGTGGCTCTTTAATTATGGTTTTAAATCCTTTAACAAGGTTACTCTTAATAGAGTAAATCTTCAAATAGGGCTAGATATAAATACCTTAACCGATTTACTCCTAACATGGTCTTCTCCTAACTGGGCATCATTGTAAGCTCCTAACAAGGATATTCCTTTAATAGTGAATACTTCTGAAGAGTGGAGGATATTAGTGGATGCTAATTTCCACCATGGATTTTACCCTTAATCAAGGTTTCCATGATAAAAATAATGATGTCACTTTATTTCATATGTGAATAGTTGTTTGGTTAGTTTTTTAGTGTATGCATAAAGTTTAAAGTTGATGAATGTGGTTAATTTTGTTGAATGAATTGTGATAAGTTTCAAATCTAATAGATTAATGATTCACCCTCCCCTCTCAATAATCTCGATTGTTATAGTATTAAAAATTGGTATTAGATTTCTTGGTCCTCTTTGTGGTAAGTTTAACAACTTGAGGAAAAGATCTAATGATGAAGAAAGATAACTAAACAAGAGATAACTACACAATATTGAGAGACCCTATAAAAATCCATCTAAAATGTATGGGGCAAAATTCTTGAATCATGTTCTGATCAAATATGTTGTTCCTACTAGGACTCTTATTATAGATAAATTGAATTTTCAACAAGAAAATAGGAAATAATTGGAGGCTATAGTAAGTACTCTATCTCACACTGAATATATTGATATACATGGTTTAGACACTGCTCACAAGGTTTGGGAAAATATTAAACTCATCTATGATGAAGACTGGAATGTGCAAAATGTTAGGGTTGATAGTCTAAAGGGAAAATATGATGACATGAAAATGGTTGAAGGATAAAAAATTGCCCAATATGGTCAAAGGATAAAAGAAGTTTTTAGTTCTATCAATAGTGCAAGTGGTACCATTGAAGAAGAAGATGTGGTGTATAAAATGGTGAGGAATTTTCTACCTTCTCATGCTATTAGGGTTTTTGATATTCATGAGTTGAGAACAATAGATAATGTCTCTATTAATGGTTTGATTGGTAAGCTCATTGCTTTTGAGTTGATCAATTTTGATAATAGTCTTCCGAGATTTGAAGAAACTTATAAGGCCTCTCTATCTATGACTTCTATAAAACATGGTAAAGAAATAAGTCATAAATCAGCTAGTATGTCAAACTATTTTAGGGAATTTGAATCCATCTTAGCTGAGAAAAAGAAGCAAGGAGATATTGAAGCATTACTTACAAGAAGACTACCTAGAGGTATCGGTAAGTACAAAGGAAAGTTACCTTTGAAGTGTTTATCATGCAATAAGATTGGACATATTGTTGCTAGGTCTCTTGATAGTGAGAAAAAGGTAAATTTAAGAAGATTAAAGGAAAAAGGGAAGAAACAATGTTATATTTTTGTAGATGAAGGTGTGACCGATGAGGATTTAGAAGAAAATGAAGAAGAATATATAGTATTTATTACAGTGAAAAAGGATGTTGCAGAAGGTCAAAAGGCTTTAGTTTTTCACATGTATCAAGCCAATGAGTATTTCATTGACAATGGATACTCTCATCACATGACCAATAATAAAAGTAAGTTCCTTAAGATTGAATAATTTTATGGTGGTGAGGTAAGTTTTGGTAATCTAATACACCCTTCTTGGTTAAAGGGAAAGGTACAATTTATTTGAATGGTAAGAGTAATGTTGATGATTTCTATTTTGTAGAAGTTTTGACACATAATTTATTGAGTGTCCATTAGTTGAAAGACCAAGGTTAAAAACTCAATTTCAAAGGAGGTGTGTGCAGGATAATTAGAAGATCAACAGATCTGATTTCTATCAATAGACAAACCAAAGGTAATTTGTTCCATCTGAATGCTACTATCAACAATTGTTTGGTGTTGAGAGTTGAGGATAGTAGGTTGTGACATAGGAGGTTTTCTCAAGTGAACTTTAAAAGTTTGGTCAAATTTAGTAAGATGAATGTAGTTAGAGATTTTCCACAATTAGTTAAACAAGACAATATGATGTATAATCAAGGTTAGTTGGGTAAGTTAACTAGTTCTACTTTCCATAGATAGACATTTTCATCAGAGAATATACTAGATTTAGTGCATACTAATCTTTGTGGTCCTATGAGGATAAAAAATTATCATGGTGATGAATATTTCATGTTGTTTATTTATGATTATTGAAGGATGATGTGGGTGACTTTATTTAAGGATAAATCTAAAGCTTTCCATAAGTTCAAAGTGTTCAAAGAACTTTTAGATAATGAAACATGTAAGATCTTGAAATATTTAAGATTAGAAAGAGGAGGAGATTTTACTTCATCAGAGTTTACCCAATACTACGAGGAGACTGGAACCCAAAGGTAGCTATCTGCACCAAGAACTCCATACCATAATCATGTTTTTGAAAAAAGGAATAGAGCCATAGTGTATGTAGTTAGGATAGTGATGACTCAAGGTGATATATGTAAGTCATATTGGATAGAATCCATTAGTACTGTATTATATACATTGAAAAGAAAGGAATCGATAAGACACCTTATGAATTATGGTATGGTGATTTGCCTAGTATTAAATATTTCAAAAAATTTGGTAGTACATGCTATATCAAGAGAGATGAATTCACTTGAAATTTTGATCCTAAGGGTGATGAAGTTATTTTATTCATGTATTCTATAAAAAAAGGTCTATAAGTATTTCAATAAAAGGACTAACAAGATGATTGAAAGTGAAAATGTGATGATAGATGAATATCCATAAAAATCTGATAAAACAAGAAAGAAATAAAGAATGAGAAAATGATCAACAATTTATGTATATCCAATTTCAAGAGAAATAAACTATTGAACTCAATAATGAGGAATAATGGGTTCAACTGGTGGAATAAGAAGAAGAAGCACCTGGACCTGAACTGGTTAATCTAGGTTATGTGAAATTGAATCATTCTACTTATCCGATCATTGGTGATAAAGATGCAAGAGTGCAAACAAGAAGGAAGATCAAATAAAGTACATGTCTAATTTCTAATTTTGAGCCTAAAACTGTGAAGGAAGCCTTGAAGAATGAAGAATGGAAAAAAGAAATGGAAGAATAACTTGATCAAATTGTAAAGATTGACACATGGACACTTACTCCTAGACTAGCAAACAAGAATGTGATCAGGACAAAATGGACTTTAGGAACAAACTAAATGAAGATGGAAAAGTGGTTCAAAATAAGAAAAGACTTATGTGTATGAGCCATACACAAGAGAAAAGGTTGGACTATGGAGAGATCTTTTCTCATGTGGAAATAATTGAAGGGGTAATAATTTTACTTGTGTATGATACCTTTAAGAGGTTTAATGTTTTTCAAATGCATGTCAAATCTTCTTCTTTAAATGAGATTCTTGAAGAAGAGGTTTACATAGAACAACATAGGTGGGTTTGTATTGACAAAGGATAAGGATATGGTGTTAAAGCTACAAAAGGAATTGTATAGACTAAAATAAGAACCAAGAGCATGGTATGAAATATTACACTCCCAACTCATCAAGATTAATTTCATATAGGAACAAGTGAAGATAGAAATGTGTCCATGATGGTTGAAGGTGATAATATACTATTAGATGAAGTAATTGTGGATGATATAATATTTGGAAGAGATGATGAAAGCATTTTTCATTTGCAGAAGTGATGAAGAAGTAATTTGAGATGTCAATGATAGGAGAACTTAATTGTTCTTTCTTAGATTACAAGTTTCACAACTAAATGATGGTATCTATATTAGTCAATCCAAGTATACAAAGGATGTATTGAAGAAATTTGCAATAGATGATTCCAAGCTAGTTGGAACCCCCATGGTGACAAGATGCAAGATATCTAAGGATTATGTTTCAAGTGTAGTAGATGCAAATCTATGAAAATCCATGATTAGTAAGTTACATAATGTTTTTCATAGTAGACTAGACATTACACAAGAAGTTTGAATAGTAGCTAGATTTAAAGATAATCCCAAGGAATATCACATGGTAGTGGTGAAGAGGATATTTAGGTACTTGAAAGTGACAAAATACTATGCTCTTTGTTATTCTCACAAAGGTGATTTCTCTTTGAGTATGTTTACTAATGCACATTCGAAAATAAATATTTATGATAGGAAGAGTACAATTGGAGGACCATTATTTCTAGGAGGAAGACTTGTATCATGCACAAGTAATAAGAAAGATTTCATCTACCAACCTATGACAGAAGTTGATTATGTAGAAGGAGCTATTAATTATACACAAATCACATGGATGAAATAGATCCTAAAAGGTATCAAAGAAAAGGTAACTGAATTAATGACTATTTGTTTTGACAACAAAAGTGCAATAATTAGTTTTAAAAACCCGGTGATGCATTCTAAGGAAAAATATATTGCAATCAAGTATCATTTCTTAAGAGAACATGTAAAGGAAAAGGTAGTCAAGTTAGAATATGTTCCAACCAAGAAGCGACTAGAAGATATATTCACTCAACCATTACCTAAAGATACTTTTGAGTATTTGAGAAGTAAGTTAGGAGTTATACCTCTACCTTAAAATTACTAGGATGTTGTTATATGCATCAATCCACTAGAATCATTGAATATTTTTCTCTATTGGGTTGATATTAAATAGGAATACCCCTTAGGGGGAGCAATCAGAGGCAAAGGAATTTATTGTTGCACTAGCTAACCTATATGATGCATTTGTAATTATTTTCAAAGGGGGAGAAGATAAAAGAAGTGAGCTAAATGGGGGAAGATCTGAAGAAGACTTTGAAGAAGAAGGTCAAGAATATTAAAGCAAAAAATTTTAGCGCACCAACCAAGGGGTTGTTGTTATAATCAGATCAATGTGGTATTGTCATCAATGCCAAAGGGAGAGATTGTTCATATAACTCATATTGAAATAAATTCAGAGTTGATTCCTATAGTTTTGATGATAGGAAGACCAATTATGGTGTTTTTATTGGTGTCAACTAAGTGGTGTGTTCATTCAGAGTGAGATGATACATGTTTAAGTTGATAAATCCAATGTGATGTGCGCATGTGAAGGAATTGGTGTGTGAAATCATTATTGGAGACTAAGGGATGTCTCTAGATGCATTTTGTATGATCATACATCATAGAAACAAGGATGGAGTGAGTTATGATCTAGTGAAGCACAATAGGGAAGATATGAAAATAATAAGTGATAAAAAGTGAATGATTTGATTGATCTATCAAATTGGTGTGGACCCAAGTGTTGTGGTCATGATATGTTTATCTTGAATGGGATATGATAGTGATATTAAGATTTCTATAGGATTAGAGTACTAAAATGCATCATTTCAATTGGTAGATGATCATGTTTTGCAAGTTACCAAATTTTTTTAATAGGTTTGAATAGTTGGTGTTAGATCGGTGAGCATTGGCGATGTGGTCAATTGCGGTGAATGTTTTCATGATCGGATCTATCAAATTTTGGAAGCATGTTAGTGTTGTCAAATAAAGTTTAACTGTTCTTTTTTTAAATTGATGTGTGATGAATCTTGAGGCTGACCTAAATATCTAATTGAATATTCTATTTTCTTAACACATTATAGGGTTAAAGGATCAAGCGAGAATGATCAAAATTCAAATGTAATACATTTTGTAAGTTATTTAATGGCCTAATGAGCATGTATTGTATTAATAGGTAAATCGGTAAAATATTCAAGTGTAGGTCATGGATGAGAAGGTGCGATCAAGTCAAGAGCGATGATTGTCTACAAGAGAAGAAGCATTTGTGCTTAATTTGATCTAAACAAGATGACAAGTTCGACACCCTAATCATTATACTTGTTGATTCCCAACAATTTCTGTAAAAAATACCTTATATAGGTAGACTTTAACTGGTCTAATTTTCAAATCCTTTAACCAATTGGCTCTTTAATTAGGGTTTAAATCCTTTAACAATGTTACTCCTAACAATCTAAAGATCCTAATAGGGCTAGAGGTATATCCCTTAACCGAGTGACTCCTAATAGGGTGTGCTCCTAACTGGCCATCATTGCAAGCTCCTAACAAGGGTAGGCCTTTAATAGGACATACTTCATATGATTGAATATTATTAGTGGGTTCTAATTTATCCCGTTTTTACCCATAACTAGGGTTTCCATGTTAAAAATACTAGTGTCACTTTGTTGCATATGTGAATGGTTGTTTGGTTACTTCTTTTATTGCATGGATAAATTTTAAAGTTGATGAATTTTGTTAATGTTGTTTAATAGATTGTAAAATAATTCAGATATGATAGATTACTAATTCCCACCCCCTGTCAGTAATCTTGGACATTATAGTAATAAAAACAACATGCAACACTAAGGACTTGGGAGGAGACCATAAGAGACTAGATCCCAACTCATGAAAGGTTTTGAAAGAGGAGAAGGAGGTCTAGAATAGTATAAGGAAAGATAGACTCACCATCTAAATTTAACACCTTCATAGTTTTGATAGAGAGGTAATGAAAGATTTTTCTAAAATCTTTAATGGGTCCTTTTTTACTCTCCATAGGGTTAATGTTGAGCTCAATGTTAATTTTCTTTTTGAATTTTGGGTCTTTCTAACTCTAGGAGGGATTTCTTTAAGGAAAGAAAGATCTCTGATGTCATGGTTCATAAATTCCCCATGACTAAGGATGAGGGAGACTTTTTAACCAAGACAAGGGATTATTACAATATTGAGAGAATTAAGCCCATTCAGAGGAAAGTGTTAACCCATGTCATGACCCAGTTCACCTTGGATGGAAGACACACAAGGGTATATAGAGACCACTTTGTGTTTTCAAACTATTTTTAACACAAGGAAAGGATTTCTTTCCCATTTTTCAATCTCAAGTCTCTAAATCATAGCCTAGTAGAACACAAGAAAAAACCCCATAAGTTTGTCCTTCATGAAGGGCTTATCTTGCTCATCTCTAGTTACTACAAAACTTGGACCCTTAAGTCAGCTATTAAGAAGTCAAAAGGAAAGAGGAATGCGGTGAGTGATAGTTCAGATGATGCTAGAAGGAAAATCTATTGGGGATCTAAAAGAAGAAAGAAAACTTCTATTAACCTTTTGAATTAGTTTAATAGAAAAAAGGGTATGGAGATTAAGGATGACACTAATGCGAGTTCTGAAAAGAAAGGGATGAGGGAGGATAAGCCTTGGTTTGATGAAGAGAAAGGTATGAAAATGAAGGATGAAGATGACTCTATTGCTAATTCTATTAAGAGTGGTCCCTTAAATGATGTGGTGAATGCTACTCCTTAGGAAGTTGGGAAGTCTGTGAAGAAGAGTGAGTAGAAGATGGAGGGAAAACAAAATATTAGCAAGGAGACAAAATTTTTTGAGAATAATACTTTTCTAGAGGAAGTTGACAAGGGTAACAAGCAACAGAGAGACAAAGGTAAGGATAATAATTTCCATATTGTGAAATATTCCAATTTTGGATGGTTTCCCCCCTAAGGCCCAAAAAATGAGGCTCTCAGGTATAACATTTATTATTCTTGAAGGAAAGAGAAGAAGGCTCATTTGAGTCTTAGTCCTCCTAAGGAGATTTTGGATTCCATATGGGTTTTACTCTAGAAGGATAAGCTCATAGCTGATATTTCCTATTTCATGGACAAATGGGTGCATATTGAATTGAGCAATGTATATATTCTAGATTCGATAGTATTTAGGATCGGTAGAATAATGAGTCTCAAGCCAGGAGCAATCTTGTAGAAAGTATTGGGGTCCATCTTCATGGTGGTAATGATAAAATATATGTTACTATTAGGAAGCTTAGGGTCGCTATTGGGAAAATGAAGAAGATAGTGGTGAATAGGGATGTTGTACATGTGGTTCTGGACAAAGGGATTAACATTGTTGCTGGTGAAGATCTTTGGATGCATACTCAGGCTATTTTGAGGAAGAAGAAGTTTATCCCAAAGAACCCCTAGGCCCTCAATGAGGTTGGGGATGATGTTACTCTCATTGAAGAGGATGCAACTACTACTCTAAAATATCTAGCCTAGTGCTTTATTTTTCTTTGTTCATCTATCCTATTTTTTGTGTCTTCCTACTAGTCTTGTCTCTTTGTGGTGGGTACTACTGCTGATTATTGGCTTGGTCTTGTTGGTTTTCTTTCTTATACTAGTATTTTTTTATGTTAGTATTTATTGAATATCATTTTTAATCTATTTTAAGGGTTTTGAGGCTCCCCTCAAAACCTATTTTTTCCTTAATCCAAAAATAACATGCTACACTATCAACAAGATCTTTGGTATAAATTGATAGGATCCATACATAACAATTAAAATGTATCAATTAAAGCACAATGAACACCTCTAAGATATGTGAAAACCTAAACAAACAATCCATAATGTATTTCACAATAAATGGAACTAGCACCAACACAAACAAGACTAAATATTTAAAGCACATCATCCAATGCACACTTCTACTTATACACTAAAATAACCAAACTACAACTAATGTATTGGAATTTTCTTACATCTTCCCATCCAAATTGATGAACAAATTCACTTTTAAAAGGGATCTTGGATCAAAGAAAAATATTGTATAAAGAGGAATCTGATGAATTGATCTAGGGATTCAACAATTGGGGTATATATAATGTTAAGCAAGGATATCAATCTATTAGAGGTGTAGAAAACTAGGTAGAGAAAAGGGAATAATTTTTTTACTAGCATGAAGCTATTCTTACAAAAGAAGGGGCTTTTACCCATCTATCTCTAAATAACAAGATTTTGAAAAGCTCCAAATTAGCACAAATGGGAATCACAAGGGAATTTGATTATGTTTTATGTATATATCAAAAGAGTCCACTGAGCACCTATTGATGAACTTCCCCTTTTTACAAGATTGTTGGCAGTGGATACATCTTAAATTGAAATGGTCTAGGTCACTCCCAAATTCCCTCAAGCATTTATTAATAGAGTGACCAATACTTTTTAGGAATTCATTGTTTGTAGTGATTTGGATAATATATGCAACAATAGTCATTTGGTGTATTTGTGGAAAAAGTAATAAGATATTTTTCATGATATAACACCTAGCAGTGGCCAAAGTATGCAAGAAAATTAATAACATAACATGGGAGAATGTAGCCATTTATACTTCTAAAAGAAAAAAAATCTATCTACTACATTCACTTCATTTGACTCATAAATCCTAAATTCATGGGATCAAATTCAAATCCCCTTCAAGGGAACCCTTGTAAAAGAAAGTATCCATGGATATCAATCAGATCTATAGTAAAATGGGAACCCACAAAAGATTCATTTGTCAAAATGAGCTTTTATTGGGCCACAAAGGGTAACCTGAGAAGGTATGGAGAGGATTGTGTAATACAAAATTGCCAAGAAACATTTATTTCAACCATAGAAAATAAACATCCAATAAAAACCAATAATTTGGAAGAAGTCAATGATTTATTGGATGGCATTAGGTTAGCTTTGAAGTTGAAGGTAGATAAAAAAATCCAAATAGAAGAGGATTAAAAAATAATCACCAAAGGCCATATTTCAAAGAAGGTAGTAAATTAGCAGTTGGAATACATCATATTGGAAGTATGGATTCTCCTTTGAAAATAAAGTAAGTCACTACTAGATACAAAGGTGAACCTAATAGCAGACTAGCTTGCAAATTTTGCAATTAAGTCAAACACAAAATTTCAAAGTATAGATCCAAAAAAGATAGGTATGTGGATGGAAAGTTAGTATTTTTTAGGTTCAATAAAATAATGAAATATAAAATTATGATGGAAAAGGTTCTTGTAATGTATTGAAATAACATCAAAATTTGTTTGACTTAAGCTATAGTAGAATTTTAAATATTATTGGCATAGAATGTAGAGGAGATCAGGATGATTATTTGAACAAGGACAAGACCTACTATTATAGTAAGATGCAAAAATGAGAGGAATGCATGATTCTAATTTCTTATGATTGTTTTTCTATTGAATCTATGCATACCTACTTTTGGCCTTAGATAGACAAGCATTGTCCTCTTGGGTTGGGCTTCTCCCTGAACCCATAAATGCATCATTGTTTATTACAATACATGGTAATCATATAATGTTAGCCCAGATCAATGTAGAGTGGAATATGGTGTATTCACATCAGATTATTTGATTCATATTTGTTCTAGTGGGAAACTATTTTATAAATCATATGGTAAGAATGTTGTGTTAGGCTTGAAATATAGGTTCCCTAAGGGCCCATTTGATTGCTGGAATTAACCTGGAATAGGAAAATGAGAATAGGAAAATTGGCATAAGTTAATTCCAATTTTGGTCCAAAATGAGAATTAATCTGAGAGCTCGTTTGATTGCTGGAATTAACCTGGAATAGGAAAATGGGAATAGGAAAATTGGCATAAGTTAATTCCAATTTTGGACCAAAATTGCAATTAACTTATTCCAATTTTACTATTCCGATTTTCCTATTCCAATTCCCATTTTGGACCAAAATTGGAATTAATTTGTGCCAATTTTCCTATTCCCGGTTTCCTATTCCAAGTTAATTCCAGGAATCAAATGGGCCCTTAGGGAACCTATATTTCAAGCCTAACACAACATTCTTACCATATGATTTATAAAATAGTTTCCCACTAGAACAAATATGAATCAAATAATTTGATGTGAATACACCATATTCCACTCTACATTGATCTGGGCTAACATTATATGATTACCATGTATTGGAATAAACAAAAATGCATTGATGGGTTCAGGGAGAAGCCCAACCCAAGAGGACAATGCTCTCTTGATAACCACAAGTTCCATTACCAACATTAGCATCACAAGACTCATCCTCCATAAATGAAGCCATCCATCCTTTAACATTTTCTAGTGCTTCATTCCTAAAGGATGCAGACCAACTGACTAACTCAGGCATATGAAGTTCTAAGAACATTTTAGTATATTGGGAATCTTGAAGCTCAATACCCATAAGAAACTCATCACAAGCTACAAGAAATTTCTTATAGTAAGAATGGGATGACTACCCTTTTCTTTCTCCTATTGTACATCTCAAAATTTTTATACAAGTCTGGTGGATTTTTTGACTCATCAAATAAATATCTCTTTCTCTATTAACATTTCTAAAATCTGACAGAGAACTTTCAGACCTAGAAACATCATCTTGATTCATCAAGGCTGGAAACTCAATTTCAATATACTCACAAAAAAATGTAGCTTGTTCTCATGACAACACTTCTATTGAACCTCAACATATTTCTGATACTCTTTACAACAACCAAAGCTTCTATCCAGAAATATGATCAAACTTTCAAAATTAACTTCCCATTTTCAATGATGACTTGTTCACCTAATTAGGGACTATTCTTGCTTAATGAAATAGAATTACCTGGAGATGTTGTGAATGCTACAAAATATTGAGCAGAAGTCTCCTCCATATCACCTTTCAAACATTGGTAGAGCCACCACCTCTTTGCAGAGGACAAATTTGAACCAGCTAAAAACCTTTACCAACTCCAAACCTTCTTCAAAACCCACAATCACAACATAATCTCACAGGATAATTGCTTGTCAGGACTACAAATATACCATCCTTTTCTACAAACACTAACCAAACAGAGACTCAAAGTCACCACTCAACACTTAGTGAGAAGATTTTACAAGTGTGTTTTTTACTTTTGACTCTATGATCATTAACCAAGACTCTAGGATGATCTAGTGAAGCAGGAAAGCTTGTTGTCTTTTACTTCTTCCCCAGTAGAGTCGCCATCTTGTTTGTGTTCTTTTTCCCCAAAGGTCAGATTGGCATTAGGATTAACAGGGCTAGTGTCACATTCACTCAACACTCCAAATCTAACAAGGAAATAGGCCAACTGACAAGGATCAAAGATAGATCCTTCTACACTTTGAGCTCCACATCACTCAAGCGGGTATACCTCATCTGCACACACATACAACTTGAATCACACAATAGGCCTATAGGTAACTGACTATAGAATGGTTCTCAAACCCTTGTAGGTATCATGTACCTCAATGAAGCCAAGATCTCATGCAATAGCCCTACTTGCATAGAATGGTTATGAAAACTAGAGACCTATACTAACAACATGAAAGGGAAAGGGTGGAACTGAATGTAAATGATTTAAAGATGGGTTTGAAAGGTTTCTTGAGATACCCTAAGTCTCTCATAGACCAGTGCCTTATCCAAAGGGCCACAGAGTCAAATACCCTATTGCAATAGAAAGCTATGAAACAAAAAGAAAATGTATTCAATGTGTTGATGCCTAACATCAATCACACACCATGACCAAACCTCACTTCAACAACCCACCTATGTATCCAAGTATGTCATTACCCATCCAAAGGATTTTAACCCTCCCCTTAGAAGAGACCTATAAACAGATAACACATTAACCAGCATCCACTGGAAGACAAGCATGACATATCTTTGATACCCCAGCTCATACATACATGAAAACTAATCCTAAACCAGTTATCTCTGCAAAGACAACTCTATTGCAGACACATAGGAGTTACAATAGAAAAATCAAACATACTTGATGTAATGATTAATGAGTTTAAAATTTAAATGGAGATAGCTTGGTAACAGTAAGAATAAATTGAGTCCTCATACATAGGACAAATCAATTACAATATGTATTATATTCTCTGAACCAACAAAGGAAGAAAGAACACCGTATATGTAGAGAAGTAAGAGAAATCTATAGGAAAGGGACCCTTCATGGAACCAGAATAATGGACATCCAAAATTATGGAACCATTACAAAGTAAAAAATACAGCCATATATACCCCTGGTTATCTTGGAATCCTACACAAGTTAGAATGCGACAAGCTACAGATAACCATGGTAAGGGTTCCAACAACTACACCAACCCTAATTATAGCAAAAAATCAAAATCTTGGAGGGAAAACCAAGTACAAGTTTGTCAAATCCAAGGATGATCTTCATGAATGAGAAAAATCTCTGAGAAGCATAGGAAAATCATAAATTTCACCATACAAACCAATCTGATCAGACCTAAAAAATGCCTTGAGCCATCAAAACTAACCATCCCCACATGGTAAAAACCCCCCTGCAATTTGATCATGGAAACCTAAACCACACTGCAATCACCAGCGCCACCAAACAAATCAAATTTGGCCTCAAGAGCAATTAAAACTAGTCCTTTCTATCAGTAGAAATGCCTCAAGAAATTCAAATTCAAACTGCAACAGTCATGTCAAAAATTTTAAAATGCAACTATAGATCTTTTCCTTTTCCTAGCAGATCGGATGGTGGGCGAGATCTCCATTTATCTTTAAAAATGACCGCAGGACCTAGAACAGTCAGTCGCCACCAAGACAACAACCCGACGAATAAGAAAATGACACATCAACGACAATAGGTGCAAAGGACCCATCGAGCAGGCTTTCCATCTTTAGTGAATATTGATGGCTATCGCTACACCACCGACTTATCCATCATGTAACTTACCCCTGCTGTGTAACGATAGGCAATAAATCACTCGACAATTTAACCTCTTTACATATCAATGGCCCCACCAACAAATCCACCTCAGCACACCTGAACCAATGAGAACACACCCAGTCCACTACGTTTGACATAGGTCCCACTGACCTCCCCTTGATTTGAAATCAATGGTTGTCACATGATCACATGGCCTAGAAAGAGTCCATGCGATCACACAACACCCATAGATCTTGCATCTGTTAGCCCCATTTGAAAGATTTGGACCCACTAAAAAATCCTAATCACCCTACATGTGGACCAATCAGAGATGAACAACTTGGAAATACTTGGCAAATGGTCCCACTGACACAACCAATGAGAAGGCTCCAAATGTAACTATTATACACTAAGTTTTTGCACCTATGTTCAAGCTCTCTTGGTCTTGATAACTCAGTATAACATGGGAATCATCTCAAGGTTGTGGGACCTTTGCTAACTGAGATGAAACCTCCAGGTTCTAGGCTGGTTCCTCTTAGATTATCAACTTAGTTTTCTCTTGACAGGAAAAGTAAATTCTTTTGAGGGAAAGGGATAGAAGGAATGCTTGGAAAGGGAAATAACAAAAAGCAAATCTACCTACTAGGTGATGCACCGAAACTAGGGTTTGGATCTCAGTATAGAGGGATGAAACCAATGAAGGACTTAGGTCTAATAGGTCACAACTTACTAAATAGGCTTGCATAAGTGTTTCATAGAAGGGTCTACAAACAAAAGAGGGTATTCAAGGAAAGAGAAAGATTCTTTCACAACAACAAGACTCTTAGGATTAGACAACAATCTATGACCTGCAAAGAAATATTCACTCCTATAACTTGGTGTAGGATTGAGACAAGACTGTTAGGGGCTGAAGTATGCCCACAAAACATCTAAATTAGATCAAATACAATAACACACACAATTATAGAAAGTAAGAGGAACCGGGGCCCTAAGATATCATTGAAAACATGCATACACTTTGATCCAATAAGAGATGGTCCACACAAGAAAGCATAAGGACAACAAGAATGTCAAAATACTTTGCAATATCTGAACAATCAATGAAAATTACAATTGTAGAAAGCCAAAGGGCATGAAAATTGCCACAAATTGCTCTTCGAGAAAGAAAAATTTCTTTTTAAAATTGCTAGATTCTCAGCTCAAAAGCTCTAAAAGAATGATATATACATCCCTCACTGCATGTAGGTAGGAGTCCAAAAACTAACCTAACTAGGGTTACATAGTTATTCAACTCTCTACCAGACCCTAAAGGTACAACCCCTCATAAATTCTAGGAATAGCTGGCAACAGGCGCAAAATCTCATCATGCATATCCTTCCTGTACTGAATCCACCTGTAGACACACCATCTTCACCAACAATCTCACATGCAACTCCAATCAGCCATTAAGGCTCTAGACTTGATCTTTGTAGGAATTTGAAATTTGAAGTACAAGAAACCACAGGTGGTGCCAACCTCACAATTACTCCTTCAACACAAGAACACCACACTGTACTCTATAAAATCCATGGTGTCGACAACTAGATCATCCACCATCATGCTCGCAACCTTCAATTGTCCTTAGTAATTAATTCCAAGCTACCCCACCACTTCGCAACATCCTCTATAGAAGAAAGCCCACCAAAAAGTTGTACCGCCTTGAAAATGTCATAGGTCATATGATCACATGAGCCCAAAAGGTCGCATGTGATCATGTGACTGGCCTTTGAAAATTTGCCTCTACTGCCACACAAGACACCTAGCCCTGCCAAACCTACCACCTTTACCATGTGGACCAACTGAAACCCAACCACATGTCGGTCAGACCCATGACAACACCGCAGGAAATGCCCTCTGAATCCAATGGTGGTCGCATGATAGCATGGGATCGAAAGATCCCATGTGAACATGCCATGACCATAGATATTGCATCTATGGGGCCCATGTTACACCACCAAATTTTGTTTTACTTTACCACTAGAGGCTTGTTGCATGGTCGCATGCAGTTAGGAAGCCGCATGCGATCATGCGACCAGCATGAAATTGCAAGCTTTGACGTTACTTTGCCTCAAGACTAATGACCAGGCCCACTGACAACTACATTGTCAACATGAGTTTGGTGAATGAGAAAATAGCACATTAGCATGAGATGCATCAGACCCACCTGCAAACTGCATCAGACAGTTGTCGCATGATCGCATGGGGTCAGAAGATCCCATGTGAACATGCAACCACCGTCGGATCTTCCACATTGGCAATGGCTATGAGGAACTAGGACCCACCTGGTTAGAGTTGCACACTTAGGGTCAAAAAAATAGAGGGCTTTCAAACTGGAGGTCGAAAACACAAAGAGTTTTCGACACTGAACACTTTTTGGAACCCTGCGACTAGAGCATTCCTGCAACCATTCAAACTTGAATATCTCTGAGGGCCTTGTGATTTAGCATGTGCGATCTGAACTGAAGCATGGTGACACATTGAATATCATGGGGTTTAGAATGCAAAGCATGAAACTTTGAGGATCTACTTCGCAAGTGAAAACAAGTTGCAACAAGGTGGGATAAAAATAGACACCTGGAAACTTGGCCAAATTTGTAGAATAGGAAATTTTGGGCAACATTTTGGCAACTTCTACGGGATGTTAGCTTGCTAGACATTAGACCAATGACCTTTGAAGCAATCCATTGGGCATAGGAGTCATCTCAAGAATGAAAAAACTTGACAAAGGGACAAAAACTATGCTCGAGCACTTCTTGGAAAATAGGAAACTAAGCTAGAAAACTGGAAGAAAGCAGGAAACCTATCCTATCCTAAACTAACCAGTGCAGAAACTTGGTTAAACAAAACCATTCATTGGTATGTTGAAATAATTCCCCATCCTCCTTAGGGTATTATACTTTGGACATTTGATGCTGACAAGGAGGATATGGAACACAAAAATACATTGAATTACCTGGCATATCAACCTTTGAAGTTTGTAGTCCAGATCAGAGCTGACATTCTCCCAAGGAGGCTGAAAAAATTGAAAGGGCTTCTAGTCACCAAGGAGTGAATCTATGACATCACCCTCCATGATGGTTTTCCATACCATCTCTTCTTCTATAGTTAGAGGATCATTCTCTTCTTTAGCTTGAAAAGATAATAGCTCTTCTAAGCTATCAGCCTAAGGAAGGCTCACAGGAACAACTCTTTCAATAGCATCAAGCTTTGCACAAAAATTGTCTATGATGTGATCAAAATAATCCTCTGAAGGTTTATTGTCATCTTCCTTGCTTTGGCTCATAATGATGACCAAAGCCGAGTCACCAAATATACTTGAATATTAACCTCTGAAAGGTCTATATTATGCAATCAGTATATCAAAGATAGCATAAATTTTGACATGAATCTAAACTTTAGTCCCACTGGGCATGCCATAAATGTTATAAAATAAGTTTTTTCACCTCTGTTCAAGCTCTCTTGGTCTTGATAACTCAGTATAACATGGGAATCATCTCAAGGTTGTGGGACCTTTTCTAACTGAGATGAAACCTCTAGGTTCTAGGCTGGTTCCTCTTGGATTATCACCTTAGTTTTCTCTTGACAGGAAAAGTAAATTCTTTTGAGGGAAAGGGATGGAAGGAATGCATGGAAAGGGAAATAACAAAAAGCAAATCTACCTACTAGGTGATGCACGGAAACCAGGGTTTGGATCTCAGTATAGAGGGATGAAACCAATGAAGGACTTCGGTCTAATAGGTCACAACTTACTGAATAGGCTTGCATAAGTGTTTCATAGAAGGGTCTGTAAACAAAAGAGGGTATTCAAGGAAAGAGAAAGATTCTTTCACAACAACAAGACTCTTAGGATTAGACAACAATCTATGACCTGCAAACAAACATTCACTCCTATAACTTGGTGTAGCATTGAGATAAGACTGTTAGGGGCTGAAGTATGCCCACAAAATATCTAAATCAGATCAAAAAAAATAACACACACAATTATAGAAAGTAAGAGGAACTAGGGGCCCTAAGATATCATTGAAAACATGCATACACTTTGATCCAATAAGAGATAGTCCACACAAGAAAGCATAAGGACAATAAGAATGTCACAAAATATTATGCAATATGTGAACAATCAATGAAAATTACAATTGTAGAAAGCCAAAGGGTAGGAAAATTAACACAAATTGCTCTCTGAGAAAGAAAACTTTCTTTTTACAATTGCTGGATTCTGAGCTCAAAAGCTCTCAAAAAATGATATATACATCCCTCACTGCATGCAGGTAGGAGTCCAAAAACTAACCTAACTAGGGTTACATAGTTATTCAATTCTCTACCAAACCTTAGAGGTAAAACCCCTCATAAATTCTGGGAACAGTTGGCAACAGGCACAAAATCTCATCATGCATATCCTTCCTATACTGAATCCGCTTGTAGACACACCATCTTCACCAACAATCTCACCTGCAGCTACAATCAGCCATTAAGGCTCCAGACTTGATCTTCAAAGGAATTTGAAATTTGAAATACAAGAGACCATAGGTGGCACCAACCTCATAATTACTCCTTCAGCACAAGAACACTGCACTATACTCTATAAAATCCATGGCGCTCACAACTAGATCATCCACCATCATGCTCACAATGTTCAATTTTCCTCAGCAATCAATTTTGAGCTACCCTGCCACTTCGCAACGCCCTCTGCAGAAGAAAGCCTGCCAAAAAGTTGCACCACCTTGAAAATGTCATTGGTCACATGATCGTATGAGCCTAAAAGGTCGCATGTGATCATGCGACTGGCCTTTGAAAATTTGCCTTTGCTACCACGCAAGACACCTGGCCCCACCAAACCTACCACCTTTACCACATGGAGCAATTGAAACCCAACCACACGTCGGTTAGACCCACAACAACACCATAGGAAATGCCCTTTAAATCCAACAGTGGTCGCATGATCTCATGGGATCTTAAGATCCCATGTGAACATGTGACCATCGTAGATCTTGCATCTATTAGGCCCATGTTGCACTGCCGAAGTATGTTTTACTTGACCGCTAGAGGCTTGTCGCATGGTCGCATGTGGCTAGGAAGCTGCATGCGATCATGTGACCAGCATGAAACTACAAGCTTTGACATTACCTTGCCTCAAGACTAATGATTGGGCCCAATGACAACTACATTGTCAACACCAATTTGGCAAATGAGAAAATAGCACATCAGCATGAGATGCATCAGACCCACCTACAAACTACATTGGATAGTTGTTGCATGATCGCATGGGGTCAGAAGATCCCATGTGAACATGTGACCACCATCGGATCTTCTGTACTGGCAATGGCTATGAGGAACTTGGACCCACCCGGTCAAAGTTGCACACTTAGGGTCGAAAACACAAAAAGTTTTTGACATTGAACACTTTTTGGAACCCCACGACCAAAGCATTCTTGTAACCATTCAAACTTGAATATCTCTGAGGGCCTTGCGATTTAGCACGTGTGATCTGAACTAAAGCATGGTGAGACATTGAAGATCATGAGGTTTAGAGCACAAAGCATAAAACTTTGAGGATCTACTTTGCAAGTGAAAACAAGTTGCAGCAGGGCGGGATAAAAATAGAGACCTGGAAACTTGTCCAAATTTGCAGAATAGGAAATTTTGGGCAACAATAACACCTCTCAACGGACCCACAACCATTGTCCTGAACATCTAGAGAATCAGACGGTTGGTGCATGATCTCAAGGGCTCAAAAGATTCTTTCATATCATGCACCCACCGTAGATCCTAGAATCTTTCACTGATGCCACCGAAGCATGACCCCACCCTATCATGTAAGATGCTTCACCGAATGAGAGACCGCTAGGTTGCAAAGAACTAACAAGAAGACCCCTTTGACTTTTCTTCCTCAGCCACAAACAATCTGACAGGTGCCAAATCACTGTCCCCTCAACCATTTAGGTAATGCCACCTGTGCCAACCTGGCAGTGGACCCACCCATTTGAAACGTTGTAACCATGGAAGAATTAATGGTCGTCGTAAGATCACAAGCCTTTGACACAACCCTTGTGAGCTTATGACAACCGTAGGATTAAGATGGTGTTAGAGAGATGTCGGGCCTAGGAAAAAATTAAAGCGGAAAACATTAGAAAATATTAAGGCAGAGGACTTAAGAAAAATTAAAACACTGCTGGGTAGTAGACTTAGGAAAGATCAACCGAGGAGACTTAGGAAAAGCAACAAATATTAAAAGGGGCCCGAAAATAAAACCTTTAGTCGCAAGATCACATAACATGAAAAAGGTTCATGCGATCATTCGACAAAGAGGTTAACAATTTAGCACATGCATTTTAGAGTTTTAAGTGGTCTGAATAAAGTAACACAAAATTAGAACAAGGCGAGGGCATTTTAGGACTTTTTCACTACAATGGCTAGATTTTCAAAATTTTCACCTAGGGTTTAAGGCGAAAGACCTAAAAACAACTACAGAGACCAGAAGAAAAATGCTAGAGGTGTGAACATTTTTGCAGATGCTAACAGTAGAATTTTTTTTCTTCTTTTGGGATAGAAGGCCAAAGGCATGTACTATATTATATAATATTGATAACAAAAATAATACATTTTTATACAAAAAATATATTATAAAATTCAATGAATTGATTTTTATTTATAAGAATCATTTAAATGCATAAGCGTATAATCATGTCATTATATTAGCAACATGTTATATAGCATTACAAGTTGGGTACAATAGTGTGGGCATTTACAATGGCTTTAAAAATTAATTAAACAAGTATATGTTGGAAATCAAATTGGGGAACAAATATTTAACCCTATTATAGATAATAAAATTATCAAAAAAAAATTTTAGGTTGTGAATGGCATGGATCTAAATATGTGTTTTACGTAAAAGATTAAGTCATGTTTTAATGAGCACACATCTGATATCAAAATATGGTAATAACTTGGTCAATTGGAGCCCTCATATGTTAAGGGGAGTTTATGTATGTTTGTTAAATGCTTCAAGCAACTTCATTTTTCAAAATAATAATATTCTACACTTGCTGTCAAAATATGTTGGAGCAAAATGCTTTGAACACCAAAGGTTTTCTATCAAATTGTACATTTGACCTAGGATCCAAATAATTTTCATGGGGTTCAGCTGAAATCTATTGAGATGAATACTATTCAAATTGAAGCTTTTGATAGTAGCTATTATTTTGTTAGTCTAAAACATAGCACAAATTTGTAATTACACACATATTAACTAATAGAGAATAGCTATCACTATATTTTTTAATACACTTATAACTAAAAATTATTTTCAAATTAAAAAAAAAATGGTTTTCTCTTCTCTTTGAATAAAAAATTATCAATAAAATCACCTAAATTTCATTGACAAAAAATATAAAATTATTTTTAAAATAAATCAACATCATTTTTTCTCCTAAAATACTTTCAAAATAAAAGAAATGACTTTAGTATCCTTTTAACCCCTAAAGCTCATCTATAAACTAATAAAAATAATAATGATGAATATCAATAAATATAAATTAATATTTATTGTTATTATTTTTATCTTAATAAACAGGACTGTCTACAACATATCTACTTCTTTATGTTATCACGAGGCTCTATTTTAATCTATAGATCCCATTTCATCATTTCTTTTGATACTACCTTGATTTTTAATTTATTTTAATAACAATACTATTTTATAAGTTTAAAAGTATATTTTTCTAAATTAATTTAACAAGAAATAATTTCATTGCTTAGTTATCAACAAGACACAAAGGATCTCTCTCGCTCTGGAATTTGCAAGTAGTTTTTCAATAATTCCAATCAAGGCATGATTATTTGACTTCTGGAGAATGATATTTTATGGAATAAACTTCAATAATAAGTCATACAACTATTGTCATCTCTTGTTGTATTGTGTTATTTCAGAAAATACATAATGCCTTTCCCACTTTAACCTACTATATCTCAAGTCACTCTCCCTATAATCAATATTTCCAGTTTTCCAAAGGACTTCGATGTTCAACTTGAAGGAGACCATCCAATACTCACCAAAGAGAGAAAGGCTTGGAAAGAATGGGGATTTTTCTTTCTTGTCAACTGTGGAATTCCAGTAGACCTATTGGAAATGGAAGAGAAAGTTGGTTGAGATTTATTAAATAAAAAATGATCTATTTGGTTATAAGGAGCCATATCAAAATAGGAGAGCTCAATGTTTTGTAGTTGTCAATATGTTCTAGATGATCAACTGTTATCAAAAGATTTTGAAAAAGGCATTTGCTGGAAGAAGATCATAACTTGTTGAGACAAATTTACAAGACAAAACTGAATGTATTTTCTCCAACTGTAAGAACATGCATTTAACTAAATGCAACAATAAACCAATGAAAAGTGCAAGTTCACAACTTCCTTTTTTTTGTTCTATACAAAACTGGCTCTTTAAAAGTTTTCCAATATCTTTGAATATGATAGAGAATAAAATACATACCTTCAATGGAAAAACCATACCTGCAGGAGAGATTTATTCCCTCTTCTTCTTTTTTCACTATGAAGTATTTTATTTTCAATAACTATTTCTCAAATAAATGACTCTATTTTGTTGCATACACCTTTTCAACCGTTAAGCTGAATACAAAAAGATGGAGTATATCAAAAATATGCCTTAGTAGATGAACTAGAAACTCATAAAAGAAAACAAATCCCATGATACCTACACACCAAAAGTTGTAATGCCTAAAAAAACCTATCATCTTAACCAACATCAAACAAAGATAAACATATTAAAAACCCATAATTTTATTCCTCTAAAAATTTCAAGAAATTGTTGCACAAACCATTCATGGCACCAACCAATTAGCACACACTAGGGTTTGAATGAAAAAAAAAAACCTTTTTCGAGTTATTGATGCCATTTAAAGAAAATTTAACTTTTCATTCAAGTCCACCATATGAATTTTCCAGATGGCACAACAATGATCAAGAATAAACTCATTTGAAAACCAAGGTTAAGAAAAAGAATGACCAATGAGAGATAATTCAAAAATTCCATGTAACGCTAATGATGATACAATCCTTATTATCAACTTTGACTGACATGGACCTGTATTTTCATCAAGGACAATTGTCCAACAAATTTTCCCATTGTACTTGAAACAAAATCATCTATTTGTAACTCATTCATCATATTGTGTGTAAATATAAATAAATGATCATATATACTAATAAATATATATAGACTGAGACATATAATCATTCATTCACATTTGTGAGACTAATTATGATGAAACAAAAATAGACAAATGAAAAGCCAAACCAACCAAAATCAGACCAACCTTTAGAATCATTGAATTTGTACCTATATACCTACTACAACAACCTCCAAACAAATTCTCCTAGATCGAAAGAATCATTTCAATAAGGATTGAGAGAAAGCTCCCAAACATGTTTGAAACCATTCAAAGAGTTCTCTAGGTAATGCTTTTGTAAAATCATCAACAATCTATGATTCAGTGGGAACATATATAAAGTTAAAGTCATGGTCAAGTACTTTATGTCTGAGAAAATGAAGTTTTATAGTAAAATGCTTTGTTCTAGAGTGTATTTACTCAACTGAATAGCACTAGTATTATCACACATGATTGAAATAGGCTATGATATCTCAACTCCCAAGTCTAATAGCTGAGATGCCATATAGATCAGTTGAGTACAACATGATGTTGAAATAATGTACTCAGATTCACATGTTGACAGTGTAACCCATTCTTTCATTTTTCTATACCAAGAAACCAGTGTCCCCAAGAAAAAATATAGTACAACTAATGTTTTCTTATCATTCAAATAACCTCCCCAATCTACATCTGTCTAACCAATTAGAGAAAGGTCATGACTAGATAGATACCACAAGCCATAATCAAGTGTACCCTAGATGTACTTGAATATTACTTTAACAACATTGAGATGTGACTCCCTAGGTGCAAATTTATACTGAGAAACCAAACACACAACCTACATAAGATCAAGCCTTGAAGCTATTAAATATAACAACCTGTCAATTATGGACTTGTATTTTGTTTGACTAACTCTTGGTGAATCATCATTTTTTACCAATTTACAACTAGTTTCCATAGGTGTACTAACTAGTTTATAGTCGGTTATTTCAAACCTTTTAAGCATTTCTCTAGCATACTTTATTTGTGACAAGAATAGACCATGTTCAAGTTGAGATATTTTCAATCCAAGAAAGAAATTCAGTTCACCCAATAGAGACATTTCGAATTCAAATTCCCTAATGTTTGAAAATTATTTTGATAATTCAATATTTGTGGATCCAAAAATAATATCATCTAAATAAATTTTGACTACCACGATATCATCGCCTACACTCTTTGTATATAAGTTTTTATCGACACTGCCACATTTAAAACCATTTGCAAGAAGGTGTTTATCAAGGCAGAAATACCAAGCTCTATGATCTTGTTTCAAGCCATATAATGTTCTTTTAAGACAATAAACAAAGTCTATATTTTCAAAAGATTTAAAGTCTTCTAGTTGTTCCATGTATACCTCCTCTTCAAGATACCCATTTAGAAATATTATTTTAACATCTATTTGATAAACTATAAATTTCTTGTAGCTTGCATATGCTAGAAATATTCTAATAGATTCTATTCTAGATACTGGTGCAAACATTTCACCAAAGTAAATTCCTTCCTGTTGAGAATAAACTTTATAGACAAATCTATCTTTTTTCCTCACAACCTTTCCATTTCATCAAGTTTGTTACAAAAAAGCTATTTTCCACCTTTGAAATTTTTGTCATCAGGTCTTTGTACCAATTCCCATGTTTTATTTTTCTCAATCTAGTTTATTTCATCTTGCATAGAATTTAACTAGCACGAGTCATTTAGGTATTCGATTACAATTTTGGGTTCAAATTCAGACATTAAACATAAATGTTCATAAATTTGTGCTCGTTAATTTTTTTGGTTTTCCTTCTAGTTAAAATACTAGCTTCTTTATCTCTTATAACCAGAGATTCAGGATGCCTCTTAGCAATAATTCTAGAAGGTGTTTTTAAATTTGTATTCACTATAGGACTTGAACAGGTTTCATGATCAACACAATCTGGTGCTGTAGTAGCTGATTCAACATCATCAGATTTTAGATTATCAATGCAAGGTTCAAATCCTTTGGTAGTTTCTTCTTCATCATCCTTTTCATAATGCTTATTTAACAAAATAATTTCATAAAAAACCACATTTATAGCCTCTACTATTTTGTTTAACCTTTTGTTAAAGCATTTAAAAAGATTTGTTATGTGTAGAGTAACCAAACAAAATACCTCCATCTAATTTAGAATTAAGTATTTCCTAAATGTCATCATCCTTCCTAATAAAACACATGCAACAAAAAATTTTAAAATTATTTAAATTTGCAATTTTACCATGCAACAATTTATAAGGATTATTAGTAGTTCTGACCCTTATGTTAGCCCTGGTAAGAATGTATACAGTTGTATGAATAACTTCTTTACAAAATCTATTTCATAATTTAGATTTATTTAATATTGTTATGGCCATTTCTTTAACAATTCTATTTTTCCTTTCCACAACACCATTTTTTTGTGGTGTATTGGCAGTTGAATACTACATATTTATGTCATGTCTTTCACAATATTCAATGAATTCCTGAGAGGTTAACTCCCCACCTTGATCTGATCTCAAGATTTTTAATTTTAGATTAGTTTCTCTTTCTTCCATTTTTCTAAATATCATCAAGCATTTAAAAGCTTCAGACTTATATTTCTCAAATGTTACCCAAACTATTGTATAATAATCATCCACAAATAACATACAATACTTCTCACTATTTATGGATTGAGTTTTTGTTGGAGCACATAGATTAGTGTGTACAAGTTCTAGTGGCCTTGTAGAAACGTATTCCTTAGTTTTGAAAGATGTCTTTGTTCGCTCCCCTTTAACACATTCTTCATATATATTTGTTCGTTTAGTGATTAGAGGCAAGCCCCTAACCTTTTTTTTCTTGCTTATTCTAACAAGCTTATCAAAATTAATATGACCCAATCTTTTGTCCCATAACCAATTCTCTTAAATTTGACTCATAAGACATGTTTTAACCAAAGATGACTCTTGAATTGTTTTTGATAGAAAAAGTAGCAAGAGGGTGTTGGCCCACAAAAAAAAGGGACTAGAGGCACATTAATAGCACATTAATAGCACTAGTCAAAGTAGATACAAATAGTTTAATAGCAGAATCACCAAGTCTAATCTGCCTCTATCAAAAACATAAATCACAGTACTAATGAAAAGGATTAAACCAGAGTATCTAAAATGAAGAGTAGTAGTTAAAATAATAGTTGTAAGCCACACAGGGCTGTACCAAAAGCTAGACAGACTAATTTTAAACCCAAACTCAAAATAGGAGAATTGAGAGCCATGCCCAGTAAAAAATAAACAACTCATGACCACCAGCAGCTAGCTCTTTCCACCCAGATGCTTAGACATCAGGGTCATAGACCACTCCTCCTACAAGAACAAGAAAAGATCCTTATTGTTGTCATCTACCTCTAGACTACCACCCGCCAACTTTTCCTACACAGTACAGAGGGTCATAGCCGAAGCATGCATGATCTTCAGTGCAAATTTGTTAGTCATCATGTAGTGATGCTTCAGTTCCTGCATATTCTTTTTGATGTCAGAAATCTCCTTGTCCATATTAGAAAATCTCATCTTGAGAGTGCCTTTAAGTTTGTCTTTGTCAGCCAGAAACTCAGTATTGTACTCAGAGGTGGGGGGCTCATCTTGGAGATCATGGGGAGGACTCAGGAGTGGGGTAGGGTTATAGGGGATTTCCATGGTTTGCTGGAGGTTGGGCGGGGCAGTGTTTCTAGTCCTAATAGGACTCATGTGATCATCTATGGAACCCTTCATGGACTCAGTGGTGTGAGAGTCTTTTTCAGACAAGGACTATTCTCTACAGGCCACTTCCATTAGACCTTATGAGACCTGATCCACTTAAGTCAACCTCCAAATTAACCTATCTCTCCATCATTCTCCATTTTTTGGCTTTCATTCAATCTCAAGAGTACTATTAGACTCCTTCCAATCTTTAATCTCCACATATTCAGAGACATGAGACTCCTCCTGAACCTCCTTCCCATTGAAAGGGTTTTTAACACATTTTTTGTGGGTTCTACACTCTTTAGCACTCAGTTCAGACTCCTAGATAACCTGGATGGACTGGGAGCTGGAATGAGTGGGGTCTTCAATTTTGGCCAAGGACTCCTCTTGGGTCATCTCTTGGATCATCAGGGGGGTTGGGATGGCGGGAAGATAGCCTTGTGGAAGTGGTAAATATAGAGGAGGCCCTGATGGAGGATAGAGATTGGTTTATCAGGGTTCTCCTTAATATCCAAAATATTACTTTCTATGGAATGTAGGAGATGGAAGGGTACGAAAATTAAATCCTTATTTCTAATATGATTCAGGAATGGTAAGTGGTAGTAGTAGAACACAATAAACTTACCTTCTAGTGTGAAATAATACATCACATTGAGAAAAATCTTGGGCCAGAACTCTGGCATCTCTTCCTAGTTAAAACCCCCTTGCTTCTTCATAGGATTCTCTCCTTCCTTGAAAAATTGGTTGAGGCTGGTAGGGTCGGGAGTCTGATCAGTCTTTTGTATTTTCTCCCCTCCATAGAGAGGCCTATTGCCTTTGAAATGACCTCCTCATTAATCTGGAAATGGATGCCACCAACCGAGACACTCCTATTGTTCTAGGATGAGATGAATTGTTTGGAAGTCTGCTCATCGTACCCACCTTTCATGCACTCCATAAAACCCCAGATACCACTTTCTTTGTAGTAGTGGGTCACCAAAGGGTCTGAGGTAAAAGTCTCATCAATCTTTTCTAGTTTGATGTGAAGAGTGTTTCCTCCCATGTCAATGCTCTGCCTCTCCTACACTAGAATATCCTGAAAACCTAAGAGTCAAGCTTCTTGGAAAATTATAAAAACCCACTTGTTTTTGTGTGGCCATTTCAAGGAAATATTATACTCAAAATGCTAGCCTTGGGTGAGATATTGGGAGATGGGCTTCGTACGGCCTAATCTAATGGATCTCCAAGTGCCATTAATAGCAATAATGCTAGGGATGCACTTGTTGTCCTTATTAGCCAAGTAAACCCACCGATTCAGATAGCTCTCTCTCCACATTTTTGAAAATTAATTATGATTCTTTATGGGGTTTTGGGTATTCCTTTTCATAATCATAAAAATTGCCAAAGCACGCCAACATGTGATCTAGGAAGGATTCGTAATGAATATGACAACTTGGCTTATTTTAAGTTGTAATACTCATTTCTCCTCTTATGAGTTGTTGTGTCACTATAGGTAGATCATTGATCACCCTCCAACTATTAAGTTTGATTTTCTTTAGGCCTGTGGATGCCATCGAATTAGCAACTGAATTCCCTTCTCTATACATGTGGCCAATAGTCATGCACTGGATGCTGTTGAGCAGCTCACAGATCTCTAGCATAATGAATTTAACCCACCAACCCAAATTAGCTCCAACTTTGACAATGTCTACAACCACTTTGGAATCCCCCTTGATTTCTATCAATTTGATGTTCATTTGGGTTACAAATTTAATCCCCCATAGAAGGGCCATTCCCTCCACTTGGTTGATAGTGCAATTATTGAATAGCCCAGCATAAGCCAATAGGTATGTGCCATTATGATCTCTCAAAACACCACCCCCACCCTGGCCAAGATTATTGGCTGCCCCATCAAAGTTTAGTTTGGTCCATCCTCTGAGAGGGGAGATCCATCTGGTAGATTTTCTAGCTATTTTTTTAGCATCATCAAACTTGGTAAACCTAGCTAGGAGATTCCAACTGTTAGCTATTCTAACCTCCTAGGTAGCAGGGGGAATAGAGGAAAGCTGCCACTTAGCTACCCTGGCATTTTCACACAGGAACTTAGTTCCAATATAGAGATAAATCTCAGACTAGTTACTAGCCTCCTTGAAAATCTTATTGTTCCTTTCCTTCCAAATAGTCCAGGAGATGTGAGGGGACAACATTTTCCAAAGGATTTGGAGGAGGGGGTGACTAGAGGGAGATCTCTAGTTAGTAAATTGATGCACATCGCTACCCAGGGCCCACAAGATACCCAACTTGCCGATTACCGCTTTCCAAATGCTGGTGGCATAATGACAGTGGATAAATAAGTGATTCACCATTTCCTCTTCCTTCTTACATAGGACACATCTACTCACCATGGAGAAGCCCCTCTTTATAAGATTATACTGGGTTAGGACCTTACCATGCATGAGGGTCCACTAGAAAAAAATGATTTTTGGCATGTGCTGAGGGATCCACACCTTCTTTTAGTCCCCCAGGTTATCTCCTCCTTCAGAAGTAGATTGTAAGAAAATTTTACCAAGAAGGTACCAGCCTAGGTGGGGGCCCAAATAATGGAGTCACCAAGCCCCAAAATTCTAATATCAGTTAGGGTTTCCATGAGTTCTTTGGCCAACTGTTGAAGGTCCAATCTATCTCTTACCAGATTAGGTATATCTTTCCTATCCCTACCAGTGATGTAGTTGGAGGCTCTATTACCAAGGATAGGTTTTAGGTAGTCCATAAGAGGTTTGAATATGTAGCTCAGGTTAGGGTGGTTTAGGATCTAGTATTCATTCTAGAATCTGATGGATCTCCCATTTCCAATTTTTCAAAAAGCTCCTTTAGATAGCAAGGTCTTGCATTTATAGATGTTCATCTAGAGTTTGGATCCACTTGGGAGGTCACTATCATGGTACATCCTCCCATAGGGATGTCCTTGGATGTACTTAGCTTCCATTATTCTACACCAATCCACTTTTCCTTCTATGAGTTTCCATGCCACTTTTGTGGTAAGGGCTTTATTCATCAAGCCAATTCTTCTTAGTCCCAGACCACCCTATCTTTTTGGGAGGTAGACAGTGTCCCAATTGACAAGAGACATCCTCTTCTTTTCTTTAGACCCTCCGCACAGAAAGGTTCTTTGAATTCATTCAAGTTTGTCTGCCATGTTGCTTTTGATCTTAAAGAAGGATAGGAAGTAAACAGGGATCCCTTAGAGAGTGGAGGCCATGAGCTAGAGTTTACCAGCATTCCTTAGAATCTTCTCTTTCCAACCAATGAGTTTCCTCTAGGTTCTCTCCAGGATGGAGCTCTAGAAATCCTGGGACACCTCCTTAACTGTTAGGGGGAGGCCAAGGTAGGTAGAAGGGAGCAAAGCCGATAGACAACCTAGGATTTGAAGCACTCCTTTTTGTATCTCCATGGAGGTATTGAAGAAGAACAACTGACTCTTTTGATAGTTAATATATTGTCTAGAAGCCCAGACATAACTTCCAAGGATTTGTTTCCATTGTCTGGCCTCAATCACTAAAGAATACCCAGAAAGGAAAGTGTCATCCACAAACTATTCTAACACAACCTAATGAAGGGTAGAAGTAGGTTTGATGCCTTTTATTCTTCCCATAGAGGAAAGCATACGTAGATTCTTGCTAAGAACATCAGCCATCATAATAATGATGGAGGGGAAGATAGGGTCTCCTTGTCTGATTCCCTTTTCAGGTTTGACAAAGCCACCAAGGGTGCCATTGACAAGCATAGAAAAGATAACAGCTTGGGTACATTCTTGTATAATCTGAATAACCTTCCCATTAAAGTCCATTTTAGCTAGAATTTTAAGGAGGAATGACTAGTTAACTTTGTCATAAGCTTTAGAGATATCCAGTTTAAAGGCCATACCTAGGACCTTGCTCCTGTCCATAGAGTGGATGATTTCATGGGTGGCTATGACCACATCAAGGATCTATCTTCCTGAAACAAAACCTTTTTGAGTAGTGTTGATAATCTTATCCAGAAGAGGCTTCATTCTACCAACTAGAATTTTGGTAAGGATCTTGGATAAGGTGTTATAGAGGCTGATGGGCCTAAAATCCAACATAGTGGTAGGATTGTCATGTTTTGGGACAAGCACAATGTAGGTTTTATTATGTTTTCTAAGGAGGATCACTATCCTAAAGAAGTCTACGGAAACATGGGTAACATCAGTCCCCACAATGTCCCAAAACTTCTGAAAAAATGCTGAAGGAAATCTGTCTGGCCCCGGGGCTTTGTAAGCTCCCATAGCGAAGACTGCATTCTTGACCTCCTCATAAGAAACATGATTGATGAGCTGGTCATTATCATTATGAGTTATAGCACTTTGGATGTGGTTTAGGAGTTGATTTTGGATGTTTTTCATGCATATAGGTCCCTCATTAGAGTACAACCCCTTTAAGTAGTTAGCCACAACCTGATTGATTTTGTCCTTCTCCATGATTTTGTTCCCTCCCTCATCCTTAATAGAAGTGATGGTATTTATTATTTTATGGTTGCTAGAAGACCTATGGAAGAAAGCCATGTTCCTATCCCCTTCAGCAAGCCACTGGATTCTATATCTTTTCTTCCAATAGATTTCTTCTTTTTTCAGGGTTTCCTGCCACTTGTGTCTAGTTGACTCCTCCTCCACCTGAATTTGGGGCTAGTGGCTTCCAAAAGCCAATTGCGCCTAGAGTGACCCTAAGGTTTCAGTAAATTCCTTTTTCTCTTTATGAAAGTCACCAAAGTTATGTTTTCTCCAACCTTTAACCTCCCTTCTGATAATTTCAAGCTTTTGGGAAATTTTGAACATGGCAGTACCTTTGATGTTAGTCACCCACTAGAATTTCACTTGATCTCTAAAGGATGGGCAAGAACACCACATGATTTCAAGTCTAAAGGGGGCTAGGCTGACCTTAGGGGCATCATACCAATAGAGAAGGAGGGGGTTATGATTAGACATAGTTCTAGGGAGGTAAGACAAGGTAGAGTTTAGACAAAGGTCCTACGAAGAGGTGGCAAAGACATGCATGGTCTAGCCACACCTAGATGAGATGGGGTCCCTTCCTATTGTTGGTCCAAGTGAAGGGGTTCCCTTTCAGAGTGATGTCAAGAAGACCTTTGGAATAAATAAAATTTTCCATCCCCCCAATGCTATCAGAGTAGTCCATTAGTCCACCACACTTTTTGGAGGGATAAAGGGGGTGTTAAAGTCACTGACTAGCAAGAAATTCATAGAACCTTCCTGATCCAACTGAAGGCCTAGATCAAACCACAAGGAGGCTCTACCAAATTGGGTATTAGGGGCATAAATATTAGAAGTGATCCATTCAAGTCCATTCTTCCTAAAGGTAACAACTAGGAAATTCAGGGAAGAAGTAGCCAGCTGACCAGTTATCCTATTGGGGTTCCAGAGTGTAGTAATGCCTTCAGATGCACCTGTGGCTTTAGAGTAAAGGAACATAGCACACAGCCAAAGATTAGGTGCAAGGGTAGAAAAATTACTAGCAGACATCTTAACTTCTTGTAGGAGCAGAACATCAAGCTTATGATAAAAAAATGTAGTGTTTAACACAACAATTTGTTTATGGGAGCTATTCAAACCCCTAACATTCGAAGAAGGGAAAATCATTTCTTACTTTTAAAGATGGATTCCAAGGTCTATTTCTTACCTACTACAACATCCCTTGTGGTCCCTCTCAATCTCCTTGCATGGTTTGAAGGTCTTCCCTTGGGTGTTTCCATTCCCACATTAGCCCTCTTAGGGTTGATTTTCTTTTTCTACATTTTCCATTCCCCTTCATCTTCCATCAAACTACAGTCAACATCGAGGGAGCTAGAAGAGTTCTTCTCCAAAAGCTTTCGGGGGGGGGGGGGGGTGGTGTAGCATCCGACTTTGGGGATTTTAGTTCTAGAGAAACCATAATGGTAGGCTATTCTACCTTAGTATGGTTAATCTTCCTCCCATTTGGAGGGCATTAGGGGGTTCTTTATAGGCTCCACCATTGATTGGAGAATGGGTTCCTCTATAGGCAGGAGTTGAGGAGAGCCGAGAATAGGGCTCCCCACTTCCTTCTCTAGAAGGGGGATGATCTCACCTTCCTCTAGAGACAGATCTTCCTTTGCTATGGTTTTTGTCTCATTAGCCACCAAGGGTCACCTAGTCTCCTCCTTTTCCACTTCATCTATGGGGGGTGGAGCCTCATCTGTTCCTTTCTCCTTGTTCCCTTTTTAAGTTCTCAACTTGGAGGTCATGCAAGTGTCACTAGAGTGGCCTCTACTATCAAAGTTTTGGTAGAACAAGGTAGCATTCTCATACACCAGTGCTTGGGTCCATCTACCCAATTTAGATTTCAAAATGACAAAGTTGGGTAGGGTTTTATTCAGAGTAATGGTCACACAGAACCTAGCAAAAACCAACCTGGATTTAGAATGGGTCACCTAGTCTATTGTGATGAATGTTCCAAAGGAGTAACCTATCCATCAAAAAAATTTCTCATCCAAATATTCTAGTGGGAGGCTAGAGAGACGAACCCAAACCGGGGCCATTCTGGTTAGTTCCATCATCGAATTGAATCCGGGCTTCCATTTTGCAAGGGTCAAGAAGTGCTTCCCATAGACCCACAATCCTGAAAGAACAAAGGATAGGTCCTCAAGAGTGGTAAACTTAAACAAAAAAATATCACCCAACATAGAAGAAACAAGGACATAGCCATTGATCTTCAACTAGTTAGACACCCATTTCCTAACCATTTTGATGGTAGGTTGAAAGTTAAAGAATCAATCAACCAAGGCCAACTGGAAATCCTGCATTGTTCTATTCACCACTAAGTCTGGGAGTGATAGTTCAGACCTTCCTCAGTCTCAACAAAGTCCACCAGTAGAGCATCCATAGATTGTTGAGCTTCTCCAACAAGGACCCCTCTCCATTTGGGTTATGGAGCGGACAAAGGGGTATCAGCAGAAGAGGACAATTTTTGAGATTCCACCATTGAGTCAGCTATTGGGTCTGTGATAGAGAGAATCATAAGAATAGCCTGGGGTCCATCAGGACCAGCAAGGGGTCAGCCAGGGGGGTAGATTCTCCCCCAGGTGAGGCAAACATGGGAGCCTATAGTTTGAAAAATGAGCTTGCGTGGGAAGTTGCAGGGCAGGATTACACAAGTATATGATAATTTTAAATGGTACTCTTGAATTGTTGAATCTATTAAACTATAGAGATTTTTGTTTGTTCTAAATCCACTTGTAATAAATTTATTTCTTTTATTTATAATAGAACATCCTTCAACATCAAATGAAATGGAATATACACTATCACATATTTGACTTACACATAATAAATTATGCTTTAAATCCTCTACATAATATACATCATGTATAGGAGTGTCCTCATTTAAGAAAATTGAGCCTCGACCTCTAATGTAAGTAGTTGAATTAAGCCCAAATCTGATAAATCCTCCATCAAAATTTTCTAGAGTTTTAAATTCATTTTTGCTGCCAGACATGTGATGAGAGAAAATAATGTCTAGAACCTATGTAGTTGGTTTTTGAGCGAATAAATTTGTTTCAACAATTAAGGAATTTTCAAGAGTAATTTATTTTGGTTTCCATATTTGTTTGGGTTTTAAATTTATTTTGCACTAATTTTTAAAATATCCACAGTGAAAACACTTAAAGGATCTAATTATTATTTTGAAGCCATAAAACTATTTTTGACCAAATATGGATTCATTTGCAGCTAGCTTACAATTATAAGGCTTATAACCAAATAGGTTGTACACACAAAGAAATAACCTTTGAAAAGACTAAATTTTGAAGTATAATTTGAAACTTGATTTGAAGAATCACCTTTTTCTACAGGACTATGATTTGATTAATTAATCTATTTATGTAGCTGAATTAGTTTCTATTCCTTTTCAAATAAAAAGACCTTTTTATTCTCAATGGTTTGATGTGTTTTATTGAACTCAACTTGTAAATTCTGATTATTTTTTTCATGAGTACATACCAAATTTTTTAAACTCTTTATCTCTTGTAGAGATAAAAGTAGCTCTTCATCAAGATTTACATCTCCATCTAAATCAGATGAAGATTTTGATTGAACAGTTTCAGCTTTATGAATATCTACAATTTCAACCATGAATAATACTTCCCCTTCTTCACCTGAATCATTTGATTCTTCATCAAAGTCTTCCTTTGACCAAAAAATTTTCTTTATAAATTTTTTGCATCTTTTGTTCTGATTCCAAGGTTTCTTTTTATAAGATTTGTCTAATTTTTCATCATCCTCATTTTGATCTACATAGGGAAACTTTGCAACAAATTGTCCTAACCGTCCATAATTAAAACATTTAGGTTTTCCTTGATATTCCTTTTTCAATTTCCTAACTAGTAATGCTTCATGAGCATTAGTTATATCTTAATCTCTTTCATCTTGTTTTTTAGCCTTGAAGGCTATTACTTTTGAAGTAGAACTAGAATTATTGATAATTCTCATTTCATAAGCAGTTAGAGTTCCTTGCAATTGATTCAAAGTCATTTGGGAGAAGTTTTCTTATCTTCCAAAGTAGAAATGTTTGTTTCAAATTTAGGTAGAATAGATCTTACTACTTTTGAAACAATATCGTGTCCCTCAATTATTTCTCCTAATCCCCTTCTAGCATTCACTAATTCATCAATCCTTAAAAAATAGGCTGCTATATTTTCATCCTCATTGATTTTTAGATTATCAAACTTAGTTTTCAAGGTTATCAACTTTGATTCCTTTACTTTTTTATCAGCTTGATAAATTGTTTCTAATTTTACCCATATGTCATTAACGAACTGACAATACATGACTTTGACTAGACCAATAGGTATGGTTTTGGGTATAGTATATTTAGTAACAACAACTTCCCACATACCAACATCTAAAGAATTTATAAAGGTTTCCACGATGACTTTCCAAAACACATAATCTATACCACCAAATAATGGGGCTCGGGTAAGAGAGGCACCATCATCCTATACCATTGATACATCCAAAATATCCCTGGATAATCCCTATAGGAATAGCTATGAAGGGAGCCAAGCTTTGATTCCACTTGTTGGAAGTACTGACTATTCTGAGGGGGGGTGAACCAGAATAGGAAAATTTTAAAAAATCTTTGACTTTTCTTAAAAAAAATTTTGTATACACATTTAACATTCAAAAAATTATATACACAAGCTGAGTTATAAATGAAAATGTAGAATATCAAAGCAATAAAGACAACTCACAAAAGAGAGACATAAGAATTTTGTGCTGAGTGAGAAAACCTCAAAACCTTTTGGTTTTTTTCAAAGGGAAAAACCACTCGATTGAAACTTTCCATTTTATTGAGCAACAACCCTATTTTTCATTGTTTAGTAGGTTCAACTGCTTGGAGCTTCAACTCCTCTTCATTTTACAATGTTTTGTATTTACCAGATTACATATGTACATAAATGTATGTTTCATATTTCACACATTCATGACACATATAACCTTATCAATTTTACTTTCAATATCAACTTAATGCTCCATACATAAGAAAATATGAGTGTGTATCTCATTTTCACTTCTTTCTCCTCTACTTGAATACACACGAATACTGCCTTATATCGGGGTGTATGTAACGAATATTTACATGAACTACATAAATATCAGTTTGAACTATATACCTAAATCATAAAAACTTTTAAAATAGATGTTCAAATAAAAATTTCTATACCCTCATCTATTTATTGAACATAAAAGAAATTGTTTGGTTATAAGAAACCAAATCAAAATAGGAGAACTAAATGTTTTGTAGCCGTCAACATTTTCTAGATGATCAATTGTTATCAAAATAGTTTGCAAAAGATAACTGCTAGAAGAAGATCAGAACTTGTTATGACAACTTTATAAGACAAAACCAAATGTATTTTCTCCAATTATAAGAGCAATTATTTAACTGAATGAAAAAAGTAAACCAATGAAAACTGCCAATTCAGAACTTCCTTTTTTTCATTCTATACAAAAATGGATCTTTAAATTTTTTCCCATATCTTTGAATATGATAGAGAATAAAAACCATACCTTAAGTGGAAAAACCATACATGCAGGAGATATTTATTCCCTCTTCTTTTTTTTTTCACTGTGAAGCATTTTCTTTTCAATAACTAGTTCTAAAATAAATGAGTCCATTTGGTCGCATACACCTTTTCAACCATAAATCTCAATCAAAAAAGATGGATTATATAAGAAATATGCCTCAATAGATGAACCAAAAAATCATAAAATGAAACAAATCCCATGATAATTGTACAATAGAAGTTGTAATGCCTCAAAAATGTTATCATCTTAACTAGCATCAAATAGAGATAAACATATTAAAAACCTAGAATGCCATTCCTCAAAAAAATTTAACAAATTATTGCATAGTCCATTCATGGCGGCAGCCAAATAACATAGACTAGGGTTGGAATGAAAAAAAAAATCTTTTTTGAGTTTTTGATGTCATTTAAATGAAATTTAACCTTTTTTCTCAAGTCCACTATATGAATCCACCATGTGGCACAATAATGACCAAGAATAAATGCATTTTAAAACCAAGGTTAAGAGAAAGAATCACTAATGAGAGATAAGTAAAAAATGCCATGTAAAACTGCCGACAATAAAAAAATTATTATCGACTATCATCGACCTAGATCTATATTTGCATCAAGGAGAATTGTCCAACAGGGATGGCTTCAGATCTGATCGGAGAAGGGTGAGTGGTTTAATGTCGAACCTCTTCCTCATTCTTTTTTGATCAATGTCAATGATTCCCTTAAGGTACATCATTTTATTTTTGCATACCATTTTAGTTGTGTCATCTAGTATTAAAATCTGATAAGACTCTTGGGCCCAACATCTAGGGCAATCTAGGTGATAAAGATCGTCCTCCCTCTTCTACTACTGCTCTCACAGCCCGAGGGTTTTTTGGTTTTATAGTTTTTTTTATGAATAGTTGTTTGTTTCCAGCCTAAGTGCCGTGTAAACTTGTGGGGTGATTCTTTCCCCTGGCCCCTTTTTGTGAATATTGTATTTTAATATTTCTATTAATAATGAAGGCCTCTATTCATCAAAAAAATATGATAAGAATGAGGGATGAATGATCGATGTGTTGGTAGGTGTAGAGTAATGGTTGATACCATAGCATATAGCATCATGTTGTTTACAATGGTTGGAGAGATCGTATTTCAATTGGAATCTTCACTTCATTTCCAGATGAGACATAAATCTAGGTGCTTGTGGAACTTGTGGATGATGAGAATCCAAGGCGTTAGAAGCCTTCCATATGATCACATTTCAAGGAGGACAGTTTGACCATTAAAGGAAACAAAGAGTGAGCTACGGTTTTCAAAAAATTCAAAGGCATATAAAGAAAGGGTTGTATTAACTTGCATATCTACTTCTTGGAGAATAATCGGATTTGCTATTTAATAAAATTTGATAGTGACTCTATTTAAACAAGAGTTCCACTCCACTATACTTTATGCCAATTGGTGGTATGGTGGGTCTTGTATGATGCTCTCTACATGTCTCAAATTTTATGTGATTTGAAGTTATTTTTATGGTTCACATGTCATGCCCCTGTTGATATCAGTTTTAGTGACCTTATTTTGTGTTCTGTTCAGTTTATCTGTTTATCATTTTTGTCCTTTATGTTTAAGAATTTGTGAGAATTCCAAGACCATTTTGATACTTCTCAGTATTTAGAAGTGTGTGTGTATGTAGTTAGTGTTTTCAAAGTGTTTTGGAATCATAAACTGATTATTAAGTGTTCTTGTTTATTATATTTCTGTTAATTACTGCTTCTGGTATTCTATTGTGTTGAGATTTTTGAGTCAGTTTCTGTTGTCCTATCGCGTTCTATTTTGATTGTTGGATAAAATTAAAAAAAATAGATTTGTGTTAGACATTTTAGAATCAGTTTAATTCATTAACATATATAGATACATATCTATATGTATGTTCAGTTTAGTTTCTGACGATCTCATTCGTAAATTTTCATTTATATTTGTTATGTGATAAATGGTGGCGTATGTATATATTCTTTATTATTCTAGTTTGCGTAAACAATATATATATATATAAATTATAAAACATTATATTTAAATTATTAGTTAATTCTTATTTCTTTAAGTTTGAAATTTGATGTTAGTATGCCTAAACTAGTGTTAGTTGGTTGTTAGTAGCTATGATTAATTTGTTATGGGTGTGTTAGAAGTTAACAAGTTAATAGTTTTGTTTGCTATGCATTTTCAAAATTGTCAAGTGATCGAATGTAGTTTAATTGACTTGGCACTTGAGCTAAGCCTTTACGTAGCTTAATTTTCGGTTATGGTTAGTGGGTTGTCGAAGTGGAGTGGGAAATAAATGGTTGCAGGTTTCGATTTTGGTGAAGTACTTTGTTTAACAGATGGCATTCATCGAGTTAGTTTTCTTGTGATGTGATAAGCTCAAATTTATGAGCTGGGGTTTTTTTACCTCCATTGTGTTTCTGCAAGTACCACCATTTTCTCTGATAGAGGGTTTTTACTGCTGTGGTCATCGACATTGGCCTTGGGTTTCTGCGATTATTTGGGTTACAGTTGGTTGTGGAAATGTTTAATGGTTTCCCTCTATCCGTTAAAATGGATGAAGCTAGTGAGGAAATGGCATGGTTTACTGTTCTCTCTGATAAAACAATTTTTTCTGTTATTGTATCACCATTATCGCATTGGAGTTTCGGTTGCTGTGCTTTAGTTTGGGTGGTCGAAGGTCATCACATTTCTATCTGTTACTTCGAAATCAAGTAGGGGGCTTTTCTTTAAACCCTATACTCTCCTACATTTTGAATATAATCTGTGTAAATAGTTATAAAAGTATATATATCTGTAAACATTATTTTGTTTGCTTTCGAGTAGATAAAACTGTTGTTTTATATTTTTTGCCAAAACATTTGAAAGATAGCATATGGAATATTTACAGGGTTTGATTGAAGAACATAATCTGGAAACATTATACATGAAGTTTTGAAATGTGTAAGAGTTTCGTTCTATTATGGCTTTGTTAATTTCATGGGTTGCTTGTGTTTAGTTTTGTGCATTGTATTTAGCAGGTTACGGCTCAGGGGATTAGGGAAAAAAATTGGATGCCATGCATTATGTTGATAGTATACCATTGTTTAACGACTGTGTTATTGTGTTTAGTTTGCTCGACTGTCAAATGGGAATGGAATTTTGTGGTTTTATGTTGATTTCGGTTGTATAAATCTTAGCTGTATACAAATAAGAAACTTTTTTTTTTGTTTTAGGAAGAATTAAGAAATAAGAAAGGGGGTTTTTGTTAGTATTTCGTCTGTTACCAATGGGTTGGAATGTTTAGTGAGTTCAGGTTTATGACAAATTTGAGTAGATTATTTCTTAGACTTAAGTTTGAATCATACTGTTATTGTATAGTCATCATACTGGGAGTTTTTCGTAGTTGATGACTGTGGTATAACAGAGATTACGTTGGATGTTTATCACTCGGCAGTTATTATGTGTTCCTCTAAGTGAAATAGCTATCTGTGTGGTTCGAATTTATAATTGATGACTGTTGTGTCAACATTTGAATCCTATGCATGTTTAGTTTGCGATTTGAAAAGGATATCTTTCCTGTAAACGGTATTATATGCTATAAAGAGTCATTGTCTTGAAGTCTATCTTCTATCATTTGTACAACTGGGTCAATCTGTTTAGTTGAAAAGGGGATTGTGTCAAAGTAGTATGAATTGGTTGAATTTATCCTTGTAAATTTTAATCTCTGTTGAGATTTGAAGAGACACTGTTGTATGATCTATTGTATAATGGACTATAGGAAGCTTTCGGATGTGGTTATGTCTGTTGTTATTTGTTATGGGTATTGTTGTATGGTCTTTAGAGGGAATATTAGAATGTGTTAATGTTGATTAAGTTTATAAATTGTAGTTGCTTACATACAGTTAGCAAACTGGGGTCGGGTATTTTGTATTGACTGTGTATATAGTTCATTTTATGGTATTTGTGAATAGTCAAATTTACTTGAGATATTTGGTATCAAATTTTGTATTATTGATGGATATCAGTTTGTATATATATATTTATTAATGTTTATAAAATATATGTTTCGATAGTATGATGTCATCAGTTAGCAGTCTATACTTAATTAAAGAACAACATAGTATTGTTGACGGTGTAGATGTTTAGAAATATATTTATTGTCAGTCTGTAGATATTTGATTAACGGTAGTATAGTTTCAGTTGTACGAAATTAAATAACATTGAATATGAACTTAGAAATAAGTTTAAACTATTAGTTTTGGTCTTAAAAACTGAAATGCAATCTTATACTTTCTTGTGTAATTTTGGTTTACTAGGATGTATTGTTTATGTGTAATTTATTTTCGTTATTGGTAAAGAGGTTATTTCGTTCAGCATTCTGAAATGTTATGAGCACATTTATATGAATTTGTACGCATGATAGATTACATATGTGTACATATATGCCGTGGTATGTACCGGTATGTATATTATCATGTACATATAAGTATGTGCTTACATATATAACAGTGCAGAATGTAAAATGTATCTTATTTTACACGGTGATGGAAACAAACTATGAATTCATTTGGTTGTATCGATGTAAGAGTGTTGTATATGGAATTGTAAGGATGTTTTTGATTCAGTAAAGAATGGGTGGATTGAAACATGATTCTTATATTAGAATTCTGATTATGGTTTTAATATGTTATTGATGAAATGGGAAAACTGTTAAATAAGATAGAGTACTGAAATTCTTTTCAATCAATAGCAATTAGAACATGTGTTTGTAGATTATGCAAGTGTGATCCTTTAGATTGGGTCGCTGTCATGAATCGAGTAACTTGTGGTGATAGAATTATTTTGTCGGATGCCCTTCGACATTAGTCTAGAACCTTATGGGAAAGTTTATGATAGTTATTTAATCAAGTGATAATATTTAAAATTCATGGGATGGGTTGCAATTTAAAAAGACTAAAATTTATGGTTGTACCTGGCATATAGGATTGCTACGAGATGTAGAATTCTTATGTAGACACCCATGAACTACTGGATCATTACCTTGTCATATTCTGTGCAAGTTTATTTCCATTTTAGATGAAATCTAATGCTTGCTTATATTTGTGGATGTATATTTGTATGGATCATGATTACTTGCTGTAGTATTTTGAAGGTTATGTGTTATCATGGTTATTTGTCTAACTATGTTATGCAGATAAATGAAGGATATTTATGATTCTTTGTTACTATTTTTTAAGCACTATTTGTTTGGTGTTGTGTTCTTGTTTGTCTTTTGAGGAACCTAGATGGATAAGATTATGAATTTGGGACAGTGGTTGGCAGCAGTTAAAATTTATGGGAAACAGATTGTAGCTGTACTGTTGGTTATTAGGGCAGTTTTTAGGTCTTATAGAAAGACTTAAGCAGAAATTCTGCATTTGTATATGATGTATTTTCTGTTAAGAGTATTGATGTTACTCTAGTATGATCAGAAATCTTGTATGGATAACTTTATTGTTCAGTTTGTAAACTTCTATGTTTAGTTGTCGAATGTTAATTAAAAAAATAAAATTATGTGGTTACATGTATTTAATTTATAATGGTTTTATCTTGGTTTTATCATCTAGTCATACTGGGTGTTACATTTGGTATCAGAGCTAGGTTTATCAACACTTTAGGCTCGTGGGTTTTGTAGGGGTTTTGTCTTTGTGCTTTCCTTGCTGATCAATTGATCTTTTTCCTAGGGAATTTATCATGCCTCCAGTCACTCGAGGAGCTCAGAGAGGTGGTGCCCCATTTGATGCCAGTTTAGGCAGAGGTAGGGGTGGAAGACATGGCCGTGGTTGTGGCCGCGGTAGAGGAGGAGGTCGCCAAGGAATGCCTGGTGAAGGTAATGATGAACCACAGGATGGTTTGGATCAGGGAGGACAAGAGGCACCTCAAGCAGAGGTTCTTTAATAGATCCTTGATAGATTGAATAATATTGAAGCCAGGAACAATGTTCCAGTTGGAGGAGTTAATGTACCTGTTGTACCAGATCTGAATGATAATCTTGTTGTAGCGGAAGATCCTGTTATAAGGACTCACTTGAAAGATCTCTCTAAGATCAAAGGACCATATTTTAATGGTACAGAAGGTGGTACTAAGGCTGAAGCGTGGCTTCTAAACATCGAAAGATGTTTTTTACTACATGAGTACCATAGTAATGTAAAAGTACGATGGACCAGTATCCAGTTAAGGTCTTTTGCTTCCATATGGTGGAATATGGAACTAGAACAACTTGGGATTCCTATCTCTCAGGTTACTTGGGAATTATTTCTGGAAAGGTTTCAGGAGAGATTCATGTCTGATTATTGGCAGCAGACCAGATCCAAAGAATTCTTCAATATTACTCAAGGTAATTCAACAGTGGAAATGTATGAGAGAAGGTTCTTCCAATTGAAGAAATTTTCTGGATGGGTGGAGAATGATAAGCCCTTGGTACAACATTTCATTAGGGGTTTGAACCCTAAGATTGGGGAGGAAGTGAGAACTTTCAAACCCAAGACAGTTAAAGAAGTGGCTGATCAAGCCAAGCTCGCAGAGATGAAGACGGGATTCTCAGTCAAGAGTTCAGGAAACCCACCTTTTCAGAGTAGTGGGAAGAGTTCGAGACCTTATCAGGGAAATTTCAAGGCGGCAACTAGTGGATCTATCGGTAATTTTTAGAAGAGGGAGTTTGATAAGTTTTCAAAATCAAACAAAAACTTCAAGGTTCTTGAGCAACCGAAGTCTCAGAAACTGACTCAAAGTGTACAACAGAGTTTTGTTTCACCTCCAGCAAACTCAACTCAGGACAAAAGTACTAAGAGAGGAGCAGAATGTTGGCAATGTGGTCAGTTGGGACACTTTCAGTGGAATTGCCCTCTTCGAGGCAATAATCAAGGTAGGTCCAAGGGTACAGGTTCAGAGGCTACTGTTGGTGATTCAGGAAAGAACCACCGTATCTTTGCCACTGTTGATCAGAAACAGGCAGGTCATCAGAACACTATGGTTGAAGCTAGAGGTAATTATCAAGGTAAGAAGATCTCTATTTTATTTGACTCAGGTGCTACAGATTCCTTTATTTCTTTCAATCTGGTTAAACAATGTGGAATTCTTGTGAATAAAGTTGAATTGGCACGGCAATTCGAGTTAGCATCAGGATCTAAGGTAGAATCTGAATTGATAGTTTTTGATTGCAAAATTCAATTTAAGGCTTTCACTACTTCAGTCAACCTTAGGGTGATTCCTTTAGGATCCTTTGATATCATTTTGGGAATGGATTGGTTAGTTCAACACCAAGCTATCATTGACTGTAAAAAGAAGACTAGTGACTATATCGATGATAATGGGATGGCTAAGTCTATTGCAGGAATCAAGAGGCCTTTTACGGTCAGGATCATTTCTGCCAAGCAACTTCAGAGAGGTTTGCGTAAGGGATGTCTCATGTAAGTGATCTCTATCAATGATTTTGGTGATCCAGTTGCTTTGAATACCAGTATAGATCATCCTATTTTGGAAGAGTTTTCAGATGTTTTTGTTTCAGAAATTCCAGGGTTACCACCTATTAGAGAAGTGGATTTTAGGATTGATCTCCTGCCAGGAACTGAACCTATATCTAAAACTCCTTATCGCATGACTACCCAAGAACTGGTAGAACTTAAGGTGCAACTTGAGGAACTGCTTGAGAAAGGGCTTGTTAGGCCTAGTGTTTCACCTTGGGGAGCACCTGTAATTTTCGTCAAGAAGAAGGATGGTTCTTTGAGGCTTTGTATCGACTATAGACTGCTGAACAAAGTCACCATCAAGAACAGATATCCATTGCCTCGCATTGATGATTTGTTTGATCAAGTGAAGGGTGCCAAGATATTTTCCAAAATTGATCTCAAATCAGGATATCATCAATTGAGAATTCAAGAAGCTGATATTCATAAAACTGTTTTTCGACTGAGATATGGGCATTATGAATTCATGGTAGTGCCTTTTGGTTTGACCAATGCACCATCAGTTTTTATGAGTCTTATGCAGGGGGTTTTTAGAGCCTTCTTGGATAAGTTTGTGGTAATGTTCCTTGATGATATATTGGTTTATTCTGACTCCATGGCAGAGCATGAGCAGCATCTGAGACAAGTTTTAGAATGTCTCTGTAAGAACAAGCTGTATGCTAATCCTAAAAAATGTGAATTTTTCAAGAATGAGATTAGTTATCTAGGTCACATCATTGCAGGAGATGGTATTACTGTGGATCCAGCTAAGATCAGGGCTATTGTAGAATGGCTAACTCCTTCCAATGTCTCAGAGGTGTGTAGTTTCATGGGATTGGCTAGCTATTATAGGAGATTTGTGGCTAATTTTTCCAAAATAGCACATCCTATTACGTCTCTCCAGAGGAAGGATAAGAAATTTATCTGGTTAGAATCATGTGAAATGGCATTTCAGCATCTTAAGGAACGATTGACCAGTGCACCGATACTAGCAGTGCCTGATCCTTCTAAGGAATTTGTTGTTTGTACTGATGCTTCTTTGGAGGGATTAGGACCTATTCTAATGCAAGATGGCAGAGTCATAGCTTATGAATCTAGGAAACTGAAGGATCATGAGGTTAATTATCCAACTCATGACTTGGAACTTGCTACGGTTATGCATGCTTTGACTAAATGGCGGCATTTTCTTTTAGGTCAACATTTTGAATTACATACTGATCATAGAAGTCTACAGTATTTATTCACACAACCCAATCTTAATGCACGTCAGCGCAGATGGATGGAATTTTTATGTGAATATGACTTCGAGATAAAGTATGTCCAAGGTAAAGAGAACAAAGTAGCGGATGCTCTTAGCAGAAGACGTCATGAACTTGCTTCTTTGACTCTTTCAATTGATTTGAAAGATAGAATACTTCAGAAATTGGTTACAGATCCCTGGTACTTGGATGTTAAGGCGGTGATGGATAGTGGTAGCATTATGGAAGGTAGGTTTGAAGGTTACTCTTTTGGTTTGGATGGATTATTGATTTATCGTGGTAGCGTTTATGTGCCAGAAGATGGGGAATTACAGAACTTAGTTATGACTGAAGCTCATAAGGCACCTTATTCTGCTCATCCTGGTGTGAAGAAAATGCATGCGGATCTTAGGCAGCATTATTATTGGTCGGGTATGAAGAGGGATATTGCTGATTTTGTAGCTAGATGTTTAGAGTGTCAGAGAGTAAAAGCTGAGCATCAGCATCCAGCTGGTTTACTGCAGTCTCATAGCATACCTGAATGGAAATGGGATACCATATCTATTGATTTTGTAGTAGGATTACCACTTTCATCCAGGCGACATGATGCAATTATGGTTGTTGTAGATTTATTAACCAAGGTTGCCCATTTCATTCCTGTCAGATCCACCTATAATGCAGCTTCTGTAGCACGGATTTATATGGAACAGATTGTCAGGTTGCACGGGTTACCTAAAAAGATCATTTCTGACAGAGATCCAATTTTTACTTCTTCTTTATGGAGGTCTCTTCAGCGTGAATTAGGTACTCAGTTGAACTTTAGTTCAGCATATCATCCTGAAACAGATGGACAAACCGAGCGTGTTAATCTAATTTTGGAGGACATGCTTAGGATGTATGTGATGGATAGGCAAAATAGATGGGAGGAATTTATGCACTTGGTTGAATTTGCTTACAACAACGGGTATCACAGTTCTATAGGTATGGCACCTTTTCAGGCGTTGTATGGTAGACCTTGTAGGACACCTTTGAGCTGGGATAATCTGGAAGACAGAATTATTCTAGGACCCGAGATACTGCAGGATTTGGAACAGCAGGTTAAATGAATCAGAGAACATCTTATTACCACTCAGGACAGACAAAAAAAGTATGCAGACCTGCATAGAATTGAACGTCATTTTGAAGTTGGGGATAAGGTTTTTCTTCAAATTAGACCTCGAAAAATCCCTATTAAGTACGGTAAAGGATCCAAATTGTCTCCTAGATTTGTGGGACCATTTGAGATTTTGGAGCGCATGGGTCTAGTTGCTTACAGACTTGCTTTGCCACCCAGTCTTTCACGTGTTCATGATGTTTTTCATGTATTTGTATTGAGAAAGTATATTCCTGACATTACTCATGTTCTGAATTGGAACAATATACAGGTGGTAGATGGTCAAATGATGTTGGAACCAGTGCAGATAATCCAGCAAAGAGAGCTAAATCTCAGAGGATGCAGAATAGAGCAGGTTAAAGTGTTGTGGGATCTTGAAGATGTGTCATCTGCAACTTGGGAAGATGCAGGAGCTATGAAGATATCTCATCCTCACTTGTTTGCAGGCTTCTAGGAGTAAGCCTAGATTGGTGGAGGAGGGTGTCATGCCCCTGTTGATATCAGTTTTAGTGACCTTATTTTATGTTCTGTTCAGTTTATCTATTTATCATTTCTGTCCTTTATGTTTAAGAATCTGTGAGAATTCCAGGACCATTTTGATACTTCTCAGTATTTAGAAGTGTGTGTGTATGTAGTTAGTGGTTTCAAAGTGTTTTGGAATCATAAACTGATTATTAAGTGTTCTTGTTTATTATATTTCTATTAATTACTACTTCTGGTATTCTATTGTGTTGAGATTTTTTAGTCAGTTTCTGTTGTCCTATCGCGTTCTATTTTGATTGTTGGATAAAAAAATAAAAAATAGATTTGTGTTAGACATTTTAGAATCAGTTTAATTCATTAACATATATAGATACATATCTATATGTATGTTCAGATTAGTTTCTGACGATCTCATTCGTAAATTTTCATTTATATTTGTTATGTGATAAATGGTGGCGTATGTATATATTCTTTATTATTCTAGTTTGCGTAAACAATATATATATATATATATATATATAAATTATAAAACATTATATTTAAATTATTAGTTAATTCTTATTTCTTTAAGTTTGAAATTTGATGTTAGTATGCCTAAACTAGTGTTAGCTGGTTGTTAGTAGCTATGATTAATTTGTTATGGGTGTGTTAGAAATTAACAAGTTAATAGTTTTGTTTGTTATGCATTTTTGAAATTTTCAAGTGATCGAATGTAGTTTAATTGACTTGGCACTTGAGCTAAGCCTTTACGTAGCTTAATTTTCAGTTATGGTTAGTGGGTTGTCGAAGTGGAGTGGGAAATAAATGGTTGCAGGTTTCAATTTTGGTGAAGTACTTTGTTTAATAGATGGCATTCATCGATTTAGTTTTCTTGTGATGTGATAAGCTCAAATTTATGAGCTAGGGTTTTTTTACCTCCATTGTGTTTCTGCAAGTACTGCCATTTTCTCTGATAGAGGCTTTTTACTGCTGTGGTCATCGACATTGGCCTTGGGTTTCTGCGATTATTTGGGTTGCAGTTGGTTGTGGAAATGTTTAATGGTTTCCCTCTATCCGTTAAAATGGATGAAGCTAGTGAGGAAATGACATGGTTTACTGTTCTCTCTGATAAAGCAATTTTTTTCTGTTATTGTATCACCATTCTCGCATTGGAGTTTCGGTTGCTGTGCTTTAGTTTGGGTGGTCGAAGGTCATCACATTTCTATCTGTTACTTCGAAATCAAGTAGGGGGCTTTTCTTTAAACCCTATACTCTCCTACGTTTTGAATATAATCTGTGTAAATGGTTATAAAAGTATATATATCTGTAAACGTTATTTTGTTTGCTTTCGAGTAGATAAAACTGTTGTTTTATATTTTTTGCCAAAACATTAGAAAGATAGCATATGGAATATTTACAGGGTTTGATTGAAGAACATAATCTGGAAACATTATACATGAAGTTTTGAAATGTGTAAGAGTTTCATTCTGTTATGGCTTTGTTAATTTCATGGGTTGCTTGTGTTTAGTTTTGTGCGTTGTATTTAGCAGGTTACGGCTCAGGGGATTAGGGAAAAAAATTGGATGCCATGCATTATGTTGATAGTATACCATTGTTTAACGACTGTGTTATTGTGTTTAGTTTGCTCGACTGTCAAATGGGAATGGAATTTTGTGGTTTTATGTTGATTTCGGTTGTATAAATCTTAGCCGTATACAAATAAGAAACTTTTTTTTTTGTTTTAGGAAGAATTAAGAAATAAGAAAGGGGGTTTTTGTTAGTATTTCATCTGTTACCAACGGGTTGGAATGTTTAGTGAGTTCAGGTTTATGACAAATTTGAGTAGATTATTTCTTAGACTTAAGTTTGAATCATACTGTTATTATATAGTCATCATACTAGGAGCTTTTCGTAGTTGATGACTGTGGTATAACAGAGATTACGTTGGATGTTTATCACTCGACAGTTATTATGTGTTCTTCTAAGTGAAATAGCTGTCTGTGTGGTTCAAATTTATAATTGATGACTCTTGTGTCAACATTTGAATCCTATGCATGTTTAGTTTGCGATTTGAAAAGGATATCTTTCCTGTAAACGGTATTATATGCTATAAAGAGTCATTGTCTTGAAGTCTATCTTCTATCATTTGTACAACTGGGTCAATCTGTTTAGTTGAAAAGGGGATTGTGTCGAAGTAGTATGAATTGGTTGAATTTATCCTTGTAAATTTTAATCTCTGTTGAGATTTGAAGAGACACTGTTGTATGATCTATTGTATAATGGACTAATTGAAGCTTTCGGATGTGGTTATGTCTGTTGTTATTTGTTATGGGTATTGTCGTATGGTCTTTAGAGGGAATATTAGAATGTGTTAATGTTGATTAAATTTATAAATTGTAGTTGCTTACATAAAGTTAGCAAACTGGGGTCGGGTATTTTGTATTGACTGTGTATATAGTTCATTTTATGGTATTTGTGAATAGTCAAATTTACTTGAGATATTTGGTATCAAATTTTGTATTATTGATGGATATCAGTTTGTATATATATATTTATTAATGTTTATAAAATATATGTTTCGACAGTATGATGTCATCAGTTAGCAGTCTATACTTAATTAAAGAACAACATAGTATTGTTGACGGTGTAGATGTTTAGAAATATATTTATTGTCAGTCTGTAGATATTTGATTAATGGTAGTATAGTTTCAGTTGTACGAAATTAAATAACATTGAATATGAACTTAGAAATAAGTTTAAACTATTAGTTTTGGTCTTAAAAACTGAAATGCAATCTTATACTTTCTTGTGTAATTTTGGTTTACTGGGATGTATTGTTTATGTGTAATTTATTTTCGTTATTGGTAAAGTGGTTATTTCATTCAGCATTCTAAAATGTTATGAGCACATTTATATGAATTTGTACGCATGATAGATTACATATGTGTACATATATGCCGTGGTATGTACCGGTATGTATATTATCATGTACATATAAGTATGTGCTTACATATATAACAGTGCAGAATGTAAAATGTATCTTATTTTACACGGTGATGGAAACAAACTGTGAATTCATTTGGTTGTATCAATGTAAGAGTGTTGTATATGGAATTGTAAGGATGTTTTTGATTCAGTCAAGAATGGGTGGATTGAAACATGATTCTTATATTAGAATTCTGATTATGGTTTTAATATGTTATTGATGAAATGGGAAAACTGTTAAATAAGATAGAGTACTGAAATTCTTTTCAATCAATAGCAATTAGAACATGTGTTTGTAGATTATGCAAGTGTGATCCTTTAGATTGGGTGGCTGTCATGAATCGAGTAACTTGTGGTGATAGAATTATTTTGTCGGATGCCCTTCGACATTAGTCTAGAACCTTATGGGAAAGTTTATGATAGTTATTTAATCAAGTGATAATATTTAAAATTCATGGGATGGGTTGCAATTTAAAAAGACTAAAATTTATGGTTGTACCTAGCATATAGGATTGCTACGAGATGTAGAATTCTTATGTAGACACCCATGAACTACTGGATCATTACCTTGTCATATTCTGTGCGAGTTTATTTCCATTTTAGATGAAATCTAATGCTTGCTTATATTTGTGGATCTATATTTGGATGGATCATGATTACTTGCTGTAGTATTTTGAAGGTTATGTGTTATCATGGTTATTTGTCTAACTATGTTATGCAGATAAACGAAGGATATTTATGATTCTTTGTTACTGTGTTTTAAGCCCTATTTGTTTGGTGTTGTGTTCTTGTTTGTCTTTTCAGGAACCTAGATGGATAAGATTATGAATTTGGGACAGTGGTTGGCAGCAGTTAAAATTTATGGGAAATAGATTATAGCTGTACTATTGGTTATTAGGGCAGTTTTTAGGTCTTATAGAAAGACTTAAGCAGAAATTCTGCATTTGTATATGATGTATTTTCTGTTAAGAGTATTGATGTTACTCTAGTATGATCAGAAATCTTGTATGGATAACTTTATTGTTCAGTTTGTAAACTTCTATGTTTAGTTTTGGAATGTTAATTAAAAAAATAAAATTATGTGGTTACATGTATTTAATTTATAATGGTTTTATCTTGGTTTTATCATCTAGTCATACTGGGTGTTACATCACAATCATTCCTATTGAATGAAGTTTGAATGTGTAATTTATGATGTTCAGATACTATGGAAACAATCTATGGTGTGTTTAAGCCAAGAAAATTTAGAGGACATGGCTAGCTTACCCCAGTGTTTCCTTGATTTCCTCTACCATATATGGTTCCTCAAAACCTTCTTTCAAAGTGTTATATTTAAAATATTTATCAGTTTTTAATCATCTTTATCATATTTATAAATAATTTTATTACTAATTTCTTAACCTCATTGAAAACTATTCATTTTGATTATATATTTTTTTAAAAAATTTGTCATGATTGTATTTCATTATATAATTCTCAAAAAATAAAAAATAAAAAATAAAAAATATTTTAAATAAATTATTGCATTACTTTCTTTCATATGTGTTTTCCTAATAAGTATTGTAGATAATAGTTTTTTAGTTATCCAATTCACAACATAGCTTCATTGACTCCAATATCAATGTTAAAAAGGAATTTCATGGAATGATAATGTTTTAAAGTTGTATGTGGGGGAGTGCCTTTAACTATGGCAAATGAGCTCACATTTGAGCTAACTAGTTTAAGAATGAAGAAAACATGTATGTTTCTAAATTAGTGTTAAGACATTTACAGATTTAAAATAGGCTTAAAAAATAGGAGTAAGGCAGATAAAACTAGAAAATACCAACAAGCTACAAGTGCTTGATTCCATTTAAAACTATTTTATCTTATCAACATAGATGAGATCCAAAACCAAAAGTCATTAAGCATTTATTTTTGAAAGAGTATTTCCATTTCATATTTAAGAATAAATTTTCAAGATACTCTCGCTTATTTGGATATTTTTATAAAGAGTTGCACATTATCCAACTTTGGTATTATAGTTAAATTTAGAGTGATAATAGTAATACAAAAAAAAGACACAAATATTTGAGATATTTTTTAACTTTGTATTTTAAAAGAGAGCTACAACCAAGTTGTACAAACATTAACTGAAAATGAAAATACCATAAATATTCATATTAATTTAATTAATAATTCCAAAAACTTTGATTTTTCTTCTACTCAATGGTTATGAGGGAGGTTGATCATTTAACTAATCTCTCCTTACAAAATATTGAAAGAAAGTTTAAAAAAAAACTATTAAATTTATAACTTTCCAAGTGTATAGATTGTATTCAACATCAAAAAGTAGTACGAGAGAGATTTAGACAATCAAGTGATGTGTAGTTTCCAAGTGCTCTTGGAATAGTTCTATTTAGCTTATTACAAGAAACTTCTATTTCTTGAGCATATTCAATTTTACCTATTTCATCATGAAATGTTCCTTGTACAAAATATAACATAATATTTGACATAGTACATAGCTACTTATAAAGTATGAAATATTTTGTCCATTCCTATTTGTACCGGGACACTACTTTACACTAAATTATATCCTCTGAATGAAAAAAAAATGTTAAAAATAAAGTAAATATCATCATTTGGCAAATTCAGACCTTTTGTAACTATATTAGATATTTAGGCCTTTTGTGTGTTGTGTTCCAAAATGTATTGAATGATAGATATTTCTTCTACCTTACATAGTTGATATCAACATCAATAACATTCACACAGTGTCTGATTTCCTTTAAACATTCACATGTCATACTTATAGGTCTACAAAAGTATTATACTCTAATAAGTATATTTTCTTATATTTAGGACAGGTTTCCTAAAATAGAGAAAACAAAGTAAATTTTTAGCTAAGACATGAAAATAATAAATGTGTGATTAATGTCGATTTATCATTGTTCATATGCTACCTAGGGTCTCTTTGACTAATGAGCCCTAATATTTTACAAGTCTTTTGATTTCATGTGGTGGATATCCATGTTCCTTTTCTACCATTCCTTAGTTTCTTCCATTATTTCTTCAACATCTCAACACCATTCATCCCAGATTAAAATTTCTTACATGAAAAAGGAAAATAAAGAAAATTGTGCACTCACCCTAAAATGATCAATACTCTTCACTAATGATAAATTTTGTGTAACATGATTTGAAATAGAAATGGAGGATGATGGATGGAGAAGGTGGTAGTATGAGATAATTTCCAAACATGCAAGGTTCCATCCATGCCACTTAACTTCTATATCTTTTGAGTTATCCTATAATTGGTGAAAAACTTGATAGCGTTCAGTTTGTTCCTAGTGTTCACATTATTTTTCCTCTCAAAATTTTTTTTTCTACATTTGAATGTTGGAGGGAAATAAATAAAATTACCAATTATGATATAGAACATAAGAGAGACTTATGTATAGTGTTCTCAATATGCTAAACTTGGTGATATGTCCTAAAAAAAATTTTATTTTGTAATGCACAAGTAGAAACATTGGGATATTATCATTCACTTATGTCAAAATTATATTTTTAGTCTTACAATATATTGTTACCATATTCAAACCAATCAAATTTAGGTTTTAAAAACATGCTAATTTCACTAGTTAAACATAAAAATAAATCTGCAAAAAACATAAATATATCTTATTATTGACCGAAAAGGTATAAAATAAGCAAGAATTAATGACTACTCCTAGGTAATAGTTTTAGGAAATAACTAATAAACCAAACCAAACCCAAAATTTATTTTTATTTTCATAAAAAGTTGATGAAAACCATGAATGATGGGTAACTGTAATTTTAAAACTTATAAGAATATAAAAACACCATCAGATACTTTATTTAAATATCAAGAGGCCTCAAATATAATATACAAATAACTACAAATTGTAATACTATTAGTAACACTGAGGGAAATAGTTAAAATTGCAAATTTATGTAATAATCCCAATGTTTGACCCTTATTAAATTAATTAAAACAAGAGTGGAATATTTCTAGGGTTTTGAAACTAACCCTTCTAGAGACTTTGATGAAGCGTCTTCACCAATCCTCGTCGCTTTCTCAAGAAACATTGCACTAACTGCATCAATGGATCTATTGTATTCTTTCTTATTTAAAAGCCACCAAACTAACTACATCAATAGATGTCCTAACCATATAACCTTAAAACATCTATATAATATGAGTGTGTCCCACCTCACATACATAATGATATATATTTCCTACAAAATTCCACATCTCCTCCCAGTGTGTTTAATACCTCCTCCAGCGATGCACATAAGATGAATTTCCTCTGAAAGTCCACATATCCTCTAAGTGTGTCTAACACCTCTTAAATTATTGTGGAAACAACCTCTTCTCTACTACACAGATCACCACTGAAATGCTTGCACATGCGACATCTCTCCTCTAGAATTCTACATCTCATCTAAGTGTGTCTAGTGTCTCCTTAAGTGATTGACAAATTATTAACCAGAGCTAGCCCTACCTTGCTTCTTGAAGGGAAAACCATGATGCCAAGACTCCTCTTTTCTTTAGGGACACAAATAGTGTTCTTCTCATGCTATCAATTGTCCCTGAGTGAGAAGCTAGATCACATTTAGTGAGATGTAAAAAATGAATTTCACATTCAATACAAATCCTTCAATTTATTCAGATGATCATTCTTTTTGTCTTGTGACATAGATGGGGAACTCATTCATTCACTCTAGACTCTTGTGTGTTCATTATATTAATATCTTAACTTATAAATAATCAGACTTTCTCATTGATGAATTGTGCTTATGTACAAAACTATGCACCACCCTAGTTTCCTCTTTGTATTAAAAAGATTTGGTATGTGCAGTTACAGATATAACTCTATACACCTTGGTATTGATAATATGTAGATAATCTACTAAATGTTGTGCAATAAATTCACAATAGCAAAAAATCAACTCAAACAATTTGAAGAATTAGAACAAAGACATAATATATGCACATCAACATAACTTAGTCCTTTGATCATAAAAAACTTTCTTGACTTTCCTCAATGTCCTCGATTCTTTTCTTCACTTTATGAGCGGTCACTTCTATAGTGTTTCCATACAATTTTGACTTCAAAGATTTGACAAGAATCACTACTCTTATTTTTCTTTCCAATTTTATGGTCATGCCTAGAACATAGAAACTACGATTCCAACTTTGACATTTTCTAAGTCATAATGTGTAATATAGGATTGTAATATCTAAACAAATATAATATAAATAAGAGAATCCCACAACTATAAAATGACATGTAGATTGCTTACAGCATAAAGTTGAGGTAGATGCCTCATTTTTCCTTTTCACACATGAATACCAGAACCCTCATAGGCTATCCAACACAAACCGTTATCTTGTTAAACATACTTCCTTTGGTTTTCTCTGGACTGTATTACTAGTTACAAGTAAATGCACCTAGGTCTCACCTCCATAGGATGAATAAATAAAGGTACAAAGGAAATATCATTGTGTTGGAAAGTTTTCTATACTAAAGTATATGACTACATATAGTGTTTTCATTATGGAAACAAATTCATATAGTAGTTTGGAGTCAGTGCACTAAGTGTAAAGATCAGAAATCAATTAAGTGTTGAAGACTGGACAACATACAGAGTTCCTACAACTCAGAGCACTTGTACCCATGCGTACAGATGAATTATGGTAAGCACCCTAGAATTTAAGGTTTTTAGACTATAATTATGATTATTCTAAGAACACATAAGTAGATATGCAAAGATGTGCAAGTCGCAGTCAGTTGAAGCTACACAACCAGTGTGTGCTAGCAAAGAACAAAGCATAGAGCCAACAGTGACTATTTTGGTTTGCGATTGTAAATTAATGTCGTAGAGGCTATGCACCCATTGTATTTAGGTTTCTGACATGTGTATATGTATAATTGTAAGCATGCTTAAGACAATTCATTTGGAAGCATTATTTGTAATTAGTTATAGGGCCAACCTAATTGTATAATTGGTATGAGCGCATAAATATAAGGTGTGCCCATTGTATTCGGTATGGAAGTTGTATAAAAGTTATGTGAAGTAGAGAAAAGGTATGCAAAGAGAGCATATGATGTATTAGAGAATTGCTAGAGGTCAAAGCATCAATGCACCAAAGGAACTGATCTGTCAAGCAGTGTCACAACAATAGTTCACCAGCAGATATAGTGTGTATCTTATCTCAGAAGGTTGTAGCCTTCATCATTTGAGTAGTGAGCTCTAGGATAGTGAGTCCACTCCCATAATAGGGATCATTGTAAAAGACTCCTAATAGGGTCTGACCCTTAACAAGGTCTACTGTACTTAAACCATAGTAAAGCTACTCCTAACAGGGTAAAGGATCTTCTAACAAGGATCACAAAACACTAGTGCAGAATATTAGTGGTTATCAAGTCCCACTAGGGTTTTTACATATTTGGGTTTCCCCATAACCATATTGGTGTCATGTGTTGATTTCATGTTTCATTTTTATGTGAATATTTAATTCAATACTCAAGAATTTATAATTCAGTATTTAGATTAAAGTGAAAAGTTAAAATGCAGTGAACATTGATTCACCCCGCCCCCCCACCTCTTAGTGTTCCCATTCCTAACAATTGGCATCAGAGCTCTAGTCCTTGAAAAAGAAGTTTAACCACTTGAGGAGATCATGGATAAAGAAGAGTTGAAGAAGAATCTTGAAGCAACTCTTGAAGACCTGGACAACTTAGAAAGAGAAATTGAAAAACTAAAAGAAAAAGTTAGTGATGATCAATTAGTTATCAAGAGACTAAGAAAAGATTTGAAGGGACGCTCTAATAGTGATCTTGAAGAAAAAGTCAAGAAGTTGAATGATGAAAATGTATCCTTAGTGAGTCAGCTTGAAGAACTTGATGACAAACCATTGAACAATCAAGATGTCTACAATGAACAAGTAAAGGAGAACCTTCAACTCAATGAAGAGTTAAGGGAAGCAAATTTAGAAAACTTGGATCTAAAGAATCACAAAGCAAGATTGGAGTCTGAATTGAAAGATGCATAGAACCACATTGAAAAATTTCACACTAGTTCTGATTTGATAGAATCTTAGTTGTATGCAAGAAGAGTGAAAGGAGACACTAGCTATATTGGATACAATGAAGCACAAAATTAGATTGATAAGATGCAAGCAAGAAAGGAGGCACAAAAAGAATCTACTGATATTGAGAAGACTAAAGATCAAACCAAAGACATTGGTAGTCCTCCTAATAATGAGTGCAAGCCTATTGAATGCACTTGTTTTTCATGTAACAAGCATGGACACATTGCAAGGAACTATATAGAGGTAAATCCTTTTAATGGCTATTGTTATACATGTAATAGATTTGGTCATAGAGCAATAAATTGCAAGACTAGTAAGAAGAATAGGATTCAACATAATCAAAGAAATCAGAATCAAACCAATGCAAGAAGTTCTCAGAATGTTACATGTAAGTTATGTAACTATAATGGTCATACAAAAAAATAATGTAGAAAGGTGACTCATGTCAATGCACTGAGGAATAATAGACCTCTAGTGATTTTTCACACCTGTAACAAGGTTGGACATATCTCAAAGTTTTGTAGATCAAAGACGCAAGGTCAGGAAAGCCCTAAAAAGGCCGAAGAACTAGTTTTGGATCTTGAAGCAGAAGTCAAGTTTGTGAAGGCATCACAAGATGTGAGCATGAAAAGAAAGAAAGAAAATGTTGATGGTAATGTATTGGATGCATCCCTAGTAGATGCACCCTCTACATCTACATGAATGTCCCTCAAGGTCACAGGGGGAGCTAATTTAGCTCTAGACCCCTGCGTGGCTAGCATACTCATCCTCATAGTATGCACCTTTGGACTTAAGCTATTGGAGTGTATTGGAACCTTTGTGCAAGAGTGCACATGTTGATTGTTAGCAGAACTCAAGTTTGAAAATTTGAAGTGATAGCGTAGTTTACGTGAGTTGCATTAATGGAGAATTTCATACTTTAAGTACATAGAAAGATGTTTGTTTACTCATTTCATTCATAATCAACATGATTGGAGAGTAGATTGACCCTTGGAAGTTCTTGTGAAGAGTTGGAGATTAAGTTATTAGTGATTGCAATGCATTTGATCAGTTGCAAGAAACCCTAACTCGTTGCGTCGGTTCGGAAGCCGTCAAAACATCTCAAAGATCCTTTGGAAAGAGAATATCAAGTAAGTCATGGCCACTCCTATTATTTTTGATGTTTCTTAGAAGAAGTGGTATGTTTTCAAAATGCACCCATTTAAATCAACCCTATATGATTTAGAGGGAGCATTTTCCCACATGCCAATGGACATCATGCATGTACAAGACATAAGGGCTTACATCTATTGTAAGAAAGAACTTGTTGGACTAGATAGGTTAAGGGCGCACATGGACACAATGTTAAAAATAGACAAAACATTCATGGATAAATACACCAAATGGAATGATCACCTCATTATTGAGTATGCTATGACATATTAATTCTATGAAACTGAATGGATTAAAATATTGCTGAGAAGAATCCCTGATGACTTGTTTTGGATTGGAGATGTACCAGTAAGAATAATAGGAGACCTAATTCATGAGATGACATGCCTTTCTAAGATAGGTGCCATCCTTCTTATGGTTAAGGATGTCAGGAAAATGGTGGAGTAATTGTGTAAATCTAGAAGTGATAAGTATGGCATGACCATTGAGCCTATAGAGAAACTAGACATCAAGTTGATATCAATGATATTGGGTTATAGATTTCATCACACCAGCAGGGTGAATAGTGTGTCTACGGGCACTATTCTAGCAGCCATCTGTCTTGTGCAAGACGATGGAGAGTTCAAATTGTGTGAGATCTTGCATGCATAGTTGATAGACAACATCAGGGCTATCAAACATGACAAGACTAAGGTATTCAGGTTTGGGTCCCTTATCATCTATATGTACCTTCATATAGTTGGTAAAGTGTCAGACTTGTATCTAGACAAGTCCATTCCTACCATGCCACAAATATCAAACAAAGCATGCATTGAAAGCATACTTAGAGATTTCATTACCTTGGAATTGAAGACCTTCAGAGTAAGGATGTAGATGAGGTATAGGATTCCTAAAAGTATTATGGAGAAGTATAAAGATTCAATATGCTTCATGGTGGAGATTGATACTACTTGTATGGAAGCACTTGAGCCTAGAACTAAGTGGATTCATCCACTTGGGTATGAGGTTGAGGAACAAGTTCTTGAAGCCTATGCATAGGTACTGCTTAGCATCAACTTCTCTAGAACCTATGAAGAAAAATCTAGAGAAGTTGATGCTAAGCTAAATAGTGCTACAACTAAAAGAAAGGTTACAAAAGTTACATCAAAGATCTTAAGGATACATGGTGTATCTCAAGAAGATCTTGACAAGGCTAGGGAAGATAATATTTCCCTAGAATTCAAGAGCGCAGTAGCAGAGGAAGAATAGGAAGATCCTCAGATGAAGAAGATTAAGATTGAAAAAGATGATGACATTCCTTCAGTGTCCAAGGAATCTAGTGATCCTATTACTCCTCTGAAGTATGAACCAATGATCAGAAGGAAGAAAGAAGTAAGCACTAGTCATCCATCCTCGCTAGCTAAGAGAAGTAGGAGAAACATTCAAGCACCCCATAAGGTATGATTCAAACCAAGTCTCAAAATATTGAGCACAAGAATTATTGATGAGGGAAGAATTGATCAGGTAGGAAAGTTCTATGAGACTTATAGTGAAATTGATAAGTCAAAAATTCATAATATGATTATCAAACATATGATCAAGTTCAAGAAAATAGTTATTGAAATGCATACCTATGTTCCTTACAAAGTATGGAATATTTTGGAACACCTAAAAAGACAAGAAAATGAAGAGGATATTAGAATAAGGGAAAAAGTGTTACAAGATACTTTTCCTATATGTTCTAAAGATGAAGAAGCACTAATATTGAAATTGGTAAAACCGCACATAAGAACAAAAATTAGAACTCTGCATATCATGAACAAAGACTATGACCTAATAACTCAAGAAACAAAGAAAGCTTTTGAGAAGGTACTATTGGAGCAATAGATTATACTAACTACTGCGCCCATCACTCATACATAAAATAAGAAAGGTAAAGTAGCAGAGACCTCCTATGCACCAATGACAGGTCCTTAGGACTCAGCACCCATAGAAAAAGTTCAAACTGAAGCAGATCAGTCTGTGCCCATACCAAAATCACCCAAAGATAGCACAATTATCATAGATAATGTGGAAATAGCCATGGCATCTATTGATAAGACTTGGACAAGTTTGAGGAAGTATTTGTCAGCCTGAAGGAAGCAAAAATCTTATGCATCAATACCCCTCCCACTCAGCAAGAAGAAGTAGTCATAGAAGACATTTTTGGTGAGAAAGAAGTAGAAAAGAAAGATGAATCTTCTATTGATTTAGTCAAGGTGAAGCAAGAGGTGATGGATAGAACTCCCATCACTCCCACCTCAACATTGTTGTCAAGTTTCACACTTAACACTAGCAGTTTGGACTCCTGGAAGGAAGAAGACCTGATTCAGTTCAGCATCCTAGCTATGGAGAAGGAAAAGGAGAAGCAAGTAATGAGGAATCCTCTCCTGGTGGAATCAGTAAATATTTTGAACATTTTTCTACCAGAGGATAAGAAAATGGTAAATGTACATTCAGTTGATGATGTGAGCATAGTCATCTCTCAATTCAAAGTAAATTGTTCAAGCCTAGAAGAATCTGTGGCCATAGTTGTAGAGAAGAAATACTTAAAGAAGAGACTCAATGAACTAATGAGTAATTTTTCACTAGACTTGAACTCTCTTAAGTCTGGTCAGGAATCATTGAAGGAGTTTGTAGATCAAGGAAGGAAAGTCATTGCAGAATCCATGGATCAGGATAAGTTCACTGATGCCCATTTTAAGAAGATAAAAAATGCAGAGGAAATGATTGAGAAGGTGAAGATTTCAGTTCTAGACATAGCCACTAATGAAAACATGTGCAAAAATATCTATCAAGGTTAGTTGGACATAATTGAGAAGGCAGAGAAAGAAATGGAGAAGATAAGGTCTAGACATACTCAATTGAGGAATGCTCTTGCACCCTCACTAGACATTCTCAGTCAAAACATAAAGGAGATTGATGCGACCATGATAACCTATGATCAAGGTTCAAGTATAGAATTGGAGATGATGGAGAAGCTTCAATATACATTATGCGCCCATCAACATATAGTCAATTCTCTGATAACCTTTTGGAAGAAGGAGATCCAAAAACTCAAGATTGTATACCTGGATGTTTTCCCTCAATAAGTCTATGTAGATAAAGAATTTTGATATACCTTTGTCATTAATGTCAAAAGGGGAGTTGCATAGAATATGGAGTATATAAGATATATAACGAGATATAAGAGTATGTATAAATGTATAGAAGACAAGTTTTTTGTGTAAAGGAACTTGGCCATATTCCTTTGTTGTCATCAATGACAAAGGGGGAGATTGTTGGAAATTTGTCTATACTAAATTATATGACTAGATATAGTGTTGTCATTATGGAAACAAAGTCATATAGTAGTTTGGAGTCAGTGCAGTAAGTGTAAAGATCAGAAATCAGTTAAGTATTGAAGACTGAACAACATATAGAGTTCCTGCAACTTAGAGCACCTGCGCCCATGCGTACGAATAAATTATGGTATGTTCCCTAGAAGTTAAGTTTGTTAGGCTATACTTATGCTTAGTCTAAGAATTCATAAGTAGATATGAAAAGATGTGAAAGTTATAGTCAGTTGAAGTTGCATAGCCAGTGTGTGCTAATAGAGAACAAAGCATAGATCCGAGAGTGACTATTTTGGTTTGGGATTGTAAATTAATGTTGTAGAGGCTATGAGCCCATTGTATTTAGGTTGCTAACATATGTATATGTATAATTGTAAGCATGCTTAAGCCACTTCATTTGGAAGCATTATTTGTAATTAGTTATAGGGTCGACCTAATTGTATAATTGGTATGAGTGCATAAATATAGGGTGCACCCATTGTATTCGGTATGGAAGTTGTATAAAAGTTATGTGAAGCAGAGTAGAGGTATGCAAAGAGAGCATATGATGTATTAGAGCTTTGATAGAGGTCAAAGCATTAGCATGCCAAAGGAACTGATCTGACAAGCCATTTCATAGCAACAACTCACTAGAAGATATAGTGTGTATTTGATCTCAGAAGGTTGTAGCCTTCATCATTTGAGTAGTGAGCTCTAGGACAGTGAGTCCACTCCCCTAATAAGGATCATTGTAAAAGAATCATAACAGGGTTTGACCCTTAACAAGGTCTATTTTACTTAAATCATTGTAAAGCTACTCCTAACATGGTAAAGGATCTTCTAACAAGGATCACAAAATATTAGTGCAAAATAAATTAGTGGGTATCAAGTCCCACTGGGGTTTTTACCTATTTGGGTTTCCCCGTAACCATATTGGTGTCATGTGTTGATTTCATGTTTCATGTTTATGTGAATCTTTAATTTAGTACTCAAGCATTTATAATTCAGTATTCATATTAAAGTGAAAAGTTAAAATACAGTGAACATTGGTTCACGCCCCCTCTCAATGTTCCCATTCCTAACACATTGTATAGATTCAAAATATGTTGCATAAGGATTAATATGGAAAATTATTATAGAAATGGACAACTGAATTTCCCCAAGGTATTTTGGAACTATCTGCAACCATTTTTAACCAACTTGGCCATTTTTCTTTAGTTAAACCTCTTATTAGTGCAAAAGTTACAACTTTGTCATTGACAACTTTTGCAATATTGATGCCATGTTGACATCTTTATAACGTATGACCTTAGAAGCCTTGCAAATATGACTAGTATGATTTAAATAACCCATAAACACTATTCCAATGTTCTATACATCTATTTTGACCATCCTAGAGCCTTATAGGACAAATGGGGACAATATGGCTCAAAATATCATACATTTATGTTCTAATGCATAAAATAACATCAAATAAACATGAAAATTCTAAGCATGGCCTTGATATTGCCTTATTATGATAATTTGAATATTTTGGACTTAATGGTCTTTTTAGAGCCTTGATGGTCCTACATCATAATGACCTTCTCCATGACCCCTTTGCTTTATAACAGCCCCATCAAAATTTCATAGTAATCTTCCAAATTTCAAATCCCTTAAGTTGTGACTACAATCATGAAAAAAGAATCGCCAAAAGTGACAACTTTCCTAGTTTTGATAGTGAGATAGGGTATTGACAATAAGAATGACATAAACATTCCCTTCATGGATTAACCAAATAATAAGATAAAAATCAGATCAATACAATCACTTACAACATCCAAGTGACTTCTCCCAATGGATTAAAAAGAAAAAATTAATCCCCAAACTAGATTTCAGCAATTAGGGAATGAGAATGACTATTGTCATATGGTCTAATTAAAAAAATAGATATAGGCATAACATAAAACTATTAGATATGGTCTAATAAAAAAATATTCTTGAGTGATAAGTGGAAGCACTTGTAACAATATGAAAGTTCAACTTATCTAAATAATATATGAAATTAAACAATATGTAATTAGAACCTATTCACTCAATGTTGTCAATGTTACAGATTTAAACAATTATGAACATTGAAATATAACCAGTCATTAAAACCATATGTCTTTATAGTTCAAAGAATGAATAAGGTAGTTTTGATTCTTTACAACCTTATTATATTTCATTCACCCTTTGGTAATATTCTCAAAAATTAATTCTTAACAAAATATGGGAAGGTATCATAATTTAATTACAATAATCCTCATACATGTGAGGATTCAACTTTCAAATCCTATCATAACAGTAATGGAGTGGAGTAGGAGTAGGAGTAGGGCCTCCGGTGTTAGGGTTTCTAGTTCCTTGAAGGAGCTGAGTGAATCGGGAGATGATGAAGATGACCCACTTGAGGATTTGTAGGATCTAGCAGCTGGGGTTCTTCTTGTGCCTGGAGAGCTTTGGTCTGCTACCTCCCTAGTTTGTGTCAGGATGGCCAGAGATTCTCATGCGGTTGTCACCTCCTCTCTTATCCATGATGCCCTTTTTCCTTGGGGTCTTGTTCAGTGTGTGGAGGACTGGTGCAAATTTTGTGGGGTTTGGGATCCTCTTGACCTACCCTGTACAGGCTTCATTGGCAGTGTTCTACCCTATTCTCATCCCTTCCTTTCTTTTTGTGGTTGGCCTTTGAGGCTCTTGTCACTGGCTGCTAACTCTTCCTTTGTGCTTTTGGACCACATGGCTATTGGTGCTCAACCTTCATTGAAGCAGGGGGAATGTTTTTACTATCTTTTTTGTTTCCCTCTTCTCTATTTTAATGGTGCTCTTTGTTGTTTCCCTGTGGCAAAGCTTCCTGAGGTGTGTTTTTCCTCTCGGTGCTTTGGTGTGGAGAGGCTTATTTTCTCTTTTGTTTCCCAAGTCTGGAGGGCTACTATGTTGGAGTGTTGGCTCTCTCTTCACTCTCCATTTTGTGGTGATGATCCCTATTGAGGTGGGGTTTTGCTCCAGGACCCAAGGGTTTCTATCAGCTTCTCTTCTTCTCCCTCCTTTCCCACTTCCTATTGAGGTGGAAGCTCTTGTTGAGGAGGAGGATTGGTCTATAGAGGTGGCTCGTTGCTAGACAAAAGTGGGGTGAAGGATTTTTTTTGCTGTGCTTGGCCTGGGTTAGAGGGTGCTCTTTATGCTAGAGTTTTTTTCCTGCATTTTATTTCTTCTAGAAGATTTTGGCTTAGTGGTTTGGGGAGACTTTATTTTCACCATCTCTCTAGTGAAGGTTGCAGGAGCCTTTCAAAACCCCAGCTTATTGGTGTAGCTCAAGTTAAATCTGCTTAAAATTTTAAGCTACAGTTTATTATTCATGTTTGACTTTACAAGGGTGGAGAATTACCACCATGCTGGTTTTGGGTTCCAAGTTAAAACCCAGAACGGTTGTGGGAGCCATTTCAAAACCCATATTTCTAGCTTGGGGTGCCTGAATACCCTGGTTCTTGTTGGTTATTTTGGTTATGGGAGCCAAGACAAAACCCAAACTATTGGTTCAAGGAGCCAGAAACCCTAGATTAATGTAAAGCTATGGCTTTAGGCTTGAGGCAAGTTGAGCTTTATAGTCTTTTCTTTTTGTGGCTGCTATCATTTTTACTTGTTGGATTGCTTGTAGTTCAGATGGTAATCTGTGTTGGGGGTTCTATAAAGCCTATGTCTTCACTCCCCAACTATCTTTCTTAAGTCGGTGCTAATATTTCCTATCATTCTCAACCATTGCAAAGGGTTATGGTTCCCTCCAAAAATTGATTGTATATGGTTTTGGGGCCCATTCAAAACCTGTTTTACCTAATCAAAAACAAAATATGGGAAGTTATTTTTTAGTCACAAAGATAACCCACGTAGTCATGTTAAAAAATTGATGAATCTCATTAGCATAACTTTAATCTGAATCATCTCAGAGGTCCCACTCAAGTTTTATCCTATGTCGGGAGATTTTTTATGTTTTCTTCTCTTCTTCCTCCATCTCTTTCATTTTAATTTCTTATTTATTCTCATTATCACTTTGTTGCATTGATATTTTGTCAAACAACTCATATCCAAACCAATTTTAATAGATCTCTTCAAATAATTATCACAAAAGCTAATTCATGTAGCTCCTATAAGAGTTTATAATAGATTTTCCCTAATATTAGTGTATATTAGGGCCCTTAAAACTCACACCACTCCATTAACCTCTGCCAAAAGAGGATCCTTATACATGTTGGTGATCGGTTATAGCCAATTTCATCTACTACCAGATAAATTTATCCTATTATGACTTGATTGGAAACTTTTAATGAAAAGCTGCAAAGTTGCAAAGAAACTTACACAATATTTTTACAACTTTTTGATATTTTGTCATCATAACTATCAAATGGAGCTTAGGACATAAAATACTTATCAAACATGTTAAATGACTCAATAATACAATTTCTATGTTGGTGTTCCCCATTTGACCATGTTGACAAACATTGACCTATTGGTCCTAATTACCCTTACAATGTAATTTTGGCTTACGAGCCTTACAAGATGACTTACTTTTATTACATTTGAAATATAATTCTTATGATTATATGACATATAATGTTTTAACCTACTTTACTCTTATAGCCATAGTAGCAAGGTAGTAAATTTTATGATAAAATACTTTGGTAGACATGTATGAAAACTCTGGTACCATAGACAAGGCTATGCACATTACATCACCACAAGTCCATGTTTCTTTGAGCCACATGTTTCTATTATACCTCATATACTTAATTTATTGTTTATTAAATTTCAAATGTAATTCTTATGATGCTCAATTATTGGTGCTTATTACATGTATATATTTTGTGTGATGACCTTAAATAGATTGTATAGAGATCATTCATCTAAATGATTATAGGCCATACAACTATTTATTCATCTATTTTCTTAAAAATAAAATATTCCCTTGTGATATCTTTTAATTGCAAGTCATTTTGGAACTGATGCTATTTTCCTTGACCAAATCATGAAAATATTATAGGGATCGATATTAAGTTGGGTATACAATTTATTGTTTATGAATAGGATTTGTTATTGCACACTCTTTCTTCTTGAACCATTCCTTGTAGACAAAGAAGAAGTTTCAAATACAATGGAATCCTAGTAGGAAAATGTGAGAAACACTATAATTTCATTTAATATTGCATCTAAATTGGATTTATATGGCAATGAATCATAAAAATTATGATGGTAAACATAAAAATAAATCATAAAAATGATGATGATAAACATGTGTAGCTATATAAATATTCATTTTCTCATTACACTGATGTTTCTATTACAATTCCATTTATTTATTTCTAGTAAAACTGGTTGTAACTAATAAAAATTTGAAATAAAGGTTTTCCCCTAGATGCCTCATCTTTTAATAAATTATGCCACTTAATGTAGTATTCAAGGATCAATCTATAAGACAAATTTCTTGTACCCATTTCAAGAATGGCATAAGGTTTAAATAATAGTCATCTCTCATTGTTTATATATATGTATATTGGTTACACAATTTTCCATCTGAAGGTAATGTTTTAGTATCTCATATCCTCATTTATTAAAATTTAATGTGATTGGTGTGATGTAAAGGCAATAAAATAGGTTCAGGCCACCATCGAGAGAATGCTTGGCCAATATAATCTTGATCTACATAATTGAGTGGTATACCCAAATGATGTAAATAACCTTATACCCCCCCACCACAATTTTGTAGAAGGATCTTAACATCGTTTGGGTATACCACTCAATTATGTTGTGTCTATTAAAATTTACAAACAAAATAGGTTTATCCTCATAAGCTGGTGGGAAAAAACACATCAAAAGGGTTAACTGGTTAAGGTGGAGAATGTGAGGAATCTAATAGAAGAAATAATTTCTAAGATGATTAACTCAATGAAAGGTTGTGATCTCATAATAGGTAGAATCCTCTATAATAATCTATTAGGAAACAACAAGTGTACCACGGATGGGCTAGATTGAAATCAATCTTCTATTTTATATAAGTTCCCAAGGATTATGAATTATGTAAGGTGTGTGAATGTTAATGTAGTATAGAACCATTAGATTGATCTTTGTGTCTAGGAGTGAAAAGGGTGAGTTTTTGGGAAACCAGTGCTTCCTCTACATCAAACAATTTGATAGAGATTTTTTGATGAGACCTTCAAGACAATCTCAACCATTCATTAATGATTTAGAAGTAACAAGAGTTGAATAAACATATAAAGAATCAGTTCTTCCCTACATGTGCCAAAATGATATTTTTGGAATAGGTTATAAATGTATGGGTATGTGCACGATCATGGTATGCCAAACTAGGCCCTTAAGTGGCAATGAAAATTTAGAAAATCAGGTTTCGGCAAGTTGACATAAAAATTTGAACAAGTTATAAACATTATATAAAAAATATGTAAAAATAGAATGTGTAGAAAATCAAATTTAGTTTCTAAGACACTAGGCCTTTTTTGAAAAATAATTATTTTATATGTTGAAAATTTCAAATTTCAATGTAGTGGTATGAAAATTTTAGGACAAAAATAACAAGTAGGTGTATGTCTGACCACGTTAAACACAATCAAATGATTTATTTTTTTAACAAGACTCTAGATATAAGTAGTAGACTTATGTCCTAATGTGACACATATTTTCTTGTAATTTTTTTCCAAGTAAATAATTAATTATGATTTTCTTCTAAATTTTTTTTAGAATACAAAAACTGTCATGTCTGACCATATTAACTTAGTCTAAAATTTATCAAATTGATTTTTTCTTTCTTATAGTGGGAACAATATAGAATGTGACACATGTTTTGGATTTCAAAAATGTTATACAATTTGAAAGCTATAGATATTTTTTAATAAGTCTATCAGTCAGGACTAGAAAGATAACAAGTAGGTGTATGTCTGACCACATTAAACAAAATCAAATGATAATATTTTTATATAAGATTCTAGATAAAAGTGGTAGACTCATTTCTAGATGTGATGTACATTGTTTTGTATTTTTTTCCATGTAAATAATTAATTATGATGCAAATTTTCCTGAATATAAACACTCTCATGTCTGACCACCTTAACTTAGTCTAAATTTCATCAAATTGAAAGAATTGTTTATTATTATTGTATTAGGTGAAGTATAAAATGTGATGTATATTTCAGATTTCAAAAATGTTATATTGTTTGAAAGTTATAGTTATTTTTCAAAGAGCCTTTCAATCAAGATTTCTTTTTGACATCACCTCTTTTTGGCATACCATGATCATGCACATACCCGTATCCTTTAAACAAAAATGAAAGGTTCATCAAAATTTTAATGAAAATAGTTGTTGAATTCTAATGAAAATATTGTACGTGTAAATTTATTTATTTTCATAAGTATATCATTCTCATCAGAGCCTATAGAATGGTTTTCAATGGAGGTTTGATGGAGATGTGCATCAAAATTCTGATTAAGGCAATTACATTTGATGTTTTCAATTTTTACAAAACTTTCGTTGGAAGTTTGATGAAATATTATTCATGGAAATATTTGACAAAATTCTAGTGACAAAAAAGCTTCCCATCATTTCATCAAACCTTCAATTCCCAACCATGGAAATGATGATAATCGTTCGTCAAAGAATGCACCTGAATGAGTTAGCGAGGGATAACCTCTCTTTAGTTTTTGTAATGAGAAATTATTTTAAGTTAAGCATCTAAGTAATTGTTTTAGCCTTGCAAAAGTCAATTCATGTTAGCAGTAAGACTTGTGAGGTTGTGAGTTGAAATTTATGGTTTGATGAAATGATCATCATTCCCTTGTAGTGGTAAAGATAGTAAATGGTTATCATTTGTTAGCATACAAGTGGGTTCCTAACTATCACAAAATTTATCACTTGCAATATTGTGGCTGGAAAATACATTTGAGTGATTTTGTGTACAAGATAGTTACAAACAACCACATGTCATTACTTGGGACTAGATGGTAAAATAAATAGAAAATAATTCTCACACTCACAATAATTTCCTATTACAGTCAAGTAATCTTGTGAAGCTACAAGAAGGTTGTTTGAGATGACATTAAATATGCTCACACTATAGAGCATTTAGAGGTTGGATCATTTTCAATTCGTAATCTTTTAAGAAAAAAATGTTATTAGTAAAAATCACCTCCTCATAGATGTAATAGTTAATGGATAAATAAATTCCAATTTGTGAACCTGGGAGAAGATAAAAGTTATTAAGGTGAACACTAGGTCATAGAATTGTAGGATTAAGTATGGGCCCTAGTTTATACTTGTAGAGTAGTGAGAATATTATAGGTGGAATCTGTACACACAAGGTGAAAGAATAGGATATATTTCTTTAATGCATCTCCACAAGGTTAGATATTGAGTAAATTTACTGGTTACATGCTTGTGAGATTTAGATAGATATTGAAGACCATTGGCATCATAGGATAATAGAACTAAACTAGAATTAGTTAAGTGGGTTTTTATCTTTTTATGGAATAAAAAAGTAAGTTGAGATAGGTATTCACAACTCTAAAAAAAATTCTAAAGAGAATATGAATGACTCATGGTAGTACGTGAATATGACATGTTCCTAGGGAAACTTCAAAAGGGAATTCTAATATGTTCCACAACTATCAAATGATATGATCTGTTGTATGGAGTAATACTAACTATTGTGTAGAAAAAAATGATGAAGCCAATGTTCAAATGTCACATAGTTCCATGTTACTGATCAAAGAGCTAGGTAGAAGAATTAGATCAATTTGATATTGTATTTAAGCAGAGTGAAAATAACTATGGTTTAAAAAAAGGGTGTGAAAACTCATATATATGTCATAGGAATATGATCTCATGTGTAGGTTTTGAAATCATCAAAATAAGCCATCAAAACTAGTTAAAAATACAGGTATATTTATTACGAATGAGATATACAAATAAGATTCTTTGAGCTATCGAGTCAAGGCCTTAATTAACATGATGATATGGTGCTACCACTTTCAGGTTTGAAGAATGGCCACCCTTTTTATCAGTTACGAAATGGATAAATACTTGTGTTTCTTTCAATTTTAATATAAATAAAAGGGTGTTTCCTTAAGTGGAAAGGCTATTTAAATGGAACCTATGGGTAAGGTAGAGGATTTTTTTTTTTGAAAAGAGGGTTAAGGAAAATAATTCTGCAAGAAATATATAAAGATCATGATAATATGCAAGTTGATATTTCATTGGGTAGCTATAGGTATTTTTAAAATGCCAAGAGTAGCTGTAGGGATTTTAAAAATTAATGGCCTAGTTGTTGTTGTTTAATGTGAAGTTGTTGGGGTTGATGTGGTTTACTAGAGGTCCAATAACTTAAGGCTACTACTTTGATTCTATTGGTAGTTCCCTTTGATCTTCAACTTGTAGATTTATACTTTGATGGATAACTTTAATATAACTTTGACTCTATCACCACTCCAAAGTCTACAAGGAAGAGGGCCAATTAACAAGGATCAAGAGAGATCCTCCTACACTTTGAACCTTAATGCTCAGGCGGGTGTACCCTTGACTCACTTCTCTAAAGAAGTCTAAAAATGATATATAACTATATACTCTTTACTAATTGATTTAAGGTTTTATCATTTGAATGTGTGTGTGTGTGGTTGACAAAAATGAAATGCCTCCAGAGGATGGACCAGTGCCTTAGCCTAGGGAAAAGAGTCACCCAATTACATACATCAACTAAATACCTTAATTCAAACACAACTGAATTTAGGATAAGTGCTTTTCCTATTACCCCTCTCCCTCAGACATAAGGACATCAGATTCTTGCTTGGTTACAAACTCACTGAACCCACCTAAAATACTTTAATCCTAAATTTGTTAGGATCTCGGAGATGACTTCACAATACTTTTTGTTTAGCATATGCTAATACACTTTGTGACACTAACATATATGAGCTTAGAACTAAAACAAGAAGACATACACAAATGCAAGATTGGGACTCAATAACATTATCATTAATATATTTAAAATCAATATACAATTAGAACAACACAAGGATAGGAAAAGATACAAAATCCAGCTCCTCTATTAGTAAAACACCATGAACAACTAGCCTGGGACCAAAGAAAGTTTTGGAACCCTTTCTCAGTCAAAATTCTACAATATATACCCTAGTCATCTTGGAATCCTCAAAGAGAATGCAACAAGCTACAGATGACTTAGGGTTAGGGTTTCAACTACTAAACCCATTGGAAATGGTCAAAAATTAATTGCAGGGGAAGAAAAGCAGTTGGCCAAGCCTGAGAAAGATTTGCACTCATGATAGGTCTCTGGGAAAGTACTGCAAATCATGAAGATTTGAAATTGTCAACCCTTTGTGGCCACCTACAACACACCTCGAGCACAAAACTGCACAGTACAAACCCCTGCAGATGATCATGGCACACCCTGGACAACACAGCAATAGCAAGCGCCACCAAACCAATCAAAATCAACTGTTAAAACCATAAATTCTGGTACTTCCTGTCATTGGAAACCCCTCAAAAATTTGAATTTGAAAAACAACGGTCACCCTATGGTGCTTGTAGAAAATCGATGGTCGACATTTGAATATGAAACAACTTTAAGTCCTGACCATTAGATCTTCATGTTTTGCGGTCTTTTAAATCTTAACTCAACTACCACCTAGGGTTTCTCTTTAGTGACCATGCGACAATAGATTTCCAATTCGCGTAAAGAAAACTTAACCCATCACTTAACTCCACAACTTGGCGACCCAAAGAAAACTCTAACCTAGGTCCCACATTTAGCGAACAAATGACCAAAGGACACCGCCAGTTCATGAAACATTTTATCTATCTACCAGAAAGTTTAGCGATTACGCGAACACTTTTTTGCTGAATTTCCAAAAAAATTAGAGAACCACCATCATTTCATGTGAACAAGCGAAACCTTTATAAATTTCTCGGCTACTAAACACTTATCCCAACCACTAAAACACTGAGAAAGTTTGACTGGGCCCGCATCAGGAATATCAATGGTTGTCTAAAGTTTGCAAAGACTTCCAAGATTCTATCAGATTTCACACCCACCATCAGATGAAGAATCTTCCCCCAGCCCTGACAACCCTCTAACAAGATACAAAATCAACAGCTATCGCAAGATCTTAAGCCTCTAACAAACTTGATGAGATTCTATGTCATTCATCGATTCTCTGATAGGATCGAGACCCACTAACACATTTGAAAGCTCAGGTCCCACTGACAATAAGCCACTATGCAAATACATGGATGAATCAAATAGTGCCAACTGTGCATACATGTCAACAGACCCACCTGCCTTCCTTATGAGAATCAACGGATGTTGCTATACCACTGCACTAAAGGTCAAGCATGTTTCATTAACGGTATAACGACAACCACAAGACTAAATTAGACTTTAACCTGCCTGAATGCCAAGAAGGCCGGTCCTACTGACAGGATTCCACCTCATACTACATGGACCAATAAAAAAAACCTCCAAATCAGAATACCTGGCAAGTGGACCCGCATGAGAAAAAGGCTACGTCATACAAAGAATCGACGACCGTCTCAAGATCTTATGCATCTTACACATCACTTGAAAAGATATGCTCACCGTTAGATGGAGATGGTGTCAGAGCTGGGCCTAGGGAAAATACAGACTGCCGAAACATAGGAAAATGTTAAAGCATGACTTAGGGGAAATATTTTGGCAGGGAACTATAGGGCTTAGGAAAAATTTAAATGGCACTAACCAAAAATATAAAGCACATGCGAATTAGGACCTTTAAGTGACCCAAAAATTTAACTTGAAATTATAACAAGGCCAGGGTGAAAACAAAGGGTTTTTGATGTAACGGCTAGTTTTTTGAATATTCTACTTAGGGCTTTAGCCAGAGACATGAAGAAATGACTGTAGGGACCAGAAGAAACATGCTAGGGCCATGAAATTTTTTGCACATTCTAACAGATTCTCCCTAATGTGTGGGAAGAAGATTTGAGTATGTATGTAGGACCTATATGTGTGAGTTTGTATAATCCTAGTTTTCCTTAGGAACTAGTGTTGAAGGTATCTCCTAAGAAGACATAGTGTAAGGTCTTGCATTTTGGCCTTATCTATATTAGTAACCATGATAGTGTGGTAATGACACCACTTAGAATTGTGGTTGGGTTCCAAGGAGACATTCTAACTTCTATTAGACTCTCTAACCTCAAGTTATTTCCTTTAACCATAAGATTTATTTCTCTATATCCTAAATAATTCAAGGTAGTGTCTCCAATTAGAGGAATATATATTGTAACCAATTCTAGTTTAATAAAAAATCATACACTAGTACATTTGACCTTATTTTTCAACCAAAATTTCTGACCAACAAATAAAAAGGTTTTTGTTGTTTGGATTATAGAAGGAAAACTTTATTTTTTTTAAAGTTATGCCCATGTTTGTCAAGATATTGACAAATTCCATGGTGGTTGAAAGTTTGACAAACATGAGCATAACTTTAAAAAAAGGTTTCATTTCTCATTTCATTATTTCAGGCCAACAAATTAGAAGGGGAGCATGCATGTGAAGAAGAACCACCTATAAGGATTACCTTAACCTACGATTTTTCAAGGTTTTTATGTCTTCCCATCAATGCCAGGATCTAGATCTATTTGATTAAATTCTTTAATTACTAGATACCCAATCAACATTATCATTTTCTTCTTTCATTCATTCATTTGGAGTTGTATTTATAAGAGATAGATAACATAATATTTTTGAAGATTTAGCTGTGGGATTTGAGAAATAATGAGTTCATGTGCCCTATTTATGCTTCCATATTTGGCATACATATCTAGCGGGGCATTTGCAATCTCAACTTTTGATGATATTCCCCCCTCTATTATGCTTCGAAAATGGTTTTACACCTACTGATTGCATTTTCTTAAAAGTCTACAAGGCCATTTCAATAAACCCATTTTATGTATATTCTAGAATTATCACATTCCATTAGATAGAATCTCTTTGAGGCATTCCATCAAATAGTTTATGTTCCTTATGTAATATCTATCACAGTATTTGTGGGCCCTACTATAATATCCAACAAAAATCCCCCTTCCATTATGCTTTGATGGATACCCATACCTTGTTGTAACACAATCATTTCAGCATAGGCGAGTAGGATGCTAGTAAAAGTCATGGATTTTGGCTTTACACCTGCTAATTGAATTTCCTTAAAAGTTTCCATGGCCTTCTCAACAGTAATTATGTGAATATAAAAAATAAGACTAACACTTTCCATATTGATTCTGCACAAACATTGATATCATCTAAAAATTGGTCCTATTTCTAAGTGATCAATGGTTTCACTAGTTTCTCTAGGGTTCACAGGTCTTTGCATCAAAATGTTCATAATTTTTTACCATTTTAAAGGAATTTTAACATGATTTTAATGTTTTCAAAACACAAAATGTCATTAAAAATTGGGTCAACGATTGGCCAATGACTTTTTCATAATCTAGATTTTTCAACAAAAACTTTGGCACTCTAGGATTCAAGATTAATTGGGTATAATCATGATTTTTTATAGAGTATTAATTCTCTAATTATTAGTATGCATGGATTATATGCATTTGTATTGAGATTTCATGTTTAGAGAGTTTTTAGATGAATCCTTCTATCATGATTACATCAAACAATGATAGTTACATTGTGAATAATGAAACCTATCAATCAAATCAAGAATGATGATGGACACCTTAGAATGTTAAAAGAGTAATTGTGAAATCTTAACATGCTTGTAATGGCTTTGATAAATAATGTGTGAATTATGCAGCTTCTACCACCTTAACCTTCTATTTTCTTTGCCTCTTTATTTGAACCAATTTAAAATGTATATGGTGTGAATAGTCTCAACTAGTAGTCCTTAAACAACACATACAAACAATACACATTAAGGAGAAAATTAAGCCTAAAAATTTAGTTAATTCATGGGACTATAAGTAACAACTTGTCAAAAATATTAATATTTCATGAAGGAAATTACATCATATAAAGAAAGAATAGTTCAAATCATCAATTGTCTCAAGTTAAAAGCCAACTATCTTCATTTCTTTGCAAACTTTGAGGTGAAAATTATGCTAAAATCTAGAAATAAGTAATTTTTTTAGTTCAAACAAGTTTAAGATTTGATTCTCACCATCCTCCTCATCGCAGACTTTGAAATAAATCTACTCAAATTTGCCTAGATTTCACCTTTCTCAAATTTTTGATCTCTCTGCCATGCTCATCCACCATCTCCCAAGTTAGTCTGTTGCTGGATCTAATGAAGATAATCACTACATGTTGAGATGCAATTCGATGCCTCTTGTAAAAAAATCCTCTTCTCAAACTCATTAAAATTTGCTTCCCAATTTGGATGAAACTTTTTTGCCTTATAAGGGGAAACTCACTGCTAATTATAGAGCTCAATTTGATTTTGAGATGATATTAAAATAAGGACACTTAGTCTCCCTATATAGCCAATTTGTGGGCCAAGCGGCATGACTATGTAGGAGGGCTGACTTGAGTTTCTTAAGCCCAATAAAGATTATTAAATTTAATTATTTTTAAATCCTTACCTTGGCCGACCTAGACAAGGGGGGCAAATAACAATTAAAATTTATGTTTGTCTCCTCCTTCATGCCTTGTTTTTTGCATTCCTACACCTTGGTGGAAATGAATGGGTCGTTGGGATAAAAATCCCAAGAAGAGAGTAGATTCTACCCTTCAAAATTTACCTTTACTTCATCATCCCAGACTTAGTCATTTTCATGCCTTTAGAAGCCCCCCCTTTTAAAATTGGACTTAGATTCAGGGACTTGACTAATTTTTATCTCACACTTACTTCCTTGACTTCACCAAACTTCTTCTCTAAGGCTCGAAGACTTGAAATTTTTACTAATTAAGACTCTTCTAGACCACCTACTCCTACAAATGAAGCAAAAAGAGAGGGTTCAATTTGGAATGGGGCGATGGTATGAAAACCTCACAACACTCATTTAATTTTGTGTGATACAATTCTTTGGATATTAAGGTGCCATATATAATACTTCATCTCAGTAAAATTCACATCGACATGTATTTGTTCATCATCCCTTTTAACAATAATAAAATGTATCAAACATTAACTGTTATTATGGAATACCATTTTTTTCTTAGAATAATATGAACTATAGTAAAAGCTTTGGTAGTTTATATCTTGTTATTTCTAAAATATTCCTTCCCTCTCTAGTAGTTTTTTTATCAAATAGCACGAGCAAAGAAAATATTCAAAACTTTATCTCCCCAAAATGCAAGTCTTATAATTAAATTTAGAAAACTGAATAAATGACATATTTACAACAAAGGTCTAATAGAACTCCCAACAATTCTTAAACATACTTTATCTGATATGATGAATTCTTAAACAATTAAGGTTGGAATAGACATAGTTATCACACAGTTTTCATGCTAGTAGTCTACAAAATTAGACCTTTATTAAGAATTCATCATATCAGATAAAGTATGTTTAAGAATTGTTGGGACTGGTCCTTTGGCATGTATTAAACATAATACAATTTTCAGCATATTATTATCATTCTATTTCTTTGTTGTAAACATGCCATTGGTTCAAGTTTGTAATTTTTTGCGTTAAATGCATTTAAAATAAAGGTCTAATTCTCTAGACTGCTAGCACAAAGGAAGATTTGACCTAGCCAAATAAAGGTCCAATTCTGTAGACTACTGGTTGGACAAATCTTCATTATCTTCTAATTGTCTTATTTATATACTAGCATTTAAATGGAACATTAAGCATAGTAATAATATGCTTAATCTATTAGTAATTGGTAGATTAAGCATATTATTACTATGTAGAGTTAGGGCCAAGTTCGCACATGCAAGAAAAAGTCTAGTGCCCTATATAATTAGTCTAACAACAAATTTATAACAATGCAGATAAGAATCAATTTGTAATTACCATGCATTAAACATGCTAAACTGATAAAGGTGTTATATGCATTTAATCTGACAATTACTAATAGATTAAGCATATTATTACTATGCTTAATATTCCATTTAAATCCATTTAACACAAAAAACAAATTTAGAAAACTAAACCAATGGCATGTTTACAACAAAGGTCTAATAGAACTCCCAAAAATTCTTAAACATACTTTATCTGATATGATGAATTCTTAAATAATTGAGGTTGTAGTAGACATAGTTATCACATAGTTTTTTGTGTGTTACACAGAAGATTTGGCTGGGTAAAATCTTCCTTAATGCTAGCAGTCTACAGAATTACAACTTTATTAAGAATTCATCATATCAGATAAAGTATGTTTAAGAATTATTGGGACTAGTCGTTTGGCATGCATTAAACATAATATAATTTTCAACATATTATTATCATTCTATTTCTTTGTTGTAAACATGCCTTTGGTTCAGTTTTGTAATTATTTTTGTGTTAACATGCCATTGGTTCAGTTTTGTAAAAAAAATTTGTTGTAAACATGCCATTGGTTCAATTTTGTAATTTTTTTTGTACTTTTGTTGTAAACATGTCATTGGTTCATTCTATTTTTTTTCAAGAACAAGTTGGCCCTTGGCTAGATCAATATTGCTCACAATCTCATTACCAAAGTGGCCAAAGACTATGTTAGGCTGACCAAATATGGGGATTCTCTTTACCGCTAAAAATCTTTGAAGGTTGTTGTACTTGGACAAATGTGCACCATTGTTAAGAGAATTGGACCGAGTTTGGCTTATCTTGAACATGTGAGGTAGCATATGGAAGGATTGTCATCTATTGACCCAAATACCAGAACTATTTTGATCTTTGGGTACCCTAATGTTGGAAGGAGCTATTTTATTAATAAGATTACTAGGGTAGATGTGGATGTGCTACCTAATTCTTTTACTACTAAATATCTATTTTTTATGTATACTGATTATAAGTACCTGATGTATCAAGTTATTGATACCCCTGGTATTTTGGACAACCCCTTGGAGGAAAGGAACACCATCGAGATGCTCAATATTATTTCCTTGGCTCATTTGAAGGTGGTTGTTTTGTTTTTCCTTGATGTTTCAGGGTGCTATGGTTATAGTATTTCCCAACAGGTAGTTGTATTTCACAACATAAAACTTGTTTGCCAATAAGGTGTTAGGAATAGTCCCAAGAGATAACTGAGAGGGGGCGAGGGGTGAATCAGTTATCTACAAGTTTCAATTCTTTATCCAATTAAGTATACTTAAACATAAAGCATAAACATAATTAAATAATACTTGAACACAACACCAATATATTGGTTACAGAGAAACCCAAATAGGTAAAAACCTCGATGGAAATTGACACCCACTAATATTATGTACTAGTGTATTATGATCCTTGTTAGAAGATCCTTAACCCTGTTAGGAGTTTCTTTACAATATATTTAGTATAGTAGACCTGGTCAAGGGTCGGACCCTATTAAGAGTGTTTTAGAATAATCCCTATTAGGGGAGAGGACTCACTATCCGAGAGCACACTGCTCAAAGGGGTGAAGGCTACAACCTTTTGTTTAATAGATACACACTATATCTGGATCTTGGTGAACTTCACTTTGACCTATTATCTAGATTAGTTCCAATGTATAGCATAAATACTTTACTTGGTCACATAGACCTTCTTCTGATGGTTCAATACTTCACACTCTCTGCTCTGCTCTTGCTATCAACCATGAACCACACTCTAGCAATCACAATTCACTTCCTTTAAATATCTTTCCTCTAAATGATATAATCAAGTTGGCCCATTAGAAACACCTTGAAATCATATTAGAGAAACCATAACAAACTCCAATAACCATTTAGTCAACTCTACTAAGCACGCAACACATTCTAGGACCTGTCTAATAAGATAATTGTAGATGCATGCTACACATTATTGGCTCTACCAAAACAAGTAGATCTTTCTCCTGAAGATGAATTACTTCATACACTATTAACTGAACATCACTAACTCTTCTCTAAGCTTAAATCCAAGGGCACATACCCAAATGATAGGCACAACTTCAAAACCAATAAAATCTCTGTCAGCTCTTCTCAATAAACACAGGAAACTGCTACTAGCGAATAGTGACTGCATAACTTTTCTTCTACTGATCATCAAAATCTACATCCATGAATGTAACATTACTAACATGTCTTGATCACATATCCAAAGGTGCAAGGCTCCATGATAACTGTATGGACAACCATACACAGAACACTATCTATTACTTTGTCAGGAACACTGCTAACACAAGCTGCTATATAACTATATGTACTAACATTTAATCACTGCATCCATGATATCATGTTGATAACATTTCCATGCTACATCTACTTAAATCTTACTACATAATTCATCCACCCATGCCACTTACCATATGTTGTCATCAATGATAAACATATAGTCAATATTGGCCTACCGACAAATCTCCAACAATCTCCCCCTTTGGCATTGATGGAAACATATGGAATGAAAAACTCCATCAATCCAAATGAACATTTTTTTTATATCATTCTCCATTTCCTCTTCAAAGCTCTACCAAAGATGAGTCCTCCATCTGCTGCAGTATTCTTCAACATTCTCCTTTTCCTCAACTGAACTGGTGTCATAACTAAATACTATTGCCCCTTAGTATATTACTCCTTTTTTTACTTATGTTTTTCATGACTATATATTACTCCCCCTTTGACATCAATGGAAAAGGGTGCCAATTAGTTTAAGCATTGGTACCACTCCTGAAGTAGAGTAGTCAACCATGCATTAGTCCCTGAGGACTAATGCTCTTTCCTTTTTCTTCTAAGCAGAATCAGGGAAGGGAATTACTCCCGAATTCTCCCTGAGATACTCAAAAGTATCCTTAGGTAAGGGCTTTGTGAATATGTCTAAAAAATGATCTTTAGTTTTCACATAGTCCAACTTGACTTCTTTCTTTGCCACTTTCTCTCTTAGGAAGTGATACTTAATCTTAATGTGCTTTATCTTTGCATGCATCACAGGGTTCTTTGACATATTGATTGTTCTAGTGTTATCATAGTGAATAACAATTTAGGATAATCAATCTAAATTCCAAAATCCTTTATCATTTTCTTGATCCAAACAATTGTAGAACAATTTAGGGCTACTACAACATATTATGCTTCTGTTGTTAACTGAGAGATACAATTTTGCTTCTTACTTATCTAAGTGACAAGTCTGTCACCAAGAAATGTTGTTCCTCCTAATGTACTCTTTCTATCATCAATGCATCCTACCCAATCTACATTAGTATACACATGAAGCTCAACATCTATAGTGTCATGCAAGTATCTTAATATTCTCTTTACTACCATGAGGTAACTTTATTTAGGCTTTGCTACAAATCTTCCAACTCTGCCAACTGCATTTGGAATATCAGGTCTTGTTTGAGTAAGATAAATGAGTTTACCAATCATAAACTTGTACAATGTTATATCTACTGTAGGAGAATCATCTTCTTTTGTAAGCTTGCATCCAATGATCATAGGTGTCCCTACTAGCTTGCAATCATCCATCTTGAATTTCTTCAATATTTCTTTCACATATTTAGACTGATTAATAAAAATACCTTTCTCTGTCTGTTTTACATTTAGTCCTAAAAATTATTTGATAGGACCAATCATACTCATCTCAAACTCACTATGCATTCCTTTATCAAATTATGCACTTAATTTGTCATTACCCCCAAAGATAATGTCATCAAAAAATATAGCCACAACTAGTAGTCCTTCATATGTTTCTCTTAGAAATAGGTTACAATCTATTGTTCCTTTCTTGAATATAATCTTTATCAAGTATCCATCAAGTCTCTCATACCATGCTCTAGGGGCTTGCTTAAGTCCATACAGGGATTTCTTCAATCTACATACCATATAAGGTATGTTTGATTGAGTGACTCCTTCTGACTACTCAATGTATACTTCTTCCTTTAGTTCTCCATTCAAGAATGTTGATTTAACATCCATCTAATAAAATTTTAAGTTTTTGAATGTTGCAAAAGCTAGAAACAACTTAATATCTTCTAACCTACTTACTGGTACAAAAGTGTCTGAATAGTCAGTGCCTTCTCTTTTCTTATATCCTTTACATACCAATCTTTCTTTGTTCCTTACTACTGTACCATCTTCATTCATCTTGTTCCTAAATATCCACTTTGTTCCAATTACATTCTTATCACTAGGTCTTGGGACCAATTCCCAAGTATCATTCTTGATAATCTAATCTAGTTCTTCTTTCATAGCATCATGCCAATCTGAATCATTGCATGCATCTTCAACACTTAAGGGATTAATATGAGATAGTAAACATACCACTTCACTGCTAGCTGAGTTCTTTTCTTGTGATCTTGTTAAAACTTTTCCCCTCTAATCATTGAATAACACATCAATACTGTCAAATATTTCTTCAATAATTGTCTCACTAGTGGAGGGTTTGGGTTCTTCTTCAATCATGGGTGTGTAATCATGATATCTTTCTTGAACCATAAATTTTTCATCAATCTTAACATGAGCACTTTCAATGATCTTTTTCAATCTTAAATTGAAACATCTATAAGCTTTACTTTTGGTAGAGTAACCAGGGAAAATACCTTCATCACTTCTTGCATCAAAATTTCTTACTCCTTCATCCCTCTTGATGTAGCACTTGCTTCCAAAGATTCTAAAGTATTTTACTATGGGAACATTACCAAACCATATCTCATATGGTGTTTTGTTAGTGTTAGACCTTAATTGAATTATATTGATAGTGTAGACTGTTGTATTGACTGCATCTCTCCAATAGGTGTGTGTAACTTTTCCTTCAATCAAGATGGTGCACCCTGTATCAAGGATGATCCTATTCCTTCTTTTTGCAATTCCATTTTGCTGAGGGCTTCTAGGTGCACTCAACTGTCTCTTTATGCCATGTTCTTCACAGTACTCATAGAATCTGTCAGAGGTGAATTCTCCTCCTCTATCCCATCTCAGACATTTTATCTTTAATCTAGATTCATTCTCAACCTTGACTTTAAATATCTTAAATTTTTCAAATGCTTCTAACTTATCTTTCAAGAAATCAACCCACATCATTCTAGTATAATCATCAACAAACAAAATGAAATACCTTTCACCATAGTATGATCTTGTTTGAGTAGGTCCACATAGGTTTGTATGAATCATATCCAACTTGTTCTCTAATGAATTGTGATTGATCCTAAATGAGTTTATCACATGTTTTCCCATAACACATTCCCTACATATGGTATCAACTAGTTTTTCTATGCTATGTAGATCTCTTACTGCCTTTACATTGCTTATATTTACTATGTTATCAAAATTGATATGACATAGTCTTTTGTGCCACAACCAACTATCATCAACTTTAGCAACAAAACAACTTGCTTCTGGATTGAGTTGGAAAAAATTACCTTTAGTCTTTGAGCATAATGCAATCATAACACCATCCTTGTTGTTAATGATGTATTTGTCATCGTTGAACTCTAACTGATAACCTTTTCCAAGTAACTTCCCAACACTAAGAAGGTTATGTTTCAAACCATCTACATAGAGAGCATCATCAGTATTGTTCTTTCCATCCAAGATGATAGCTCCTCTACCAAATATGGGTTTAGGAGTGTTATCTACAAATCTAACCATGCTACCATTTTATTTGTCTAAATGAACAAATCTATCTTTATCACCTATCATGTGATGTGAACAACCACTATTTATAATCTAGTTTGTCCTTATATCAACTTGTGAAATCAATGCTAGCTCTTGTTTCTCTTTCCCATCTTCATGATCTATCTTATTGTTCATTTTCTCTATGATAGAAATGAATCCAATTTCTTCTTCAGTTGATTCATCATCTGAAACTCCTTCTCTAGCATAGTAACATTCCCTAGAGTACTTAGGCTTGTAGTCATTTTTTAATTTTCTAGCTCTTGTAGGACACCTAGATGCAAAGTGACCAATCTTATTACATGAAAAGCACTTAAATGACAATTGACATTCATATTTTCCTTTTCCTTTCTTTTCTAATTTAGCAATCATAGAAATGAAATCATGTAGTGTTTTCTCTTCATCATCATCAAAATTACCAGAAGTGTTTGCAGATTTCTTACCATGGACTATTGCTTTGAAGGCTATCTTTTTAGGTTTTGTCTTTAATCTTGAAATCTCAAAAGCTAATTTTTTTTTTATCAAGGTCTCTCTCTTGAAATTACATGTAAGTTGCATGGTCTCGTCAAGGATATTGATCTTGTTTTCATATTCTGAAGTGAGAGTAGTCATCAATTTGTCCATAATATCTTCCTTTGAGATCTCTCCACCATTTTTCTTGATTCCAGCAACTGCTTCGTTAGTCCTTTGATTGTAAGCTCTGATTTTTTTTTTCAGGTAGCATCTCTAATGTATTTTAGATTTTCTTCCATGTTTTTCTGTGGGCATCCTTTTCTTGTTTGTCTCCTTCAAATATGTCTTCTAGATACTTCCATATTTTGTGGGTTGTGTCTACCTTCTTTATTTCTAAAAACTCACTATCAGAAAGGGTGTTGATAAGGGCTTCTTTGGCTATTGCATTATGATGAAACAATTCCTTTTTCTTTATAGTAGCATCATCCTTAACAAGGTCTTCCAAGGTAGGGATCTCGACTGCTTTGATAGTTACATCAAAAACTTGAAAAGTAATGCATTGCAAATGAGTCACCATCTTGTTCTTCCAAGAAAGATAATTCTCTCCATCAAACTTAGGAATTTCTTTTTTAAAGTATGCCATATGATCAATCTCAAGTTGTTAAAATTTCTCTCTGAGGCACTTGGCTCTGATACCAATTGTTAGGAATAGTCCCAAGAGATAACTGAGATGGCGGGGGGTGGGTGAATCAGTTATCTACAAGTTTCAATTCTTTATCTAATTAAGTATACTTAAACATAAATCATAAACATAATGAAATAACACTTGAACACAACACCAATATTTTGGTTACGGGGAAACCCAAATAGGTAAAAACCCTGATGGGAATTAACACCCACTAATATTTTGTACTAGTGTATTATGATCTTTGTTAGAAGATCCTTAACCCTATTAGGAGTTTCTTTAAAATATATTAAGTACAGTAGACCTAGTTAAGGGTCAGACCCTGTTAGGAGTCTTTTACAATTGTCCCTATTAAGGGAGACAATGCACTGTCTGAGAGCTCATTGCTCAAATGGGTGAAGACTACAACCTTCTAAATAATAGATATACACTATATTTGGATCTTGGTGAACTGAGCTTTGACCTGCTATTTGGATCAGTTCCAATGTATAGCAAAAATACTTTACTTGGTCACATAGACCTTCTTCTGATGGTTGAACACTTCACACTCTCTGCTATGTTCTTGCTATCAACCATGAATGACACTCTAGCAATCAAAATTGACTGCCTATAAATATTTTTCCTCTAAATAATATAGTGAAGTCAGCCTATTAGAACCACCTTGAAATCATATTAGAGAAACCATAAAAAACTCCAATAACCATTGAGTCAGCTCTACTAAGAATGAAACACATTCTGGGACCTGTCCAATAAGATAATTGTAGACGAATGCTACACATTGTTAGCTCTACCAAAAAAATTGGATCTTTCATCTCAAGATGAATTACTTCATGCACTCTTAACCAAACATCAATAACTCTTCTCTAAGCTTAAATCCAAGGGCACATACCCAAATGATAGGCACAATTTCAGAACCAATAAAATCTAGGTCGGCTCTTTTGAATAAACACAAGAAACTGCTACTGGCGAATAATGACTACATAACTTCTCTTATACTGATAATCAGAATCTGCATCAATGAATGTAACATTACTAACATGTCTTCATCACATATCCAAAGGCACAAGGCTCCATGATAACTGTATGGACAACCATACACAGAACATTATCTGTTACTATGTCAAGAACACTAGTAACATAAGCTGCTATATAACTGTATGTACTAACAGTTGATCACTGCATCCATGATATCTTGCTGATTCTTAGCATACAATTTTTTGTTTTTCTCTAAATCAAATTTAGACCTCTTTAAAGAATGGAAAAAGAAAAGAATCTTAACACTAACAAATGAGTTTCTAAAAGCAAACTCTCTGCAAATTAGAAGGTCCAGCTACCTTCTAGAAAGATTTTCAATATGATCTTATCGAGCATAGAAAAATAAAATCATGTGTGCTTTTCACCAGAAAACACTTAAGGAAAACATTCAGTCCATCAACATGAAAAAGAATGTGCAGATTTTAGAGAAAATATCAACTTCTATCACAATCTCAAACTTTGAATTTCTTAAATCTAAACTTCAATAATAATTCTCTCTGTCACTTCTAAGCATAGAATCCATCCATATCATAGCTAAGCTTCATTCAACACAACTTATCTCCACAAGAAAATAAATCACATAAGATAAACAATAGTATTTATCATTTAAAAGCTTAGACATATATGTAACACCATAGGACATTCCATATATTCTATAATATCAATATCCAGAAAACTTGAAGTTAAGTTCTTAGAAAATAGTTTCTCTCAAACTCAAAGAGTCGAACTCATAAATAGTTAAAAGTTTTTTCATAAATAGAAATGCAGGGCTTCAACAACTAACTTAGTAAAACTGTCTTACTTGAAAGTAAATTTTCCTAGATCTAATAACTGTCCTAAGCATTACGCATAAAAAACTACACTGGGAGCAAAAACACCTTCCAAAAATTACCAAGTGTCTCGGATGGTTAAGGAGCTGAGGTTGTTGTAAGTCGAGCTCCCTTCCAATCTTCAAATGTGGTTGTAAATGTGAATATTACCGGTTAATGTGGCAAATCGATAAAATCAATCCTCTATTTCCAAACTTCTTTCTCCCTTTTAATGTTAACTATCTTCTTTGTGTGCATAACCAAATGATTTTGCTGAAGGATGATCATTGATTCCATCTGGGAAATCTTCATGAAATGCTCATCTATAGGTGTCTTCATCCTTTTGAGCTCAATGAACTAGGTGTTTACCTCTTTGATTACCTATTCAACTATTTTATCTCACACCTCTTGAGCTTCCTTGCACCGCTCATCAATCCACTTTATATCATTAGAAATGATTTCTTTGATCATTCTCAGCCCCTTCATGAGATCTTTTACCTTGGAGATTCCCATAGCCATAGCCTCATTCCTCCATTCTATGCATTCTTTTATAACATAAAGAACCATGTCATCCAATCCTGGTATTGACCTCTCCATGAGGAACTTCTACAAGCCGTACTCTTCAACTTCTTCAATCTAGTGGAGCTCTTTAGTCCAAGTAGTCTTTTCTAACTCCCATTCTTTAATGTTTGCTTCTACTTTCTTTACCAAGTGATCTCCTTCTTTGTGGGTTTGATCTAGATGAATTAACTACTTGATAACCTATGCTTTTACGTGCTCCACCCAATCATCAAATGCTTTTCTCACCGCCTTGCTTCTTTGAACTTGGTCATGAAACTATTGATTATCAGGGGATTTCATGTCAATGAAGGCTAGCATTTCACTCAGAGGGAAAGGTTTAGGATGTTGAATGGCATTGATATATTGGGCCATACTCTTAATGGCCTCCTTCATTTCCTATTTTTCCTTGGCATCCTTCTAGACTCTATTAGCAATTTTCTTATTTGATAACACAAAAAATCCCATATCGGTGGCTTTGGTGTGTCTCTCCTGAAATCCACCTTGGATATTTGAAAATCCTAAACTGAAGCTTCTCCTTCAGCTTTGTCATCTTTAGGCTTTGCAATCTCTACCATCCAGTGACCTCTACTTTCATCAAAACTAATTCTGGATTCCATCTTCATTTTCTTAACTTTAGAAGATTTCCCCAAATACTTGCTTACTACATCATCAAGGGATCTTGATAAAGAAGCCATATTCCTTTTCTTAGCTACTGGGGTCTCCAACCATGGTGGGGCAACAAAGGATTTCTTTTGGGTATCATAGTTACTCAACAGAGCTAGTGAGTCTTTGGAGTATTTTCTACTTCCTCTTGCATCTGTTGATCATAGGCCATCTAAGGTACCCTTTGGTCTTCAACTGAAACTATCTTTGGATCAGGCTCTGATGAATCTAAATCCATGATGACACTAGAAGTAGCTTTTTGCCTTTGAGACTTTTCTTTTACCCTTAGACTTGATCTAGTCACTCGGACTTCAGGTTTAGCTTGTTGTTGAACTTGAACTTGAACTTGAAATTGCAAAGAAATTAGTTCAAGTTCAGGTTCAACTTTAGGTTTAGCTTTTCCTGCACAAGATTGATCAACACTTAAGTTAGTTAAAATAGAAGTTCTCTTCATTGAACTCCTCTTCTTGGTTTTTATTTTTTTCTTTGCTGACTGCAAAGGAGAAATAGGGACTCTTTTCTTCACCAACCATGCTTTTGTTCTTTTCATCACCCTTTTTATTCTTTTATGCAAATCATCTTCTTATGACTCCATCCAATCTATCTCAAGAATTGGGAGAGCTTTGAGCTTCTCTGAGTATTCGGAATCTACAACATCAAGCTCACTATCTTCCTCTATTCCATTTGTATCTATATCCAGCTTGAAGGTGATGATCTACTTCAGAGTTAGCCAAGACCAAAGTCTTTTCCTTACCTCCCGTTCATCAAAATAGTTGGCCCAATAATCTTCTAACTCAGGGATGTGCATGAATGTCTCTAGGACATTGAGATTTTCCCTTGCAAAGCCTCTATAGTCAAAACTAACCCTGGGAATATAAGTTTGTATGCAAAAGGAATCTAATTCTTCTTTGATAGCCATAGCATCTTGGAAGCCTTAGCATCTATAGTACCCTAACACAATAGGGAAGAGAACTCCCGAGGACTTCTTTGGGGTCCCAGCCTTTTATTCAATGAGAACAAGTTGCCTGCATAGCTCCATTAAGATTACATCATCTAAACAAAATCTAGGGAGCCGTAGGGGTTCCTCATCAAGTGCTCCAACCCTCAGATAAGTAAATCTTGGAAACTCTATAAAATGACATCCATAAACATTAATCACTTTCTTAGCTTCCTCAGAAAGCCTACAATTCTCTTTCCCACTCAACTCAAAAACTAACTTTCTTGTAAATCTGTCATTTATAGTTTTGAACACACTGGAGAACTTCTCCTTTTGTAAGCATGTGAAGTAATCATATATCCTCATATCATTTGTCCACACTTCATGAGGTAATCCTTCCCAAGCTCGGCAACATGCTAAGACATAAACAAGGTAGGAAGACATATAAAATGAAGTCAAATTTGTCATGTCTAAAAGTTCTTTGTGGAGCTTTTCTGCTATCAGGTCATCCTAATCAATAATCTTATCCCCTTCTATAATTTTATGGATGAAACAGTACATCCAATTTTCCCAATGAAATGCATGGGGATTTCCTTTCACCCTATTCAAAATAAGCACCATATCGGCTATGTCTTTATGAAAGTGTTCACTTGTCAGAGGCTTTGGTAGCCTGGATACTCCTTTCTATGGTTTCACAAGCCATAACTAGGCCATCGAGGAGCTGTATTTTTTCTTATCTGCCTCATACACATGATCTACTTCATCATAAGTCCATGGTTCCTATGGTTCCCTATCTGGAATTTACAGAGCTACCATTAATGTCTCTCAATTGATTTTGACCAAGATTTCTCCTGACGCATCCTTAATACATCTATTCTTAGTGTCATATTTGTTAGCACACTCCAACACCATTTTAGGGAAAATGAGAGCCGAAGGAAATGGAGCAACTTCTAAAAGACCACTTCCCACTGATTTCCTAGAAAAAGAACCCTCAGAAGAATTTCGGGCTCTATCACAAAGCTCCCCTAGGTTTTCATTCAACAAGAAGGTATCCCCTATGTCTGGAAATGAAACTAATAGGTGGGTTATACTCTCCTCTTTCAGAATTTTTGGACAGAACAATGACATCTTACCAAAATGAAGAGAAAACCTTACAATAGAAAGAGCCTCTGAAAAGTGAAACTACAAAGGGGAAAGATAACTCACCAATGTCCTACGCACCAACTTTCTGCAAATTTCTCAATTCCAATTCCCTCACTCCTTCTACTTCTATAGAAAAATTAACTAACAGAAAAGCCTTAATCATTCTTCATTTATTCACAAATGCCTTGTAGGATCCTTACTAAATCTTCAAAGAGTGACCATAATAAATGTTTTAATTGAAGAATGATTGATTTGACATGTCTGGCCAATCTTAATTAATCCACTAGCTATTCTAGCATGAATATCTCAATTCCTGAGAAAAACCCCTAATCACCATATCTGTATATTAATGAATCCCTCTATGTCATGCCATCAACTATCATTTCCAATATTTCACATGCACGAGCCATCAATTTGAATGAGAGCATCTTTGTTTGGCAATTTCCAAAACTTACTAAATACTCAGAGCACTAGAAATAGAAACCTTATTTTTGGAAAAGAAAACAATCCCACCAAATTCTCTATGAATAAGATATCACATTACAAATGCAAACTTGGACTTGAACTAACTTAAGGTTCAAGACTAGGTTCAAGTTTGGGTTCATCTTTGAGACTAAGAGACCTTTTGAGGGATTAACAAGTAGGGGCATTTTAAGACTCAGAATAGGTAATGGGTTGAACTTGAACTTGAACTAGCTTAAGGTTCAAGTTCAACTTTCACTTAAAGACTTCTACTGACCAAGACTAAAACCGGGAGCTAAGAAAAATGAAGGTAACAACTAGCTCTGACTAGGGATTGGGACTGCTTAGGATAGAGGAATGAATCTAGAATCTCAATTGATAAGACAATTTTAAACTTCATTTGACTGGGCTGGCTTACCACAACAAAAACTTCTGCTCCTATAGACGCAAGCAAAAAATTTATATACAAGGAAGGAAAAGAAAAGACTTATAACTGGTAAAGCTTGACATCCTTCCCATTATAGGATAGGGGTACTTCATCTCCATTAATATATTTCAGCTTGAATGCATTCAGACCTAAAGCTTGTGAGATCTCAAATGGTCCCTTCCAGAGAGGCTCGAACTTGCCATGTGTTCCTCTTGGCTCTTGATGCTTATCCTAGAGAAGGATCTTATCACCCAACATTAATTTTCTTGCCCTATCATGTCAATCAAAAATCTCCTTCACTTTTAGTTGATGACTGGTGATGTGATCAACTAGCTCCACTCTCTCTTCTTCTATCTTTGACAGATACAAAATCCTCTTCTCTAATGAATTTAGAAAGACTTCATTCTCCACGCACCTTTGCAACTTGGTAGAGGCTAGTTCTAATGGAAGTGATAGCTATACTTCAACTCCCAAGACTAATTCAAATGGCATCATACCAATAGCCCTCTTTGGAGAGGTTCTATCCACCCGCAATGCCTCGTATAACTTCTTGTGCCAGTCTTTTCCTTTTTCATCTACCAGTTTCTTCATGATGTTAATCAGGTTCTTGTTTGTAGATTCTACCTGGTCATTTCCTTGGGGGAAATAATCTGAAGAGTGAGATAGATTTATACCATGATCATAGTAGAAGATTTGAATCTCTTGAGAAGATAAATTCTAAGCATTATCAACCACTATCTTCAGGGGAACTCCAATTCTAGTGACAATGTTTTCTTTTAAGAATCTACAAACTATCTTAGAAGTGGTTACTTTAATAGGTGTCACCTCCACTCACTTGGTAAAGTAATTAGTCACTGTCAAGATATGTTCATGTCTTCCACTTGAAGTTGGGTTGATTGGACTAATAAAATCTAATCCCCACTGCTAGAAGGGTTCTTTGATAATCACAGGTCTTAGTGGTAAAGCAGCTAGCTATGGTTTTCATGAGAAAAGTTTACACTTCTCACAATTTTCCACCCACCTATATGCATCTTTAAACATTTTGGGCCAATAGTAGCAGTTTCTCAAGATCTTAAAGGCTATCACAGAGGAAGAATAGTGCCACGTGCATGCGTCATTGTGAAATGATTGCAATAACTTCTATTGTTGTTCCTTCTAAACACATCACAAAAACATCCCATCCAGTCCCCTTTTATACAAAACATTATCTACTATGACATACTATGCTGCCTTCAACCGTAGATTTCTTCTCTCTTTAGCTAATAAGTGTTCTGGATGCTCTCCGTAGGTCACAAAGAAAGCTACATCTGAAAACCATGAGTCATTTGTCGCTATGAATAGGCAATTGGGTAAACTTTGTTCTTCTTGATTCTTAGCCATCAATTTACATAGGCCCTAACCTCTCACCAGCTTTGTAGTCTTAATTTCCAAATCAAATTCTTGCACCTTTGCAGCCCAGATAGCCCTATTATTTACTACAACTTCTTGCTGAGTAAGGATGGTCTTAACAATAGAATTTAGAACAAAGACCACAGAATGTGAATGAAGTATGTAGTATCAGAATTATTTGATTGCCTTCACTATGGTGAATGCCTATTTTTCTATCTATGAATAGTGTAACTCATGTTTCTTGAGTGGAACACTCATAAAGGAGATAGGCACTACTTCACCATTGTCATTCTTCTGTAATAGCACCCCAGACATTGTGTTCTCTGATGCATAGAAGTAGATGATAAAGTCTTTTTTGAAATCTGGGTGTATCAATGTCAGAGCATTGGCTATGGCTTCCTTAATCTCACCAAATGATTTGATAGCTAGTTCATCCCACTTGAAATTTTTCTTCTCACTTAATAGGTCTACCATCGGTTTTGATGTCTCAACGAAATCAGGCACAAACTTCCTTAAGAAGTTAACTTGACCAAAGAAAGATTTAATCCCTTTCCGATTAATAGGCAAACACAACTGCTGGATAGCTTTGACTCTTTCTGGGTTGATTTTAATTCCCTCCTTTGAAACTAAATGACCCAGCAACTTACTGTCCATCACACAAAAGATTGACTTCTTTGGATTTAGGGAAACACCATGATCCCTACACCTTTGAAAAACTTCCTTCAAGTCCTTTAGATGCTTCTTATGCCTCCTAGGGAAAACTTTCATGTCATCCAAGTAAATGGTGATGGTCTTGTTTAGCAAATGGTTGAAAGTGAAATTCATGGCCCTTTGAAATGTGGCTCTAGCATTAATTAAGCCAAAAGGCATTCTCCTATAGGCAAATGTGCCCCAAGGTGTGGTAAAGGCCATTTTGTGCTAGTCTTCCTTTGCAATATTGATTTGGTTATAGCCTAAAAAACCATCAAGCAATGACAACATTTCTGAGCCAACTACTATTTGAAGAATCTGGTCCATCATAGGTAAGGCAAAATTATCTTTAAGGCTTGACTGATTGAGGTTCCTAAAATCCATGCATATTCTAATTTCTCCATTTCACTTCCTCATAGGAACAATGTTGGCCACCCATGTGGAATCATGTATTAGGAAGATAATTCTTTCTTGAAGCATTTTTTCAATCTCTTTAAAAATGGCATCGGACACCTTCAGATTGTATGTTCTCAATTTCTGACAGAATGGTGATGTACCTAGCTTCAAGGGAATATGATGTGTAAACTGTCACTGCTTGAAGTTCTTCAAATCATCATAGGTCCAAGAAAATACATCACCATATTCTTTTAACAACTTAGTGTAATGAATTCTTTCATCTTCATCACAACACACACCTAAATTCACCATCTTGGGATTGAAATCATCACTAATATTAATTTTTTCATATTCACCTAAAGGGATGGGGCCTAGTATGTCGGGTGAATTTAAATAATAGTCTCTCCTATCAAACAACCTCTCTAACTCTACCAATCCTTTGGGTATGGAGTTTCTTTTAAATTGAATCACTTCCTCTGAAGCACTGCATTCCTTCCCTGGATAGAATTCATGGCACTCGGACTCTGATCCTTCATAATAATTAGTTGAAAACTTATCCAAACCCTATAGAAATTCATTTTTTTGAGCATTGTCTCTAAACACTTGCCAAGAATAGGAATTATTAGGAACACTAGGCCTATGAATCACTTCAATGGTGTAACGATCTTCTATAAAGTCTGGGTGTGGTATGAGCAAGGATGCTGACCCAGCAAGAGTGTCAGCTCTTGAGTTATATTCCCTAGGGACTGCTTCAATTGAAAAGGCTTTGAAACACTTGAGTTTGTTTGACACCCTATTTTTGTCATGCTTTAGTCTCTCATTCTTCACTGAAAACAAGTTCTTGACCTATTTCACAATAAGTTTCACATCACCACGTGTCTTTAAAATCTTAATCCCCTTCTTCTTGGCTTCTTCTAAACCTAACAATAGAGCTTCATACTCTGCCATATTGTTGGTGTTCTCAAACTCAAGTTTGAATGAAAAAGGAAATTTAAGTCCAGTGGGTAAAATGGGGACTACTCCAGCCCCTGAGCCTATAGAAGAGAAACTGCCATCGAATTCAAGAGTCAAAGAAACTTCTTCATCTATAACCACTAGATTTGGGAGATAAACCTCTAATAAAATAACATAGTTAGCAAACTTGGATTCTTGATACAAGATCTAGGATTTAGGGTGGGAAAAACCATGTATTTGGATTTGGGTTCTGGGAGAAGAGTAAATTTATTATTTCCTATAGGGACTATGGCCTAGGACCAATCCAATTTTATTTCACCACCTAGATCCCTACAAAAGGTTCTGCTGAGAAACATACCGTAGTTGGCTGGAATATCAGCTACTAAGATGCTTAATTTCAATCTCTTATCTGGGAAAGCTACCAAAGAAACTTGGGTGTCCTTAATTTGACCTAGGAGTGGGACTTGTTTGGCATCTATAGAATAGCAGTGTCCAAAGGTATAAGTCATAGGGAGATCTAAAGCTTTGGCCATAGATGAAGGCATAATATTATCTGAAGCCCCTAAATCAATGATACAGTTGTTTAATTTGAAGACATGAATGAATAGGGACACATAGAAAGGTTTAGGTTTCAAGCCAAAAGGAATAGTAGGAACGGGCTTCTCGGCAGGTTTTTGCTCAACTGTGTCTTCCTTCTTTATAGACTATCCTTTAAAACATGCATTGTTTGTCTGTTGAGACCTAGGTTCGGTAGGAGAGCCTTTGACTTTACTAACCAATTTATCTAACTCTCAGGGATTCATTTCTAGATATTCTACAGTAGAAATTTGCACTTTTGAAGTTTTACAAAAATCAACTATACTAAAAGGGGAATCAGATTCAGACCTTTTCATGACTTGTTCCTCCGGACTGCTTGCTTTTAGGATCTTTGGATGATCACTGACCTGCCCTTCACTACCTTTAGTTGATGCATTTGTCCAATTACTCACTTTTCCTCCATGTTGGTTTCTTGTCAAAATTGAGAAAGAAGTATCCTCTAAAGTTACCAATATGTCTCCCCCCCTTTCAAAGTCTGATTCATATTTAAGGTAAAAGTTTACAGAGTCACTAGGCACCTCAGAGGATATGTCTTCAATAGTCACCTTTGTTGTTGTTTCCTTCTCAGCTTCAAGTTGTGCATGTCTTATGTTTTTAGGGCATGAAACTCCCTCATGTTCATCTGTAAGATGGAAAACACACATGTTTCTTTTATTTTGTGGAGATTCAATTTGCAGTCTCTACTGAGTAGGAGGCAAGTTAAATTATTTTCCTGAGCTTGAGGATCCCTAAGTTGGATATTTACGTGGAATATCTTGATAGGGACTGGTAGTTTTAGGCAATTGTCACTTGATGGTTATTTAGTCATTCATCAGTCTTTGAATTACAGGGTCTGACAATGAGGAGGTAGAAGGTTGAGAGTTGGATGCTTGAACATCTATTGTCCATTTGCCACTTGTTATGAGATCATCCTCTAGTTCAATGGTGAGAGTCTAAGTAGCTGCTAAGGTGGTTGGCCTAGCTCTTTTTAAAGGAAATGCTACATCAGGAGGAATATCATTTAAGAAAAATCCTTTCTGATTTTCATCATTGGGTCTACTTGCAGCTGGAATCACTTGAATTCCCTTGTTGAATCTTGCCACAAACTCCCTCATGGGTACTTGAATCTCCTTCTTCATTTGACTGAACTAAATCAAAAGGGTATTTGCATCATCAGCCGATTTAAACCTAGTCTCAAATGTTGTTTTCATAGAATCCCAGTCAATAATGGAGGCATGTGGTAAATTGTGAAACCACTTGGTTGTAGCCCTAGTTAAGGTTAAGACAAAAAGCTTGACAACCACATTTGGAGTGCCCACTGCTAAAACTCTGCATGCTGTATTAAAAGCACTCAAATGATCCTCAAGGGTTTTCTTTCCATCACCACTAAATTTAGGTAGGATGTCATGAACATTAGGTAGGTTTCCAAGATTTTCTCCTAAACTTAAAGGTCCTACAGTAGCACCCCAAGGCTGATTTTGTGCCATAGTAGGTAAGATGAAATTCAAAGGCTGTAAATTTATAAAAGTGGGAGCTACGGTTCCTAGTGAGACCAAGGAACTAAAAGTGGTTAGAGGAGGAGACTTAGTGGAAGAAGAAGGTCTACTAGTGGTCTTATAATGTCTTTTCCTTGAAGGAGTCTGGGGCTTAAAATAAAGCTTGGCTAAATCCTCAAAATCTAAATCTAAAAGACCTTTTTCTCTATCTCCCCTTGTAAATCTCTTATTAGCCAACTTATTGAATTGAGACAAATAAAAGAACCAATTATTCTCAGGGCATTCAGACTGCCCTGTCAACTACAATAGCCTCCTGGGCTACAGGAAAGCCTCTGAGCCACTCTTCAATTTCTTCCTCTTCCTCAAGGACTAACCTTACTTGGTCATATTGCTAATCATTCATTCTCAACTTCCAAGCTGTTGCATTAAGATCAGTGATTAAATCCTCTTGAGTATTAGAAAAATTAAGTCCTGGTTGCAAAACTAGAGGAAGTTCTTATTGACCAAGGATAACTTCAGTGGGTAACACCATAGTTGATCATTGAATGTAAAAATACCAATCCTGGTCTATTCTTAGACGCTCCCTAGTAGATTTTCCAAAAACTGTTAGCATACAATTTTTCCCTTTTCTCTAAATCAATTTCAAACCTCTTTAAAGAATGGAAAAAGAGAAGAATCTTAACACTAAAAAATGAGTTGCTAAAAGAAAACTCTCTACAAATTACAAGGTGCAGCTACCTTCTAGAAAGATTTTCAATATGATCTTATCGAGCATAAAAAAATAACATCATGTGTGATTTTCACCAGAAAACACTTGAGGAAAACATTCAGTCCATCAACATCAAAAAGAATGTGCAGCTTTTAGAGAAAATATCTACTTCTATCACAATCTCAAGCTTTGAATTTCTTAAATCTAAACTTCAATAATAATTCTCTATGTCACTTCTAAGCATAGAATCCATCCATATCACAGCTAAGCTTCATTCAACACAACTTATCTCCACAAGAAAATAAATCACATAAGATAAACAATAGTATTTATCATTTTAAAGCTTAGACATATATGCAACACCATAGGACATTCCATATATTCTGTAATATTAGTATCTAGAAAACTTGAAGTTAAGTTCTTAGAAAATAGTTTGTCTCAAACTCAGCGAGCTGAACCCATAAACAGTTAAAAGTTTTTTCATAAATAGCCATGCAGGGCATCAAAAACTAAAATAGTAAAATTATCTTACTTGAAAGTAAATTTTCCTAGATCTAATAACTATCCTAAGCATTAACCATAAAAAAATGGAGTAGGAGCAAAAATGCCTTCCAAAAATTATCAAGTGTCACAGATGGTTAAGGAGTTGAGGTCACTGCAAGTTGAGTTGCCTTCCAATCTTCAAATGCAGCTATAAATGTGGATATTACTAGTTGATGTGGAAAATTGATAAAATCAATCCTCTGTTTCCAGACTTCTTTCTCCATTTTAATCTAGGCTATCTTCTCTGTGCATAACCAAATGATTTTTTTGAAGGATCATCATTGATTCCATCCAGGCAATCTTTATGAAATGCTCATTTGTAGGTGTCTTCATCATTTTGAGCTCATCTAACCAAGTGTTTATGTCTTTGATTACCTGTTCAACCATTTTATCTGATGCATCTTGAGCTTCCTAGCACTACTCATCAATCCACTTTGTATCATTAGAAATGATTTCTTTGATCATTCTCAACCCCTTCATGAGATCTTTTACCTCAAAGATTCCCATAGCCATAGCCTCATTCCTCCATTCTATGCATTCTTTTATAACATAAAGAACTATGTCATCCAGCCTTGGTGTTGAACTCTCCATGAGGAACTTTTACAAGCTGTACTCTTCAACTTCTTTGATCCAGTGGAGCTCTTTGGTCCAAGTAGTCTTTTCTAGCTCCCATTCTTCAATGCTAGCTTCTCCTTTCTTTACCGGGTGATCTCCTTCTTGTGGATTTGATCCATATGACTTAACTGCTTGATAACCTCTGCTTTTATGTGCTCCTCCCAATCATCAAATGCTTTTCTTATCACCTTGCTTCTTTGAACTTGGTCAAGAAACCGTTGATTATCAGGGGATTTCATGTCAATGGAGGATGCCTTTTTGCTCATAGGGAAAGGTTCATGATGTTGAATGGCATTAATATATTGGGCCATACTCTTCATGGCCTCCTTCATTTCTTTTTTGTCCTTGGCATCCTTCCAAACTCTACTAGCAATTTTCCTCTTTGATACCTCAAAAAATCTCATATCGGCGGCTCTAGTGTCTCTCCCTGAATCCATCTTGGATATTTGAAAATCTTGGACTGAAGCTTCTCCTTTAGCTTTTTCCTCATTAGGCTTTGCAATCTCTACCATCCAGTGACCGCTTCTTTCATCAAAACTGATTCTGGATTCCATCTTCATTTTCTTAACCTTAGAAGATTTTCCCAAATACCTGCTTACTACATCATCAATGGGTACCAATAAAGGAACCATATTCCTTTTCTTAGCTACTAGGGTCTCCAACCATGGTGGGGTAGAAAAGGATTTCTTTTGGGTATCATAGTTACTCCAGAGCTAGTGAGTCTTTCAGAGTATTTTCTGCTTCCTCTTGCATCTGTTTATCATCAGCCATCTTAGGTACCCTATGGTCTTCAACTGAAACTACCTTTGGGTCAAGGTCTACTGAAAGTAAATCCACTATGACACTAGAAGTAGCTTTCTACCTCTGAGACTTTTCTTTTACCCTTAGACTTGATCTGGTCACTCAGACTTTGGGTTTAGCCTATTGTTGAACTTGAACTTGCGAAGAAATTGGTTCAAGTTTAAGTTTGACTTTAGGTTTAGCTTTTCCTACACAAGATTGATCAACACTTAAGTTAGTTAAAATAGAAGTTCTCTTCATTGAACTCCTCTTCTTGGTTTTTGTTTGTTTCTTTGCTGATTGCAAAGGAAAAAAAGGGACTCTTTTCTTCACCAACCATGCTTTTGTTCTTTCGATCACCCTTTTCATTCTTTTATGCAAATCATCTTCTTCTAGATCCTTCCAATCTATCTCAAGAATTGGGAGAGCTTCGACCTTCTCTGAGTATTGGGAATCTACAACATCAACCTCACTATCTTTCTCTATTCTGTCTGTATCTATATCCAGCTTGAAGGTGATGATCTGCTTCAAAGCTAGCCAGGACCAGAGACTTTTCCTTACCTCAAGTTCATCAGAACAGTTGGCCCAATAATCTTCTAACTCAGGGATGTGCATGAATGTCTCTGGGACATTGAGATTTGCTCCTGCATAGCCTCTATAGTCAAAATTAACCCTGGGAGTATAAGTTTGTAAACATAAGGCATCTAATTCTTCTTTGATATCCATAGAATCTTGGAAGCTTTTGCATTTGTAGTACCCTAACTCAATAGGGAAGAGAACACTCGAGGACTTCTTTGGGGTCCCAGCCTTTTGTTCAACTAGAACAAGCTGCCTGCATAGCTCCATTAAGATTACATTATCTAAACAAAATCTAGGGAGTCGTAGGGGTTCCTCATAAAATGCTCCAACCCTCAGATAAGTAAATCTTGAAAACTATATAAAATGATAGCCAGAGACATTAATCACTTGCTTAGCTTCCTCAAAAAGCCTACAATTTTCTTTCCCTCTCAACTCTAAAACTAACTTTACTATAAATCTGTCATTTATAGTTTTGAACACACTAGAGAACTTCTCCTTTTGTAAGCATGTGAAGTAATAATATATCCTCATATCATTTTTCCACAATTCATGAGGTAATCCTTCCCAAGCTCGGCAACATGCTAAGACATAAACAAGGTAGGAAGACATATAAAATGCAGTCAAATTTGTCACGTTTAAGAGTTCTCTATGGAGATTTTCTGCTATTAGGTCAGCCCAATCAATAAACTTATCCCCTTTTATAATTTTATGGATGAAACAATAGATCTAATTTTCCCAATGAAATGCATGGGGATTTGCTTTCACGTATTCATAAGAAGTACCATATCGACTATGTCTTTACAAAAGTGTTCAATTGTCAGAGGCTTTGGCAGCCTGGATCCTTCTTTCTCTAGTTTCACAAGACATACCTAGGATATCGAGGAGCTATATTTTTTCTTATCTACCTCATACACATGATCTACTTCTTCATAAGTCCATAGTTCATATGGTTCCTTATCTACAATTTGCAGAGCTGCCATTAATGTCTCTCTACTGATTTTGACCAAGATTTCTCCTGATGCATCCTTAATACTCATATTCTTAGTGTCATATTTTTTAGTACACTCCAACACTAGTTCAGGGCAAATGAGAGCTGGAGGAAATGCAACAGCTTCTAAAAGACCACTTCCCACTAATTTCCTAGAAAAAGAACCCTCAGAAGAATTTCGGGCTCTATCACAAAGCTCCCCTAGGTTTGCATTCAATAAGAAGGTATCCCCTATGTCTGGAAGAAAAACTAATAGGTGGGTTCTACTCTCCTCTTTCAGAAGTTTTGGATGGAACAATGACATCTTACCAAAATGAAGAGAAAAACTTACAACAAAAAGAGCCTTTGAAAATTGAAACTGCAAAGGGGAAAGATAACTCATGAATGTCCTACGCACCAGCTGTTTGCAAATTTCTCAATTCCAATTCTGTCGCTCCTTCTCCTTCTCCAGACAAAATAACTAACATAAAATCCTTAATCATTCTTCATTTATTCACAATTGCCTTGTAGGATCCTTGCTAAATCTTCAAAGCATGACCATAATAAATGTTTTAATGGAACAATGATTGATTTGACATGTCCAGCCAATCTTAAATAATCCACCACCTATTTTGGCATGAATATCTCAATTCTTGAGAAAAATCCCTGATCACCATATCTGTATATTAATGACTCCCTCTATGTCACGTCATCAACTGTCATTTCCAATCTTTCACATGCATGAGCCATCAATTTGAATGAGAGTGTCTTTGTATGACAATTTCCAAAACTTACTAAATACACAGAGTACTACAAATAGAAACCTTCTTTTTGGAAAAGAAAACAATCCACCGAATTCTCCATGTATAAGATATCACATTACAAACGCGAACTTGAACTTGAACTAACTTAAGGTTCAGGACTAGGTTCAAGTTCGGGTTCAGGTTCATCTTTGAGACCAATAGACCTTTTGAGGGACTAAAAAGAAGGGGCATTTTAAGACTCAGAAGTGGTAATGGGTTGAACTTGAACTTGAACTAACTTAAGGTTCAAGTTCAAGTTCAACTTAAAGACTTCTACTAACCAAGACTAAAACTGAGAGCTAAGAAAAATGAAGGTAACACTGATAACATGTGGACATACTACATATACTTGAAGCTTACTACATAAGTCATCTATGGATGCTACTTACCATATGTTGTCATTAATAACAAACATACAGTCAGTACTGGCCTGCTGGAAAATCTCCAACATAAGCCTCTTATTGTAGTTTGTAATAAGATTAATTTGAAACCATTAGAGACACTACCAGTGGAGGATGTAAAATTAGTTGTAGAGATGAGATCTAAGGCTGGAAAAAATATGGGTGCATTCTTTGGGAATCAGGAGGGGGGAATGATTATGCACTATTGTCTATGAGTGCTTTGAAGGAAGAAGGGGTGATTGTGGTGAAGAATGCGGTATGCGAGACGTTGGAGAAGAGAGTGGAAATTAAGATGAAGTTAAAGAATATCATTAGTTGTCTCAATAGGATTCATTTTCCAATGCCAATGATGGGAAAGAGAGGCCCCCATGTATTCCTCAAGTTGTTTTGGATGCCAGGGCTCATGCTATCGAGGAGGCCAAGAAGCTGGAGAAGGATATTGAGAATGAAAATGGTGGGGCTGGAGTTTACTCCACAAGCTTGAAGAAGTAATATATTTTGGAAAATTAGGAGTGGAAAGAAGATGATATTCCTAAGATCATGGATGAACACAATGTTGTAGACTTCATTGATCCAAATATCTTACAGAGGCTTGAACAATTGGAGAGGGGAAAAGGGATTAGGTTAGCAACTGAGGGTGATGAGGATGATGAGATTGGGGAAGTGGAGTTTAATTGTGATGAAAAGGAAGATCTTGCTACAATTAGGAAGAAGATTCTTATCATTGAACATAGATTGAAGAAGAGTACTATAGAGAGCAGGCCTGCTGTACCAAGGAAGTTTGACAAGAACAAGGAATATGGCTTTTAAAAAATGGGAAGACATCTTTCTAGTCTTGGCCTGGATCCTTCGACAATTAGCTTCATAATAAATGAAGTAGATGAGAGCTGAGAAATTATCTTCCCAAGAAAAATATCATAAATGATCTATGTGTACCCGAATTCTTATGCCCTCTTTGGGTACCTAAATGATATATTTGAAACAACAAGGGTAAGGTTTAAAGAAGTTAATTTTACATCACAATCTATAGTTGTTGCAGTAGTAGAGCATCAAACACCACCTTAAGCACAATATGATCACTAGATAGTCTATATGTTTTATGAAGTTTGGTCATTATGGATAGGTGATCATATTGTGCTGAAGGTGGCGCCCGATGCTTTGTTGTTGTAACAACTATAGACTATGATGAAAAATTAACTTCTTTAAGCCTTACACTTTTTGTTTCAAATATATCATTTAGGTATGCACAAAGGGCACAAGAATTGGGGTACACATAGTTCGTTTATGAGATTTTTCTTGGGAAGCTAATTTCTCAACTCTCATTTGCTTCATTTATTATTAAGCTAATTGTTGAAGGATCCAGGCCCATGCTAGAAAGATGTCTTCCCATTCTATTGTGGATAGAGAATGTTAACTGTGATAATCTCTTGGTTTCAAGAAATGCAAAAGGAGATGCCTAGTTTAATTCATATGCGTAGGATATTAGGTGGAGTCAAAAGATGCAACAGGTTTTCATTTTTGATAGAGGTATTTAAAATGTAAAAGTGTTGAGTCTTCTCGGCTCCACTTGCTATCCATGCATATTCTAGTTGTGTTGCGCATGCGTTCTTGATTCAAAGTGGGAAAATATTATTTTGGATGCAAGGGAGAGAAGCCAAAAAGATAAAGAACATGCACATAAATAGGACAACTGAGAAACATAAATGTAGGCATCATGGTCACAATTTTTTGGAGACAACATAATTGAGTTGTATACCTAGACAATGCAAAGAAACCACTAATCCTCTAATTCCAAGTTGACACTACAGGATCCAAAAACCATAGATAAGGAATAAATTTAGAGAGTGGAGGGCCATAATGACCAAGAAATATAGAACAAACCTCAAGTTAAATGAGGCAACTACAAACATTTTAATAGATTTTCATTACTAAATAATGAAATTTGCATATACTAGTTTTCTAAGCCCCCTCATTACATGATTTATTATTTTAAGCCCCCTCTAACTTACGCATCTAGAAAATGAAACTAAAACGTATTGGGATCGAAACAAACCATATAAAACAACAACAGCTAAGAAGGATCGCTCGCCAACATCTGTTGAATACAAGTTCCTCCAACAATTGCCATCATTATTGTAGTCATTAAACTAGTCTATCTAGGCATTCATTGAATGCTGATGTACTAAAAAACTATGAGGTTTGTCATTTAACTTTTAGTTTTTGTAAGTGTAGGTTGAATGTTATCATGATGGAAATGGTTGGAGGACCTTGTATTCAATAGATGTTGGCAAGCGATCCTTCTTAGCTGCTATTGTTTTATAAGGTTTGTCTCAATCCCAATAGTTTGTAGTTTCATTTTCTAGATGCATAAGTCAAAGGGGGCTTACAATAATAAATCATGTAATGAGGAGGCTTAGAACACTAGTATATGAAAATTTCATTATTTAATAATGAAAATCTATTAAAATGTTTGTAGTTCCCTTATTTAACTTGATTTTTGTTCTGTCTTATTTTGGTCATTATGGCCCAGTATTATTTTGGTCATTATGGCCCTCCTCTGCAAATAAATTCTTTATCTATGGTTTTTTGATCCTGCAGTGTCGAATTGGAACTAGAGGAGTAGTGGTTGCTTTTCTTCATCTGCGTATACCACTCAATTATGTTGTCTCCAAAAAATTCTGACCATGATCCCTACATTTATGTTTCTCAGCTGTTGTGTCCTAGGACCGCTGATGACCCTTTACGACCCTTTACAATCCCTAAGAATACATCTTTGAGGTCTTAAAATGTCATAAGTTTTCATAAGAGGCTTGTAGGAGGGGCCAAATCAGCTTCCACCTTCACGTGGTTGGCCTTGTCTGTAGAGAATGTTAAACTATTCTCAAAACAAAGAGAAGCTCAATTATTTAAGGTCTCAGTCCATGAACAAATCAAATTAGACTTACTATCAAAATTGGAAAAATTATTTTTGTTGTACATGGCACTTGGAGTCAAGTGTGTCCCTAAACATTGTGAGCTTTCCACATTATTTAAGTGTTCTATCACAATTTTATTTGTCAATGATTGAATTAGGGATTAAGTATTTTATCACAATTTTATTTTTACATTGATGAGAATCAATGATGGAGAGTTTTTAGATTTTGAGAAGACATATAGGGAGTGGAGGGAAGAAGGGATTTTTGTGGATATTTTCTAGATGTGGAGATTTTCTAGAGTGGCTATATACATACAAGGGTTTCCAGATTGAGTACCAGTGCAGAGATGATGATTTTGTAACCTAAATCTATAAAACCTTCACAAATATCCCTTCTTTGGTCTCCACTCATACCTCTTCTCAGAATCTAGAAACTTTGGATACTGTTTCTCATCCATGCACAAAATGTGCTACTGATCGTATAAAATTACTTTTGTGAGATTGGGATCAATTATGAGAAGGTAAACAACAAGATAATATTATTGTATCTTTCATTTCTTTTATCCTTTCATATTTTCTGCCTTCTCTTATATTAGATATTACGCAGTGTACATAAATGAAAGTCGATGATTATTATCAACGATTGACATGTATAAGTCTTCCAAGCCTTACCCAGTAGCTAGGACTAAGGATAAGATTCTTAACTCTTTATCATTTTCCTTGTAGTATAGGAATTTATCTGCTTCCCACAGTTGTATACTACAAGTACATCCATAAAGAAGTATCCCCTCCCATGGCTTGAATAATGTAGGTCATGGGAGGAGATGCTTACCTCTTTATCATTGTCCTTGTAGTGTACAAATTTTAAGGTAGTCTCACTTCAGAATCCAAAGGAGGTCACTGATGATGAATATTCCAATTTCTACCATTCACTTTCAAAGGTTTGTGAACTGCGACTTTAAAGTTTGGTGAGTTTATTTTGAGAATATTGTGAATGTGTTTTCTAGGATGATCTAATAAAAGGGTCTTTAACAATAGACTTGAAGAGCATGGCTAAGGCATTAGAAGGATTTTAAGCCATAATATTTTGAATGCTAAATCATTTAACAATTTAATAATGTTAGCACTCATACTTGGACAAAATAATATGTAGTATTACTATTAGATTTTTAAATTTAGATGATATATTTCCTTAGTAATAACAACAATTTGGTCAAAACTGCAAGCATATGGATAGATAGACACATCATTTGAAATCAAGTAAATACATATTCATTTATTCACAATTTCACATTTCTATACGCTTGGGCACCAGGTGGAAATACACTTATTGTAGTCATTAAACTTCTCTGTCTAGGTAGTTATTGAATGCTGATGTACTAAAAAACTATGAGGTTTGTCATTTAACTTTTAATTTTTGTGAGTGTAGGTTGAATGTTATCATGATAGAAATTCTTGGAAGAACTTGTATTAAGAAAATGTTGGCAAGTGATCCTTCTTTGCTGATATTGATTTATAAGGTTTGTCTCAATCCCAATAGGTTGTAGTTTCATTTTATAGATGCATACATCAAAGGGGGCTTACAATAATAAATCATGTAATGAGAGGACTCAGAACACTAGTATATGCAAATTTCATTATTTAATAATGAAAATCTATTAAAATGTTTGCAGTTGCCTAATTTAATAGGTATTAACCATCCTCAAATAAGTTCATAATAAACCATTATGCTAATAGTAAAGTAACATAACAAAATACATAATGATATATATTAATGCAAAGTAACACCTGAAGATAAATATCTAGACTAATCACCAAGCAGGATGTCATTGATGATTACTCTAGATATTTATCTTTACATGTTTTTTTTAACATTCCATAATTGGTCAAAATTTTGATTAACCTTGGTTGAAACCCTCACAAAGACTGGTATAAATATCGACCATTCTATGTCAAAATTTAGTGTCGTGGATTTGACATCCTGGTCAGATGGGCCAAATATTTTTACATACTTTGGTCAAAATTTTGACCTAGTAGCTTCCCAATTGCAGATGTGAATTTGGACTAAGATTGGTGTATAAGATTGTACCTTAACAACGATGTGTCAAAATTTCAACTCAAAAAATAGTGACTAAACCATATGTAGATTATTTGACCAATTTTGGTAGAAAATTTAACCATTTTTACATTGAAAATAGGTGCCAATTGTACTAGTGAAAACAACAAGTAAAGCCTATTTAAGATGAAGATATTATATAATAGGTATATTTATTTTTTATATTCCTTGTGATAATATTAGAAGACATATTATATAGTTAGATAAATGTTTACACTTTTCATGTGAACTTGATTCCAATAGAGATGCCAAACTATATTGAAGATAACACAAATTTTGTTGTGACATGTATATTTTTCAGCTGTAAGAAGATGTCGCAAGACAAAATATGATAACAACATAAAATTTTGATCATTGTGATAAAATAGAATATTATTAAATGTTCAAATATTAAGATTATTGTACTAATTAGTTCAAATCATGAAAAAATATTTTTTGCGAGACAAATAGAGATGAAAGGTAGAATGAATATTTATGACTCCAAGTACAAAATAGATAAGACAACTATCTAGAATGATAATGCATATCATATTTTTAAATGAATGATATGTTACAAGAATTATATATGTTCACCAAAAGATCAACCTATCAATTCATGATAAAACCACTAGACTTATAGAATCCACATCGGGTAGTTAAGCCATGTCATAAACCTAATCACTACTCTTTCAAACAAAATGAGACCAAGGGTGCACACTTTGTAATAATCCCCTACTACAAGCGATGGGTTTTAACCTATGACCAATATGTAATACCATTTATTACAAGCCTAATTTTCATTGAGCCAAAAGATTAACCTATTAATGCTCAATATGACCACTAGATTTATACAATCCACATGAGGCAATTAAGCCATGTCACAAACTTGGGCGTTCTGATGCATAGCATAAGGATACCAAGGGGATACACCTTTGAATGGGACATGTGTTATGTGCAAATTAATTATTGCTTCATTTTCTTTCCCATATATTTTTTTTCTTTCTCTATTATAAGGGTTTCCAAATTCTATAAATTATGAAAGTGTGGAAAAAGTATTGTAATAATTGTGAGGTTTCTTGATTTAAGATTCAAGCACATTATTAGTAATTTCCAAATTTTAATGTCTTCTATGTCTTGAAGATTTTTATTATTAAGTTTTATCACATAGTTGTCTCCATCTTGAAATGTAAAATGTCATTAAGTTGAGATAATTAAAGATTATTTAGACATAAAAAACACATTTCTTGTCAACTATTTCATTTGTTATTGCCTTATACTAATGAAATAAAAGTTCTATGTCTTTGGATGTATGGTGAAGAATGGTTGTGTGATATATCAATTATCATTTTATTACTAGGAAATAACATTTGTAAGATCTTCAAGGTATATTTGAGGTGTTATAATGTGGGATTGTTTATATTTTACCCTATTACCCTTATCTAGGGAATGGTCAATCTAATGAAATTTTTTCTTAAATTTTGTCCCCATTAATTCAAAATCATTAATCAAAATAATTTTATTTTTTAATTCTTAGAAGTAAGAGTAGGCTATTTATCTCTTATAAAATATTAAATTCAAGTGGGATTATGCATAAGGTTAATGATGTTGAAATACCATCTACCTATTGATCTGAGAACTGCCCATATTAAAAGGTTTGTAGTTTCTACTTGAAAAAAGTTTATGATACATTGTAGATGTATTAATAGGAATACCTTCATGGGTCCTATGGAGCTCAAAGTGAAGATGAATTTTAGGCCTTGTTGTTGTTATGTTTTCTTGTCTTCAATCTATGTATAGTATTGAATATGTGATATAAGATTTAAGTACCATGATATAGGTCTTATATTTCACTTAGGATTGAATGTAGAAGGAAAAATTTCTAATAGAGATGAAGATACCAATTGAAGAAGAAAATACACGAAAAATATTATATGCCAATGAAAAGATACCAAATATCTTAGAGACTTATAGAGAAAGAAGAGAGACCAATCCAAAGTTAGAATTTTCATGGTTTAGAAAACCTTAGTTTAGTGAGGCATAGACACTAGGGTACAGTTATAGAAACCAATATAGCTTCCTATCTCCAAAATAGTGTTTTCAAGTATAATTAAAGGCCAATTATTTATCCATAATAATATTTAATTAAATTTATGATAATTATAATATCTAATAACATTACAAGCTAAAAAATCCTACTCTTAGCACCTAGAAAAAATTTCATGGCCTTAGCCCTTTTCTTCTGGTCTCTGCAGTCATTTTTTAGGTCTTTGCCTTAAACCCTTGGTTCAAAATTTTGAAAATATAGTAGTTGGTAGGAAAAACCTTTTGTAATGCCTTGGCCTCATTCTAATTCTTCATTACCATTTTGGCCACTTAAGTGATCATATAATGCATGTGCACATTTCATCTCTTCATCAGTCACATGATCACTTAGTCCCTGGCGGTTAACCTTTCTTTTCTGTGATTACGAAACTATATGTTTGCTTATCTTAAAGTCTGGCGGTTATTGTCAAATATTATGCGACCCGGTGAAGCGGCTTGTTTTCCTTCAATCGCTGAATTGCAAAATGGTAGGCCCTTTTCATAGATGTGTTACATGTGGACCGATCATCAAATAATAATACAGGTGGCAGTTGGTGATTGGTCGAGGTGTTGCTGATTCAGAGATCCGTCAATGGGGCCTATAGTTAAGCCTTTTCAATCAATGGTCGGTGCATGATCTTAAGGAATATTCTTCCCCTTTGAGATCATTTACCATCCATTGATTTTGAATCTAACCTAGCTGTGTCAGAGGGTCCTAACACTTGCAGTAGATCAATGGTGGGCATGTCTTCACAAATAATATGTCAGACGCATGAGATCTTAAGATAGCCGTTGATTCCTTTTGTGATGTAATGCTTTATGATAGGTGGGTTGATTGCCAGGTAAGCTGATTTGGTAGTTTCTGATTGGTCCATGAGGTCTTGACTTGGTGGGTGTCAGTGGGTCCTAGTATCGGGCGTGTTAGTGGGTCCTGATCTTGTCAGAAAATCAAGGAATGACGTAAGTTCTTATCGGATGTGTCAAAAGCTTGAGATCATGCAATAGCCACTAATTTCTTTTGGTGTCAGAGGGTTGTCAGGGAAGCGAGGAGATTCTAGATCAATGACAGGTGTATAATCTCATTGGATCTTCTGACTACATGAGATTTTAAGATGACCATCGATCTTCTAAGGGGGCCAGGGTTGGGACTTGGTGATTCTGACAAAATGGTTTAGCAGCCTGACAAATATCTAATGGGTTTCACTCATTCATGGAAAAGGATAGCGGTGCTCTAATTTGACTCACAATTCAGGGAACAAGCATTAGTGTAATCGCTAACTAACTTGGCAGAGGTAAAAAGTGTTCTGCAAACCGGTGAAACCCTTTTATCGCCAGTTTGCCAAATGTATCCAGGATAGGTTTGCTTTCCTTTGTTCACCATATCTTTAAGTTAAGCTTGGGTTAGTGTTCTTGTCTTGTGAATAGAAAATGCCTTGTCACATGTTTGCTTTAAGTAAACCCAAGGTCGCAGTTGAGTTAAGACTTCAAGACTACAAAAAGGAAAGATCGAACAGTCGGGTCTTAAAACTGATCGAGATTCAAATTTTGACTGCCGATTTACTGCAGGCACCATAATGTGACCGTTGAGATTCAAATTCAAATTTTTTGAGGGTTTCTAGTGACAGAAAGGACTGATTTTAATTGCTTTTGAGGTTGGATTTGATTGGTTTGGTGGTGCCAATGGTTGCAATGTGGTCCGAGTTGCCATGATAAATTGTTGTAGGATGTTTTGTTGTACTATGAGGAATGGCTTGAGGCGTGTTGCAGGTGAAATGGTTACATTAATCAGCATGGTGAATTGATGATTTTCCTATACTTCTCAAAAATTTTCTCATTCATGAAGATCATCCTTGATTTGATAGACCTATACTTGGTTTTCCTTCTGAGAATTTTGATTTTTATTGTAATTGGGGTTGGTGTAGTTGTTGAAACACTAACCCTAGCTATCTGAAGCTTGTTTCATCCTAAATTCTTTTGGGATTCCAAGGAAGCTAGTGGTATAAGTAGTGAAATGTTTAATTTTGTAAGGGTTCCTTCTTCTACAATTTGGAGGAGAACTAGTTCCATGAAGGGTCCTTTTCATGTAGATTTTCTCTACTTCTCTGCATGTAGGGTGCTCTTTACTCCTTTGTTGGCTCAGAGAATATGATATGCATTGTAATTGATTTATCTTATGTATGAGATTCAATATATTTCTACTGTTATTAGATTGTCTCCATTTGAGTTTTGTACATATTGATTGAAGCATCAAGGGTGTTTCCATCTTTCTATTTGTATTTCCCATGTGTCTGCAATAGAGTTGTTTTCACAGGAGCAATTAGGTTTGGGATTGGTTTTCAAGTGTGTATGAATTGGGGTATCAAGGGTATCTCATGTTTGTCTTCCAGTGGATGCTGGTTAATGTATTACTTGTTTATAGGTCTCTTCTAAGGGGAGGGTTAAAATCCTTTGAATGGGTGATAACACATTTGGATACACAAGTGGTTTGATAATGTATGGTATGATCAATGGTGTATGGCTGGTGTAAGGCATCACCATATTTGAATGTATTGTCTTATTATTCATAGCTTTCTTTTGTAGTGAGGTCTTTGACTCTATGGTCCATTGGACAAGGCACTGGTCTATGAGAGACTTAGTGTATCTCAGGAGCCCTTCAACCCAACATAAATCATTCAAATCAAATACCTTTCCCTTTCATGTTGGTAGTAGTAGTAGGAGGTCCTTTCTAGTCTTCAGACTCATTCTATGCAAGTAGGGCTATTGCATGTGAATTGGCTTCATTGGGGTATAGGTTACCTGAAGGGGTTTGAAGATTATTCCACAATAATCTATCTGTAGGCCTATTGTTTATCATGAGGTGTCTTGAGTGTGCAGATAAGGCAATACCTACCTGAGTGATGTGGAGCTCAAAGAAGAAGGAGGATGTTCTCTATCCTCATCAATTGGGCTATTTTCTTGTCAAACTTGAGTGCCTACCCTGAGAATCAAGCCCATTTGTTGATTCATGTTTGGTCCTACAAGGAAAAGCTCCAAAAAATTGGTGACTCTACTGGGGAAATGATAAATGATAGCAAGTTTAAGATGTCCAATTCCTTGCTTTGCTGAACCATTCTAGAGTCTGGTTAAAAGATCAAAGAGTCAAAAGTAAAAAACACATTTGTAAAATCTTCTCACTAAGTTTTGAGTGGTAGCTCTGATGTCTCTTTTTTATCAGTGCATCTTCTGATAGATAGTGCATGCTTACTTTTTGGAGTTTTTTGTTGATTGGAAGAGGTAAAAAGAAAGATAAAATATTTTCCTCTAGAAGGAGGTGGCAACTCTACACAACAAAGAATCTGATGGAGCTGCATGGTGAGCTCTAGATCTACCTTGCCTTCCAGTCAATAAAGTCTTCTGCTGCAAAACTCTCAGGTACTTTTCAAGGTCTAGATGTTTCCTTATTAAGTGATGAAGCACTAAGAAAAAGATAAGGTGTGAGTAGAGGTTTTCATACTTCAAGTTTTTAGTTGCATCTCTATAAAATGGTATGGGTGTATTGCATTAGGTCTGATGGATAACCTTGATGAGGAGCTTGCTTTCCTTGAGCAAGGCATCCTTAGGGATTGCATTTCATTGATGAGAGTGAAAGTAGGGTGCAGAAAGGACCTATCCATATATCTTTTATATGATAGATTTTGGGACATATATAATGAGCTTCCTAATGATGTTGAGTTTTCAGAATCTGAGTTCACTAGTTTATTCATGGATCTTTGTTTTCATGAGTCAACCATTTGGTCATATGCATTATGGAAAGAGTATTATATATGTTTCAGAGATTGGATACTTAGTGATCATAGCCTTGGGCTTGAGGATGCACTTGGGGTTTTGTCCTTAAAAGCTGAGAACTGGCAGTTAATGGGGGACAAGAGGTTGAGGGCATTGGCTTCTCTTTATGTTGATCATGAGGAGACCAATAGTTCTGATGTTGATTCTCATTATGCGGAAGAGGTTGACTATGAGGTTGATTTTGAGGTCAGTGCATGTGAGAGTGCTGAAGATGGATCTGAGAGTGATAATATTTCTAATTTGTTTGCAGATTTTTCTTCTTCTCAATATCAAAGTTCTTGCTTCTTGTCCCTGTTTGATGATGTTTTGTGTGAGTGTCAAGAAAATGAATATGATGCAGATGATGATTCCTGCATTGGTTTATCCACACAAGATGATCTAAGGCCAGAGGTCTCTATTCTTGTCTTGGACAAGGAAGATGTTTTCAATAGGGGTGAAGCTGAGGAAGATGAAAGTATGGCCCAAAGTCCATTAAGCAGTGAAGAGATTTCAACACTCTTGGCTAAAGAACTTCAGAGGTATACCCCTATGTTGGATTTTGATTTGCAGCTCCCTTATGAAATATCCTTTGACATTGATAATGAGGCCAGTGTCCAAAGTGATCAAGTTGACCCATGTACATTATAGTTCCCCTCATGTAGTGACTCTTTAGAAGAAGAGGTAGAAGGACATGACAGTGTGTTGTCATGTCATCAAGATTACAATGATGAACAAGTCTCTTGTTCAGATTCCATTCCTTTTCCTACCAAATATGATACTGAATGTGATAGTGTTGAAGACTTTGTTTTCAACAATTGGGAAAAAAATTATTTTGATAGAAATAATGATGAAGATCAGTTGTTCCCCTGTCACATAATTTTTAAAGGAAACCTTCATTTGGTTCATGATTTAGTTAGTGAAGACATCATGGAGGAACCAGGTTGTTTAGTGGCTGAGGCAATATGTGAAGGTGAATCAGAGGATCTAGGTCCTTCTCAGCCAGGTATTTTTGATGTAATGCATGATGCTCCATATGTTTTATTTTTGATGCATTACTAGATCAATTTTTTGTTCCCAGTCATCACCAAGAAATAAGTGATGTTCCCTACTTCTTGGAATTTGAACATAAATGTAACAGCCATGGTTGGAAGAACATGGGTAGTGATCAGTACATTTTCAATTTTCAGCCCATGAATATCCACGTATGTTGGCAGCAAGGCGGTCATGACAGTTTCAAGTGTCTGGTTACATATGTGGATGAAAATCAAATTTTTTATTCAGGAGGGTCATTGATTTTCTTTTGGTGGTTTGGGGCCACTAAATAAGTTTGTAAAATTTTGTAAATCCTTGTACAGCTGTCTTTCCCTTTCCTGTTGTGTGTTTCTTTCCCTGGTTCGGTTGCTAGTTTTTGGTGAAGGTCCCTATTTTTGTTTTGTGGGTGGTCTGCTCTCCCAGAGATCTGGATTCTTGCATTAGCACTAGTTGCCCATCATCCCAAACTAGAGCCACTATTAGCACCTAGAAAAAATTTCATGGCCTTAGCCCTTTTCTTCTGGTCTCTGCAGTCATTTTTCAGGCCTCTGCCTTAAACCCTTGGTTCAAAATTTTGAAAATATAGTTGTTGGTAGGAAAAACCCTTTGTAATGCCTTGGCCTCATTCTAATTCTTCATTACCTTTTTGGCCACTTAAGTGATCATATAATGCATGTGCGCATTTCATCTCTTCATCAGTCACATGATCGCTTAGTCCCTAGTGGTTAACCTTTCTTTTCTGTGATTATGCGACTGTAAGTTCGCTTAATATCTTAAAGTCTGGTAGTTACTATCAAATATTATGCGACCCAACGAAGTAGCTTGTTTTCCTTCAATCACTGAATCATGAAATGGTAGGCCCTTTTCATAGATGTGTTACATGTGGACCGGTCGTCAGATAATAATGCAAGTGGTAGTTGGTGATTGGTCAAGGCATTGCTGATTCAGAGATCCGTTAGTGGGGCCTGCAGTTAAGCCTTTTCAATCAACGGTCGGTACATGATCTTAAGAAATATTCTTCCCCTTTGAGATCATATGCCATTCATTAATTTTGAATATAACCTGGACATGTCAGAAGGTCCTAACACTTGTAGTAGATCAACGGTGGGCGTGTCTTCACAAACAATATGTCAGATGCATGAGATCTTAAGATAGCCATTGATTCCTTTTGTGATGTAATGTTTTTTTATGGGCTGGTCCACTGCCAAGTAAGCTGATTTGGTGGTGTCTGATTGGTCCATGAGGTCTTGACTTGGTGGGTGTCAGTGGGTCCTAGTATTTGGCGTGTCAGTGGGTCCTGACCTTGTCAGAAAATCAACGAACAATGTAAGTTCTTATTGGATGTGTTAGAAGCTTGAGATCATGTGACAGCCACTAATTTCTTTTGATGTCAGAGGGTTGTTAGGGTAGTGAGGAGATTCTAGATCAATGGTAGGTGTATAATCTCATGGGATCTTTTGACTACATGAGATTTTAAGATGGTCGTTGATCTTCTAAGCGGGCTAGGGCAGGGACTTGGCGATTCTGAGAAAATGGTTTAGCAGCCCAACAAATATCTAATGCATTTCACACATTCATGGAAAAGGATAATGGTGCTTCAATTTGACTAGTGATTTAGCGCACAAGCATTCGCATAATCCCTAACTAAGTTGGCAGAGGTAAAAAGTGTTCTGCAAACTGGTGAAACCCTTTTGTCGCCAATTCGCCAAATGTAACCGGGATAGGTTTTCTTTCCTTTGTTTGCTAGATCATTAAGTTAAGCTTGGGTTAGTGTTTTTGTCTTGCTAATAGAAAATGCCTTGTCACATGTTCGCTTGAAGTAAACCTAAGGTCACAGTTGAGTTAAGACTTCAAGACTGCGAAAAGGAAAGATCGAACAGTCAGGACTTAAAGCTGATCAAGATTCAAATTTTGACCGCTGATTTACTGCAGGCACCATAATGTGACCGTTGAGAGTCAAATTCAAAATTTTGAAGGGTTTCTAGTGACAGAAAGGATTGATTTTAATTGCTTTTGAGGTCGGATTTGATTGGTTTGATGGTGCCGATGGTTGTGGTGTGGTCTAGGTTGCCATGATAAATTGCTTAAGGATGTTTTGTTGTACTACAAGGAATGGCTTGAGGTGTGTTGCAGGTGAAATTATTAGATTAATGAGCATGGTGAATTGATGATTTTCCTATACTTCTCAAAAATTTTCTCATTCATGAAAATCATCCTTGATTTGATAGACCTGTACTTGGTTTTCCCTTTGAGAATTTTGATTTTTGTTGTAATTGGGGTTGGTGTAGTTGTTGAGACCCTAACCCTAGCTGTCTAAAGCTTGTTGCATCCTAAATTCTTTTGGGATTCCAAGGCAGCTAGTGGTATAAGTAGTGAAATGTTTTATTTTGTAAGGGTTCCTTCTTCTACAATTTGGAGGAGAACTGGTTCCATGAAGGGTCCTTTTCCTGTAGATTTTCTCTACTTCTCTGCATATAGGGTGCTCTTTTCTCTTTTGTTGGCTCAGAGAATATGATATGCATTGTAATTGATTTATCTTATGTATGAGATTCAATATATTTCTACTATTATCTGATTGTCTCCATTTGAGTTTCAGACTTATTGATTGAAGCATCAAGGGTGTTTCCATCTTTCTATTTGCATTTCCTATGTGTCTGCAATCGAGTTGTTTTCACAGAAGCAATTAGGTTTGGGATTGGTTTTGAGGTGTGTATGAACTGGGGTATCAAGGGTATCTCATGTTTGTCTTCCAGTGGATGCTGGTTAATGTATTACTTGTTTATAGGTCTCTTCTAAGGGGAGGGTTAAAATCCTTTGAATTGGTGATAACACATTTGGATACACAAGTGTTTTGATAATGTATGGTATTATCAATGGTGTATGGCTAGTGTAAGGCATCACCATATTTGAATGTATTTTCTTCTTATTTCATAGCTTTCTTTTGCAGTGAGGTGTTTGAATCTGTCGCCCATTGGACATGCCACTAGTCTATGAAAGACTTAGTGTATCTTAGGAGCCCTTCAACCCAACATAAATCATTCAAATCAAATACCTTTCCCTTTCAAGTTGGTAGTAGTAATAGGAGGTCCTTTCTAGTCTTTAGACTCATTCTATGCAAGTAGGGCTATTTCATGTGAATTGGGTTCATTGGGGTACATGTTACCTGAAGGGGTTTGAAGATTATTCCACAATAATCTATTTACAGGCCTATTGTTTATCATGAGGTGTCTTGAGTGTACAAATAAGGCAATACCTGCTTGAGTGATGTGGAGCTCAAAGAAGAAGGAGGATGTTCTCTATCCTCATCAATTGGACTATTTTTTTGTCAAACTTGAGTGCCTACCCTGAGAATCAAGCCCATCTATTGATTCAAGTTTAGTCCTACAAGGAAAAGCTCCAACACTTACCACAAGGCTAACTAAAGATTATATAATTTAAACTTACAAGGTAATACAAGAACCATACAAGGGGAAAGAAAGCATCATTATTAGCACATAAGTTAAAGAATAAATAAGCATAGTATCACATTGATGAGAAACAAGTATCACACAATCTAGGACCACTCATCACCTATAAATCTATCTCAAATAGTGATCTTTGATGAAACCCAACCACAAAGAACCCTTAGTCCCTCCCCATTGTGCTCATGGGGATAACCATGTGGCCCAAACAACACAAGCATGGATCATAAAGAGTATTTTCTTAAAAAACATCCACACCATCATGCCATGTTAAAAAGCATAATAGTCACTTAGAACCCAAACTAAATAAATCATCAATGACACATAAATCAAGGACAAGATGAAAACACAATGAGTACTCCAAGACATAAAAATATAAGGGTCACCTTGTCAACTTGGAAATGTAGGTGGGTGTAAAGTCTAAAATTGGGAATTTATATGCATATTCAAGGTGGGAAATGGAACAACCCCACCTCACCGACCAATACCCATATAGGACTATTTAAACCCTTACCCTCAACATAAATTATATAGGAAGAATCAATCACTAGCCCTCTTAATGACCCTCTTCTTTAAATTTTATAAATCCATTAATTTTATAGTATTATTAATTGATTCGTTACCTGTTAATGGATTTTCTTGGTATCCCCCTTTTTTTTAGAGTCCCCCCATTAAGAGCTACACCCAATAAAGGCCCAAAATTATCTCAAGAGATAACTCATGGAACAAAAAATAAGGTTTCTATCCATATCAAGTGAGCATGAGATATTGGTGGCATAACCCCTATTTTTAGCATAATCATATCAACTATGCATGGTGATTGAAGTGTTCTCACATGAACACTAAAGTGCCAATTATATAAATGCATTACTATTCAAAGGATGCATGATGTCATCATGGGGTGAAACTCAAACATAATACACTAAGGGAGTTTCCAAAGCTGTCAAAAAATTTCCATAAATGCATTTACAAAAGATTTATCACTCAAGAGAACAATCGAACTTGAAATTAAAAAATAGCACATTTTAGGCCAAAGTCATAAAAAATTTATGTTTAAAATATTATGAAAAGGATAAAATTCATTTACCCCCATGCATACCACACAAAAAAATACAATCATTTCATCCAAATACACAAGCATGGAAGCTTCAACAACCAGTACTATAAAAAAACCCACATATTCAAGGAAATGCAATTAATTTGATCTTAAATCCAATAATCTTCAACCTAAACACTTTTAATTCAATAGGAATTGATAATTTGATTCATTAAAAAGATAGAATTTTAAAGAATATTGAAAGTGGAATTTTAGACTCACCTACAAATGGCCAAGAAATCCCAAAATACTAGGATAATAAATAATACTACACAAAATTGGATGAAACTGGGAGGGAAGAAGGTACTTGAGCTACCAAATCCAAATAACAAGTACCCACAAATTTTAACATCTAAAATCTCTCTCCTAATGTAAAATACTAATTTCTCTAAGAGTTTTTGAGAAAACTCATGAAAATATTCGAAAACCAAGTTATGTGAATTAATGAAAGATACCCTTTTTGAGGGACTTAAAATTGAATTAAGCTCCACATAAAATAAACTCATATAGCATGACAAGAAAATTTTAATAAAAAAAATTAAATATAAAATACCTAAATAAAACTAATGAGACCTTAATACAATAAATCTCTCAATGAAACTAGATGGTTTTCTTATTTTATGTCCAAACTCACAAGCTAGAAGCACTGAAATCATAAGATAATCATGCATACAAAATGACCATATGACCATAGTAAAATATATAATGAAACACATCAAAATATGCACACAATAATGACCAAATGTTTCCATACAACAATCGATGATTTTTTATAAACATGGGGAAACTTATACCCATAAGTCAAAATAAAATTTTGGCTCAATATAAGGTTTTCCACACAACTATCTCCAAATTTAACCATTGTCAGGGTTACATATATCTAGTTTGTTCATGCTCATACATGTGCTACTAGTTGAAGTTGATGTTTGGTACCTATCAGTGTTAGTACAATATCCAAAGAACATCTAGATCATTAAATAACATCAAACAATATAAGGGAACTTTAGCAGAATAATCATTCAACAAATGATACAACACTGCCCCTTCTCACAATAAAAAATACAAATCTAATCAATAATATCATATGAGTCATAGTCAAAATATTAACTATCTCCACTCATTGTTTAAGCATCAATAAGAATAATTAACTAATAAATAACCACCAATAGTCACTATTCTAACATTGAGATAAAGTATATATAAAAAAACCTCACATTACAATTATTAACCATGGTAAACATCATCCATAATAAAGTAAATCATTAAATCTCTAAATAGTATCAATATATTAATTCATAAGGAATAATGCACATCAAACCCTATGAATACATATGCATAATACAAAAATAAGTGGTACCTCAGATCACATCAAAATAATATAAATTTTCATTTTCAAACTAAAACATGATTTATAAATATATGAATGTATTCAAACATCATCATATACAAACATGGCACCTACAAGAATACACATCATTGATATGTGATCACTACTGCAAATCAACTACTCACATTGACAATAATATCATAGGGACAAAATAGTATATTATTAATTATATTAATCACAAACATATACTACACCAAAAGAATAGCCATAAATCATAACATAATAACATCCAAACACCTAGCATGGTAGGCACTAAAACATTCTTCACAATATCACTCACACTCACCTAAGTTTGGCTATTGGATGAAGACATCAAAGTGGCTTCATCCTTGGCTTGGGCTATGGGTCAGGATTCTAGGGTTCCATAGTCATTCTTTTATTTTAGATTGAACCTCCCTCACTATATGATCAAGATTGGGAGGATGATTAATTTTTCATGGATGGTCTATTGGGAATTACATGCTTCTACATCTAAAGATTGGATTGTACATATTTTTATTCCTCCATGCATTATTTTTAATGCTTCTCCCCTCTAAAAAACTCTTCTACTCTATTGTTACTTGGAAATTGAGGGTTAAATGTTTTAAAATGTCTTCTATTTGTCATCATGTTCTTTTATTTATATTGTCTATTGACTTTCAACACTTATAAACAATGAAAAGTGTTGGGGATGTATAGACCACCCCTCCATGTTGACCCAAATATTTATTATTATTTATGTTTTTCTTCATGTGTTGTTCTTTAGATCTAAAACATGGTGGTCATAATGAAATACCTATAAGAAATATTATATGATTTTTAACAATGTGAATTATAACATTAAATAATCAAATCCCTTTATTTATTATTTTTTGTTTAGATCTTCTAGATATTATGTGTCAGCTATTTTGGGGTGACATTCCTATTCAGGTGAAAATGGTGTTGATGAATTTAATAATGTAAACTATGTGATATGTTTTAATTAATTAACCATTTTGACAGAAAACATTTAAAACATTTGCTTTTGTAATTCCTTAGTATAGGGGAGGCTTCCAAATGTAACTCTCAATATAACCTAAGTTAGATTAGTGAAAAACAAAAGAAAATACAAGGATGACAATGCTAAACTATAATTATACTAAGGAAGTACACAAGAAAGTCCTCTTTCATGAAATGTTTTGATTAAGGTTGTGTAAATGTAGTTGTAAAATTGAATGAATTGATTTAGCAAGTTAAGAAATAGAGATCTAGGTACTAAATGTATGCAATCATCCCAATTTAGATGTAAAAGAGATCTAAGGTAAGATGTGAAATAGATAATGAGGCACTCACCTTGAAGCATAAAGAGGAATAAATTCTTCTACTTTAAAAACTATTGTTTCAGACCTGTAACTAAATTTCTTATTACAGAGCTGCATCATGGTTGAAAACCCAAAAAATGTTAAAAATATCAAGCTGTCGAGAATAGGTTGACCATGTCACCATTTTCTAGAACAGGGTGACCAAGTCACTATGTTCCGGAGGAACCTTATTGAAATTGAACTAGACTTTTTCAGTAGATCTCTATATGCAACTTCCAGATTTGTAACTACAATTCCCATATGTTTCTCCTATAGATAGATAACTTGTATTTTGTAGTTGGGGTGGATAAGGGCTTGGGTTGGTCAAGCCCTATATTGAGGAATAGCCTTGACTCAAAGAAACTAAAAGGAAATCAAAAGAATTCAAAACCTCATGTATAGAAATGTGTGTGACATGCCATGATGAAGGATGAAAGGAAAAATCCTTGAACTTGAGATGCTTGAAGATACTTTCTCTTGATCACTAGTACAATGATGATGATGTAGCTTGATTGATGGTGATAATGAAATTCCCAAGCATTCTTATATGGTGTTTTTTCTATAGGATGGTTACGATGATGGTGATGGTGATGGCGATGGTGATGGCGATAGCGATGGTGATGTCGATGGTAATGGAAATGGTGATGGTGATGGCAATGGCGATGGTTATAGGATGTGAAAGGAAATGACCAAGTCAGCCTATTTCCAAGAGTGGTCCCAAAATAGGGTATCACATGCCTTGGAGGGAGTGTAGAAAGAATCGAGAGATAATAATAAGTTATCAGAAGATATGGAAAAAAGGGTGATAAAATAAAACCTAAAAGACCATACCAGAAAATCAGAGATGACTGAAAAATGAGGGAGGGGTTAGGAAGGAGAGAGAGAGAGAGATTGAAAGAATTTTAAGGAGGACTAAAAGGTCTCAAAATGTAGTGTTTCCATTTTAAGATGGTACATTTAGCCCTCACATTAGCATGAGTATGAGGTAAGTCATACTCTTAGTAAAGGAAAGAGAAGAGAGAAATAATGTCACAGTGGAATAGAACATCACCAATTTTAATGGCGTAAGCCCCCAAACCTAGTAACCTAACTTTAGTTCTATGCATAAGAGAACAAAAAAAAAGAAAAGTAAAACAAACAAAAAAGAGAACCAAACAAAAACAAAAGAATCAAAAGAGATTATTACAAAAACCAAAATCAACTAATGAAAAAGACCTGAGCTGAAGAAATGTATCACCCACAAATATCATACTTGGAAGGATATTATAAAGCATAAGGGATCACATAGGAAAGGAAACATCACCACAAAGAATTACATCCTTTGTGATTCTATTATGTTACATGTGAGAGAGAGAGAGAGAGAGAAAGAGAGAGAGAGAGAGGGATTATATTTCCTAGTAAGGTTTGTATACCTTATTGTGAATCAAAGGTTGGTTCCACAATAGTGTGTCCCACTTTTTTAGACAAGCTGATTTTTTTTCTGAAATAATACATTTTTAAGAAAATATGATGATTTAAGCCTTGAGAGGTTCCATTTGAAGGAATTAATTACAAATGGTTAGCTCGAAGCCTCTTAGATTTTAAAAAAATTGATATAACATATATACTCCTCATTCATACCTACAATGGAGTTTCCTTCACACCTATTAAAATGCTGACAAAAAATCACTTCGACTTTATGTTTTGGTAGATCAAATGAATCCATTTGAAAACTTATCTATGTAGTATGATGATATTCAGAACAAGATTTCTAATGAATATAATTTTAATACATATTAAGTTCATTATCACTTTTAAATATTACTTTAACTAAACATAGGTTGTTTGGTCATTCAACAACCTGTCTCTTCAAGACTTTGGGAAAAATAGTAAATTACAAAAAAAATATAAAAAATATGTAGGAAAAGAGTATTTTTTCTATCTTTCTATAAAAATAAAAAAATAAAAGAATTTCGATATACACAAATCAAGTTAGAGCGATCCAAGTGACCTTATATCTAACTTACAGTTACTATCACTTTAGAACTTAACTAACTATGAAATATTGACCCAAAATGAATGAAACCAATTAAATCCTTTAGATATTGAAGTTACAAATATAATCTCGAAAGAATTAAATCGTTATCAATTTTTTTTATAAAAAAGTTATGTTGATCCAAGTGACATTAACTCCTTAAAGACAGTTTTTCACACAGACCACTTTTCGAAGGAGAAGGAAAAATTAATTGAAATGAATTTTACTTAAAAAATATATATTTATAAACTAGAAATAAAATTATAAAAGACTCTAGTTTACATCATCTTCAAATTCCTAATAGTTTTATGGAAACAAGTGTTTGAAAGTGAAGTTTTTTCTTATAATGTTAATCTTTGTGTCAAAGTTGGCCAAAAAGTGGGAAACACTATTGTGGGACCACTCGAAAATAAGGGTGGAGTGAATAGTCTAACAGGTTTGTGTTCCTGATAGTCAATCCTAAAAAATAAAGAAAAAGGCAAGATCAAATTGTCTAGCTGGTTTGTGTGGCTCGTAGGCAATCTTGTGCGCTTGTCAGCAACTTTTGCATACATGTATGTGTGTGTGCCCCATCCATAGATCAATTCCTTGGTATCATCAAAAAGTGAATATGTGTTTTTTTGTTACGTATATGTGTTTCCCTTTCATAGAGAATTATCATTGATACTCGCCAGGTAGTGAAAAATGTAAAAATGTAAAAAGAAAAATATATTTCCCTAGGATGTAGAGGTGTTACTAATACCTGTTGAGGAGTGGCATGTAATAATGTAAAATAAATAGTGCATAAAAATTAAACTATAGTACAAAGAGGGTGTATGTATCCCACCTCCTTATGATTACTATATAGCTCCATAGATATCATAAGGTGGAGAATAAAGGATAACTACTTCTAGACAAGGAAATATCCTTTAACAACAATATATGCCATAAACTTAGCAAAGAGTTTTAACTCTTGTAAGATAATGAAATCGATAAATTATGAAAGGATATGGTGCTTATAAGAAGAGACCCTTTAAAGGAAGAGATCTTGTTATAAAGACATCTACCTTCAAGAGGAGTGTCATGAAATAAGATAACAACTTCAAAAAGAGAGGGGAAGAAGAACAAGAATGCACCTATCTAGCCTTCTATATGTAGTTGGGAGAGGGATCCTTGGACGATGTCAAATTTTAAGTCATATAGTAAGGGAAAATATTTATAGTGAACATAGTTTTTCTAGTGAATAAGAGGTGATGATTAAGGACATGAACCTCTTACAGGTCATTATAAGAGAGAGTCATGACCAAGAAAACAATTCCTTAAGAAACTGAAACATTCGGGTAGTCAAGTGGGGTCGGAGCTTGAAATGGGTGGCACTATTCGGCGCTCCAATAGAATTTCTAAAGAAAAATCTAAAAGACATCTCAAGGAAATGACCTTTGAGTACAAGTCTCTTTCAAAGGATATGGAGACCTTTGGGTCAATTAAGGACTCCTCGACTGAGCATTTGAGCTCTCTCAAGTCTAGCAATGCTCCTCCTTTAAATCCCTCACCCATGGTAAATGAAATCCCTCACAGAAATACCCCGACCCTACCCTCTCCCCACATAGAAGAGGTAAACTCCCCCCGCACTAAGCACACTACCATGGATGTGGCTGGGAATGGTAAGTTCAAAGGTTCCCTCAAGTAGAAATTCAGTGAGATGAACAATGAGATACTTGGTCTCAAGAAAGATATGAGGGAAATCAAGGCCCACATCCCTAAATCTAATAAATTTACCCTTAAAGTAATAAATGCTTCAGTTGTGACTCTATGTGATGTGCAGGAGAAGATTGCTGGTGGTAAGTTGGAAGCTGATGAGGACAACAAAGACCTATTCCTATTTCTGTAGGAGGAATGGGCCACCACCTTCATGTCCAAGCGGCTGGATGAGAGGACCTCATTGTTGCTGGTGCCATGGTGATTTTTTCTTGTTCCGGGCCCTCGGGTCTATTAGCCCATTTTCCAGTCATAGAAAAATCTTATAAAAATGGCCTTTTTCCTTGTAAGTTTCTTGGTGAGTGTCATGCCCTGTGTTCTTCAATGTGTCACCTTCCCCTAGTCCAAAACACACGTGCTAACTTGCAAAATCCAGAGAGATATCTGAGTTTTAGGGTCTACAGGAAACATAATTTCACAATCTACCTAAGTGTCGAAAACCCACAATGTTTTCAAAAATCCACGATGTTTTCGGTCTCTGTGAAAACCTTCATTATTTTCAACCTTATGCTTCCTGATTTTGTGTGCTTATCCTTTGGCATCAAAAACTCTGTGTGTTTTTGGTCTTTCTCTATGTCAAAATTTTTGTGTTTTCGACCTTGGTCCTAACTGCGCAGGTGCAATGTCTGGTGGGGCCCAGTCCTTGCAGGCTCTATGTCACTAATTCTCCAAGTTTTCTAGCGGTTACATCTCCTATCCAGCGACCTGGCGACTGTGTTGTCATGTTATCTCTGGATATCTAGCGATTAGTGGCTAGCATCCAGCAACTTGGCGGGCGGTTTGTCGCATTGTCGCTGAATGCTTAGCGGTCTTATGGATTTGTTGCATGATTGCAAGGGCCAGTTTCATGGCTTGCGATCATGTGACTAGTTGACACATGTCTACAGTGGTGAGGTGGTGATCGATTGGTGGGCCCAGTTCTTCTTGGTTTCCCGGTGTGGTTAAGCTTGGACAAGATCAATGGGCTATCGTATGTTTGTGTGGAAAGGATGCAAGATGTTTAGCCTTTACGCTTTTGCGATGGTCATTGGATTTTTCTATGTGGGCGTGAAGTGGGCTCCTCCTAATTGGCTATCGCATCGCCACATGTCAGACTTTTTTGACATGGGATAATGCGACCACCTGCCACTTGTCCGCATGCTCCCAACTTCTCAGTAGTGTTCAGTTGCCTGGTGGTTGGTCTTCTTCTGGCAGCTTGGCGACTTGCGGTCTTCTCTCAGTCGCTGAATCCTAGCGGTTAAGTCCCTAGCATCTGGTGACTTGGCTGGTGGTTAAATTTTCCATAGTCATGATGCCACTAGATGGTAGGTCTGGTATTTCTTAAGCGGAATAACATGCAGAAGAGATCTACGGTGGCCACATGATCATGAGGAATATTCCTCCCCTTTGCAATCATACGACCACCGTCCGATTTTCCCAAAGGTGTAAAGCTTTTCTAGGCAGTGGGTCTATTTGCCAAGGTGTGCTGATGTGCATGATTTTCATTAGCCGGTAGGTGCTGAGGTGGATACATGAGGTGGGTCTGATACTTAGGGGTAGGTAGCGGTTGCAGTGTTGGCAGGTTGTCACATGATTGCGTAGCCCGTCTTTGTCCTATGTGATCATGTGACAACTATTGAGATATCATAGTTGTGGAGTTAGCTCGAGGTGTCTGGATAGTTTTAAAACACAAAGCCCATGAGGGGAGATTGATCGGAGGATGGGGATATAAAGTTGGTAAAGGTTTAAATGATGACCGCCGATGTGCTAGGCGCCAAAGTTATAGCCGTTTGATTTTAAATTCAAATCTTCTAAGAGTTTCCAGTGACCAAAAGGATTGGTTTTAAATGTTTTAGCGGCCTGATTGGATTTGTTTGGTGTTGCGATGTGGTCTAGGGTCTATGCGATTAATTGCAAAGGAGGTTTTGTACCTAGTGAAAGACAGTCTTGGCTCGAGGTGTATTTGCACTAAATTTTGTGGTTGTTTAAGCAGGTTGGGTAGTTGAAACCCTAACCCTTACCATGGTTACCCGTAGCTTGTTGCATCCTAACTTGTTTGGGATTCCAAGGTAACCAGGGGTATAAGTAGTCAAGTTTTTAACTTTGTATGGGTTCCTTCTTCTGCATATTTTTTGAGGAGAATTGGTTCCAGTGAAAGGTCCTTTTTCTTGTAGATTTCTCCTTCTCTTTGCATATAGAGTTTTTTTCTCTCCATTGCTGGTTCAAAGAATATAGTGCATGTTGTAATAGATTTGTCTTATGTATGAGAAGTGAATATATTCTTACTAGTACTGAGCTATCTCCATTTGAATTCTAAGTCCATTAATCATACATCAAGGGTGTTTGATTTGTCTGTTTGCATTGCCTAAGTGTTTGCAAGTGGAGTTATCTTCGTAGGGACGACTGGTTTAGAGTTAGTGTTCATGTATGTATGAGCTGAGGTGTCAAAGATATTTCATGTTTGTCTTCCAGTGGATGCTGGTCAATGTATTATCTGTTCATAGGTCTCTTCTAAGGGGAGGGTCAAAATCCTTTGATGGATAATAACATATTTGAATGCACAGGTGGGTACTAAGTTGAGGTATGGTCATGGTGTGTGATTGATGTAAAACATCAACACATTGAGCATATTGTGTTCATGTTTCATAGCTATCTCTTACAGTAGGGTATTTGGCTCTATGGCCCATTGGATAAGGCACTGGTCTATCAGGGACTTAGGGTATCTCAAGGGTCCCTTCAAATCCATTTAAAATCATTTCCTTTCAGTTCCACCCTTTCCCTTTCATGTTGTTAGGATAGGTTTTTGGCTTTCAATCTCATTCCATGCAAGTAGGGCTATTGCATAAGACTTTCTATCATTGGGGTATAGGATACCTATAGGAGATTGATTGCTATTCCACATCAATTTGTCTGCAGGCCTTTGGTTTTTTCATGAGGTGTCTTGAGTGTGCAGATAAGACAATACCCGCCTGAGTAAATGTGGAGCTCAAAGAAGGAGGATTTCTCTCTATCCTCATCAATTGGTTTGTTTTCCTTGTCAAGCTTGAGTTCCTAACCTATATTTCAAGCCCAACCATTTTATTCAAGTTTAGTCCTACAAGAAGAAAAACCAACAAAATGGTGACTCTGCTGAGGAGAACATAAGAAAATCCTATTAAGGAGCTCTGGTTATGGTTACAAATTTTGCAATATCATATCTTATTAACCAAATTAGTTTGGCCCATCCGAGTCACCAAAAAAATGGTGACTCTGCTAGGGAAGAAGTAAATGATAGCAAGCTTCCTTGCTTGGCTGGATCATCCTAGAGTCTTGTTGTTTTCAGTTTGGGGAAGAGTCTCATATGCTTTCCAATCTGAGAATTGCTTTTCAGATTTGCAGTGTGTTACCTGGATATGTTGATTGATTTGCATGTGGCTTTGCTGTGAGAGTGCTTAGAGTCTATTGAAGTTTCAAGACATATCAGTAAGTTTGTGTCCTCTAAAGAGAGGTGGCGACTCTATGCTAAAGAACTTGAGTTGTGTAGTTTTGTTGGGACTGCACTTAGTTGAGAAGAAGGTAGTAGCATTCAGGAGGTGTTCCAAGTATTTCTCCATTTTCTAAGTGTGTAGTGGTTTCAAAGGAGTTTTCAAATTAAGTTTCAAGAATTTCAATGGTAAATAGTTTTACTCCTTTTGAAAAGATTTGTTAAGTCATGGGTATTAAAGAAAATTTTTGCTTAAGAGGTTACCTGGCTGTGAATTTTGTTGGTATACCTAGTTACCCAAACTCCATTCCCCTAAATGTTATAAAAGTTTTACCAAAGTTCGGTGGGGAAAACTTTGAGTCTTCCTATCAACATGCTAGAAATTTTTTAGATCTAATGTGTGACTATGGTGTTGAGCATGAAGATGTGATAATGATAGTATTCATTCAGTCACTGATAAGAGATGCAAGGGATTGACTCTCATGTTTGCCTGATAATGACATCTCTTCATGGAATAATTTAGTTGCAAGTTTCTTACTTTGATTTGCTGAAAGGGTGAATGACTTTGACATGCTTAAGGCCCTTGTGGATATACAAATGGAGGAAGATGAATTGGTTCCTAGTTTCAATGCTAGATTTATCAAGACATGGGAAAATATCCCTGGGAAGTGCAGGCCAAGTGATGATATCTATTTGATCATCTACTTGCATGCTTTTGAGAAGAATTTGAATTTTGACTTAAGCGATAAGGAACCACTAACTTTGTATCAGGCTTTTCAGTTTGCAATGGATATTGAATCTAATTGGAGATATCATGTTGTAAGAAGACCACATGTTGCTGCTGATTTTCATTCTCAGAATGTGGTACATAATAGGAAAAGGGATGCACTAAAAGGTTTAGAGCCATATCGGCATATTCTTGTCCCTGTTAGTGATGTACCTTAGTTTTCTAGGTAGGATATGATCCATGATCATGTAGAGGAAAGTAACTTACAACCATATCTTGCATCACTTGAAGAAGAAGATTGCATTGTAACTGAAGCTTGTGTGGATGATGAACTTATTGCTAATGAATATCCAGCTGAAACTCAATATGATGAATGATTGTATGCATGACGCTTGCAGCAAATTGAAGAACTGGAGTTAGCTCTTGTCATTAATGGTAAGAAACTTGAAGAACTAGAGATGTGTAGAGCCATGGATAGAGAACTTGCTCTGTCCAATGAATGTGTACCTTCAGATTATGACAATGAATCAGATAGCTATCTATCAGAAGAGTGTTATGCTGAAAGTGTATCAGATAAAGGTATGATTAGTAATGTTTGTAATCAGTCTTTTGCTGATGATGAATGTTCATCTAATGAAGTGGGTAGTTCTGGTTCGAATGATGATAGCCAGGTAGCATTTTTGCATGAATTAAATGAAGATAGGTGGTATCAATATGAGTATGATTCTTTTGATACTATTCATGAGTCTACAAGTGTGATGAATTTGAACCAGCAAGGGTTTGTTGATAAACATCACTCAAGTTGTGAATCTGAAGGTAAGTTTCTTTTTTAAGATAAGAACATGTATGGAGATGTTAGTATGATCCCACTTTCAGATTTATATGTGCCAGTGATTGAAGGTTTTTTAGTGGAGACCTATGGAGATATGGAAGAAGAAATCAATATTTTGTTTTAGCCAAATAAGGAAGAACTAGATTGTAAAGTGAATGTAAATACTGCTTATTCAGTTGATTCAATTTCTAGGTCTGCATTGGAAAGTGAAGAGGAAAGAGGAAGTGATTTTCCTCTTGAAATGTGTTTTTTAGATTTGGAAACAGTGAGGAGTTATGATGTTTTGAAAATGCACTGCACTGTGTTTCTAGAGCTATTTTAGCCGGAATATCTCTGTTTCCAATAGGATTTGGCTAGTGATGAGATGGATGTTTGTGATAGTTTTCTAGTTTCCGATGTTTTGTTTCAGAATGAGCTTGGAGACATGCCTTACTATGAAAGTTTTTCTTTTCATAGTTGCTGCAGTAAGTATTTGCAGGGTGTTGATTATGTTTCTGAGTTGGATGAATGTGAGTATGAGGATTTTAGTTTTGAATTGAGTTCAAGTGCTAAACATGGTGATAAAGATGATGGTAATTCTCAGCTAGTAAGTGTACTCACATTTCATGATGATTAGCCTTACATTAGCTTGCAAGATGTAATGGGAAGAGGTTACAAAGTTTTGCTGCAAGATAATTTTATTCTTGATTTTGAGGAGTGTATGTGTGAGGCAGTCTGGTATGATAAGATAGATTTTGATCCTCATACACTGGGCAAAGATGAATACACTTATTACATTCTTGTGGATTTGCTTGTCAAGAATTTTCATGATTTTGACCATGTACATGAAAGGAAAAATTCCAGGGTCATCTCTATGCAGAGGGATGAGGACCAAGTGTTTGATAGAGGTAAATGATTGGTGTGGTTTAGCAGTTTTAGTTGTGTAAATATTTGTACAGTTGCTTTGCTTCAGCAGTAGTGTTAGTTGGAATAAAGAGCCAGCTTTCGAGAGCCTTGGAGTTTTGAGTTTTGAGAATTTCTAGAGTGATAAGGAATGTGATTTTTAGTTGGTCTACTCTCCCAAAAATTTTGAATTCTTGCCATGCCTGCAAGAGCCATGCATCCCCAACCAGAGCCACTGTTAGCCCATTTTACAGTCATAGTAAAATCTTATGAAAATGGCCTTTTTCCTTATAAGTTTCTTGGTGAGTGTCATGCCCTATGTTCTTTGATGTGTCACCTTGCCCCAGTCCAAAACACACGTGCTAAATTGCAAAATCCAAAGAGATATCTGAGTTTTAGGATCTGCAGAAAATATAATTTCACAATCTACCTAAGTGTCAAAAACCCACAATGTTTTTGAAAATCCATGATGTTTTCAGTCTATGTGAAAACCTTCATTATTTTCAACCTTGTGCTTCTTGCTTTTGTGTGCTTATCCTTTGGCATTGAAAAATTAGTGTGTTTTCGGTCTTTCTCTATGTCAAAAATTTTGTATATTTTTGATCTTGGTCCTAACTACGTAGGTGCGATGTTTGGTGGGGCCCAGTCCTTGCAGGCTCTATGTCACTGATTCTCTAGGTTTTCTAGCAGTTAAATCTCCTATCCAGCGACCTGGCGACTATGTTGTCATGTTATCTCTAGATATCTGGCGGTTAGTGGCTAGCATCTAGCGACTTCGTGGGCGGTTTGTCGCATTGTCATTGAATGCTTGGCGGTCTTATGGATTTGTCGTATGATTGCAACGACTAGTTTCGTAGGTTACGATCATGCGACCAGTTGACATGTGTCTGTAGTGGTGAGGTGGTGATCGATTGGTGGGCCCAGTTCTTCTCAGTTGTCCAGTGTGGTTAAGCTTGGACAAGATCAATGGGCTATCGTATGTTCACATGGAAAAGATGTAAGATGTTTAGCCTTTGCGCTTTTGCGACGGTCATTGGATTTTTCTATGTGGGCATGAAGTGGGCTCCTCCTGATTGGTTGTCGCATGGCTGCATGTCAAACATTTCTGACATGCGATCATGTGACCACCTACCACCTGTCCGTGTGGTCCCAACTTCTCAGTAGTGTTTTGTTGTCTGGTGGTTGGTCTTCTTCTATCGACCTGGTGACTTGCGGTCTTCTCTCAGTTGCTTAATCCTGGTGGTTAAGTCCCTAGCATCTGGCGACTTGGCTGGTGGTTAAGTTTTCCATAGTCACGATGTCGCTAGATGGTGGGCCCGATATTTGTTAAGTAGAATAACATGTAGAAGAGATCTACAGTGGCCACATGATCGTGAGGAATATTCCTCCCCTTGTTAAGTAGAATAACATGTAGAAGAGATCTACAGTGGCCACATGATCGTGAGGAATATTCCTCCCCTTTGCGATCATGTGACTACCATCTGATCTTCCCAAAGGTGTAAAGTTTTTTTGGGCGGTGGGTCCATTTGCTAGGGTGTGCTGATGTGCATGATTTTCATTGGCTGGTAGGTGCTGAGGTGGATACATGAGGTGGGTCTGATACTTAGGGGTAGGCAGTGGTTGTAGTGTTGGCGGGTTGTCGCATGATCACATAGCCCATCTCCATGCTATGCGATCATGTGACAACTATTGAGATATCATAGTTGTAGAGTTAGCCCGAGGTGTCTGGATGATTTTAAAACATAAAGCTCATGAGGGGAGATTGATCAGATGGCAAGGATATAAAGTTGGTAAAGGTTTAAATGATGACCGCCGATGTGTTGGGTGCCAAAGTTATAGCCATTTGATTTCAAATTCAAATCTTCTAAGATTTTCCAGCAACCAGAAGGACTAGTTTTAAATGTTTTAGTGGCCTGATTGCATTTGTTTGGTGTTGTGATGTGGTGCAAGGTCTATGCGGTTAATTGCAAAGGAGGTTTTCTACCTGGTGAAGGATAGTCTTGGCTCGAGGTGTATTTGCAGTGAATTTTGTGGCTATTTAAGTAGGTTAGGTGGTTGAAACCCTAACCCTTACCATGGTTACCCATAGCTTGTTGCATCCTAACTTGTTTGGGATTCCAAGGTAACCAGGGGTATAAGTAGTCAAGTTTTCAACTTTATATGGGTTCCTTCTTTTACATATTTTTTGAGGAGAATATGTTCTAGTGAAGGGTCCTTTTCTTGTAGATTTCTCCTTCTCTTTGCATATAGAGTGTTTTTCTCTCCATTGCTGGTTCAGAGAATACAATGCATGTCATAATAGATTTGTCTTATGTATGAGAAGTGAATATATTCTTATTGTTACTGAGCTATCTCCATTTGAATTATGATTTCATTAATCATACATCAAGGGTGTTTGATTTGTCTATTTGCATTGCCTAAGTGTGTGCAAGTGGAGTTGTCTTCGCAGGGATGACTGGTTCAGAGTTAGTGTTCATGTATGTATGAGCTGAGGTTTCAAGGATATTTCATGCTTGTCTTCCAATGGATGGTGGTCAATGTATTATCTATTCATAGGTCTCTTCTAAGGAGAGGGTCAAAATCCTTTGATGGATAATAACATATTTGAATGCACAGGTGGGTACTAAGTCAAGGTTTGGTCATGGTGTGTGATTGATGTCAAGCATCAACACATTGAGCATATTGTGTTCTTATTTCATAGTTGTCTCTTGCAGTAGGGTATTTGACTCTGTGGCCCATTGGATAAGGCACTAGTCTATCAGGGACTTAGGGTATCTCAGGGGTCCCTTCAAATCTATTTAAAATTATTTCCTTTCAGTTCCATCCTTTCCCTTTCATGTTGTTAGGATAGGTTTCTGACTTTCAATCTCATTTCATGCAGGTAGGGCTATTGCATGAGACTTTATATCATTGGGATATAGGATACCTATAGGAGATTGATTACTATTCCACATTAATCTATCTGTAGGCCTTTGGTTTTGTCATGAGGTGTCTTGAGTGTGTAGATAAGGAAATACCCGCTTGAGTGAATGTGGAGCTCAAAGAAGAAGGAGGATTTCTCTCTATCCTCATCAATTGGTTTTTTTTCCTTGTCAAGCTTGAGTGCCTAACCTGTGTTTCAAGCCCAACCATTTTATTCAAGTTTGGTCCTACAAGGAGAAGAACCAACAGGGTCCTAGGTTTTATTTTTTGTTTTCTATTATATGCTTAATTATATTAGTCTTTGGATTAGCCCTGTGAGATAGTTTATTGTTACTATGTTCAAGACATTTTGGTTAAACTACAACTCTGGTTCATTCTTTTTGTTAAGGATCGTGAAGTTTTTTTTTGATACAAGTAGACTAGACACTATTACTTTGTTGATTATCTGTTATGAAGCTAGTGTTGTTAATGTTCTATTAGTCTTCTCTTTTCCATGGGCCATCACCCTCTTGCTTCTTTTTCTATCAAAAACAATTTCTTATAGGAAAATAAATGTCACAATAATAAAAAAAATTGCCACTATACTAAGGAAAGTAAATCTTTAGAAAAAGAGAGAAAGAATGCACAAATTACCTTTTCGCCCAACCATGAGACAAGAAAGAGAAGCACCTCATGGATTATCCTTATAACACAATCTTGTAAGATATAAAGATGAACTGCAAGCAACAACCATAATATAGCCATGCCCAAAACAAAACACCCTATATAAAACAAGATGTATCTTAGAATAATACAACAACATAGAGAAAAGAAATGAAAGAATCACAATAGGATATGCAATTATAAACATAAAATGCTAGAAAAGATACCATGCATGAGGTAGGATATAGATGATTAATTAATGAAACGTGAAAATCCAAGACATGAAATGGCATTGTTAGGCAACAATAATCACATCGTGTATGAAAAAAAATAATTTTCATACCCAAAGATAAGAATATACCATAAAATAATGAAAAACATACAGTGAAGTAAATGAAAAATATGTAAGGATACTATGTTGATTCCTATAGCCTTAAAAGAGAGAAAAAGAAAAAAAATTCTCCCTGGGATAAATCCTATATAAAATGTGTAAGACAAAGATAAAGTTCCATATATAAATGTGACACAACAAATCAATATATATATATATATATATATATATATATATATATATATATATATATATATATATATATATATATATATATATATATATATATATATATATATATATATATATATAATATATATATATATATATATATATATATATATATATTGTAAAGAATACATGCCTAAAAGGGATGAAATGAGGGATACATATTAAGCACACTCAAACATGTCTCCTAGATACCAAATATGAACTTTGTAGAAATAATATTAAAGTATAGAAGACGTATGTAAAAGAGAAAAAATAGATCCCAAGAAAATATGAAATTTTCCCCCCATTGAAGAGGAGAAAAGTGAAAGGCCTATTGTTCCACTCTTGAACATATTATAGAGAATAAGAGAGAGTGGCCCCACTAATGAATAGAAATGCTAACTAATTTTATGAAGGAGAAATAAAATATCTTTTGTATAAGAAATTTTACCATTTTCAACTTTGTCATGAACATACAAAATGAATTTCATAAAGTCACAAAGTAAATGTTCATTATAGTAGCAAAAAGGACATGATAATTAAATAATAGCATTCTTTTGATTAGGTTGATATCTTAATTTAGGCGTAATCAAAAGGTAGCAGTAAAATCTTAATGCTAAGCCTTCCCAAGTGTCATTAGGAGATAAGGTTGTAGTTAGTAAAAGAAGGTGAAGAGGAGGTCGTGGGGGAGGAAAAGAAGGCATTTTTGAAGCGGAATATAACCAAGGCCCCATTGAGGTTGTTGGGAAAGAATGTGAATATGAATATTAATACCATGCTCATCGATACCAAGACCTTAAGCCTTATAATCTTGTCTAGTGATAGTATCATAGCCCATGGTGTAGGTAGAATGGAAGATGGATGGAGACAATGGTTTTTCCTAAGGGTGATGATTAAATGTAGTGTAAGGAGGAAGTATGGAATTGGAATTTGTATGTATAGGAGATGGTGGTGTAGGTTTAAGAGAAGATGGAGGAGATGGATAATTGAAGCATCGGTTAATATGTAAGTCATGAACCATACTTTGAATGTGTGGGAATGTAGAAGGGGTATGAGGGATTTGGTCATTGGAAAGAGTACGCAAAGCATTGGGAGGATCACTATCAAAATATCTAATGTCATCCAAAAGATAAATAAAAAATACACATGAAAGCCTAATTATAGTCTTGAAATATATTTTATCAGTAAATTTTGTATTAGTTAACCTCATAATAACATATTCAAGGAAAGAATGTAAAATCATAAACATCATTAAATGAAAAAACTTGCATAAACATAATAGGCATGATAAAAAGATGTAATAAAAAGAGTGACCATGAAAATTATTATGCACCACAACATCTTCACAAATTCCATTGGAAAATATACCTCCAAATTTAGGAATAAGAGAAATCAATGGATCTTACTCCAAATCAAAAGGGGAAATTCGTCAAATTCACCAAAATGTTTAGGTGAAAATGGTGTTGATGAATTTAGTAATGTAAAATATGTGAGATGTTTTCATTAATTAACCATTTCCACACTAACACTCAAAATGAAAGAGAAAGAGGGGCTTCTAGGTGTAACTCTCAATATAACCTAAGTTTGATTATCAAATACCCAAGAAGATAAAGCGATGCCAATGTGAAACCCCAAATTATGATGACCTACAACTGATTGAATATCTTGAAGGAAAGAATAGATAATTGAAAGATAATAATTGATGATAACCAAGCTACTAAATTATATGTAAGATAATTAAATCAGTCAATGTATTGTCATTGATGTCAACTAGTTTTGACTATGTTGATGTTTTGTAGCTTTAGTCAGATAAACATTATGATTCAATATTAGTGAAGATATATATATATATATATATATATATATATATATATATATATATATATATATATATATAATATATATATATATATATATATATATATATATATATATATATATATATATATATATATATATATATATATATATATATATATATAATCGTAATCATAATCATAATTTTCATTATACTAATTACATATTAATGAATAGACATGTCTCTTCTTGGCTCATTCTCAATATAAATGCAAGAGATTGTTGCATTTGGAAAACACATACAATGACATAGTGCTATTACATTTGCAATGATCCTAAAACCTTAACATGGTATTAGAGCCAAGTTACAAATGTAAGAGAGTAGTTTATTAATGGTGAATGTGTGACTGTCTTAGAAATTATAGTCTTGGTACGAGGACCATATCTCACAAATGCACTATTGGATTTTGCTAAATTTTGGATATGTTTGTAAAAAACTAATTTAGAAGAGACTCATTGAAGCGATTGGAAAGAAAAGATCTGGTTGAAAAGTACAGCCGAATGTGTATAGTCCTATGCAAAAAAAATATTCTGTAAAAGAGAGAGGTTCCTTCTTTAAAAGCCTAACCGCTTGAAGGGAGATCTATTAAGATTGAAGGTTGTGATAGTGCATAGAACCTTTGGATATTAAAGATAGGTCATGTGAATAATTATGGTAATGTTTGAGAATGATGATGTCATTATGTGAATTAGCATGATATTTTCTATATGGGCTCACCTTACAGAATGAAATACTTGAAATTTATAAAAGATAAGTATTCCATGTTTTATTAATACACATAATTTTTAAATTTTTTTATTTCATTCTATACTATTGGTTATTAAAATCTTGTATGCTTCTAGCATTGGTATTTCTGGTTGAGATAGTTTAGTGAGCTATTTATAATCTCTCTCTCTAACATACCTTCAGGACAGAAGCACAAGATAATTACATTCAAGGGAGAAAGAACTTGATGCTTGAAAAAGAATTGATGATTGAGACTAGATGAAAAGGGATTCTGACATTTAAAAAGAGGTAAAGAAGTTGATAAAATTGAGCTTCAGAGGGAGCATCTAGTTCATTCAACGTGTGACAATCTTGATTGAGAGGGAGTTCACTATTGAAGGTGAAACACTTATGAGGTAAAATTGATATAATTGATTATTATACTAATGAATCATGAATGTTTTTAATGGGCTTAACCCCTGTGTAAATCATGAGGAAGTGATGACTTCCAAATGATTATCACTTGTATTTGCAAAATTTATTGGAAGGTGATGATCTTACAATAACTTGATCTTCTATTGTGATAGACATCTTGTGATGGATGAAATAGATCATAATAGATGATGTGAATGTTCCTATGGTTAGTGTATATTACCTATGGACATCTGTTGAGTACTTGGTGGACATCATGTGACTTGATGTTAGTAGGCCATTAGTCTGAGGACTTGGTGAATATCATGCGACTTGATATTCTGTAGGCCAATGCTCCTATATCATGAGATGATATCTTTAAAATTTTGTTGAGTACTTGGTGGGCATCATGTGACTTGATGTTGGTAGGCCATTACTCTGAGCACTTGGTGAATATCATGTGACTTGATATTCTGTACGCCAATGCTCCTGATATCATGAGATGATATCTTTAAAATTTTGTTGAGTACTTGGTGGACATCATGCGACTTGATGTTGGTAGGCCATTACCCTGAGCACTTGGTGCATATCATGCAACTTGATATTCTGCAAGCCAATGCTCCCGATATCATGAGATGATATCTTTGTAAACTTTTGAGTACTTGGTGAAAATCATGTCACTTGATGTCAGTAGGCCATTACTCTGAGTATTTGGAGAATATCTTGCAACTTGATATTCTATGACATATAATCCCAATATCATGAGATGATATTTATAAACATATGAGTTATGGTGAATATCATGAGACTCGATATTCCTATTCAGTACATATCTCTAACATCATAGTAATGTGATATCAAAATAAAATTTCCCATTTAACGTTGTGTTGCTCTTTTAGATTGATTGA